>OY755251.1:26829154-27429154 GCA_963576725.1 Azorinus chamasolen | reverse complement strand
ACATAAGCTATGCAGAAAGCTCCCCATGCGAGCTTACTGCATTACTTTGGGTAGTCATAAACAACTACCTACTCGTATTTATAAGCCCCAATATTTGTTCATTATTGGTCGCTAAAGACAGGTAAAACTGTATAAACAAACCAAATAACTATATTTTCAGTCGAAAAAAACCCACAAATACTGTTTGCTTAATTTTCATCCTAAAATCACAATTGATTTCTAGTTTTCAGCGACATATGTGCACTCTATTTGAACCAGTTTACAGAAGAAACTGTCCTAAGCGGCCATTCATTTATTGAACATTGGAGTGTTAAAAATAAGTGGTTTCTTACCACAGGGCAAAACTGATAAACGAACACTCGTATTAGCGCTTTCTCCGTTATTTCTGACCTGCTTCAATCTGCCTTTCAGACCCATAATTCGACATAATATGTTTGAAGGCCTCTTAAATTATACAGGTGCTACTCTTTGCATTTTGAATAAGCAAGGAGTGGAATAGTAAACTGTCTCAGAGGTACAGCTGCGTACGCAAATACTAAAATCGTCATTTCTCCATCAAACCCTATGTTGTGATCGCTCTTTAGAATCGTCTCTTCGAGACGATTCTAAAGAGCGATCACAACACAGGGTTGGTGGAGAAATAAACAAGTTATTCTTGAAACTGTTTTAATTTACGCATCTTTTCTTGACCGCTGTGCCTTATTAGTGATCGTACGGCCATGCCTATCGTAATTCCTAATCTACGTCAATCGCCACTACTACAGTGGTAAATACGCTATTCCTACCCACTTAACGCGTTTCTTACGCGTTACCTAACCGTTCGTTACCCGTTTCTTAGCCGTTTCGTTCAACGGGTTTCTAACCGTTTGTTTACGCGTTTCTTAACGCGTTTCCTAAACGTTTAAGAGCCCGGATGAAAGGGGAGTAATCATGGACGAAAGGGAGGTAATCCTTGATATGGCCTTTCTCATTTACCTGTTGGACACTCCTGAATTGTAAAATTAAGATCAACAGTATTTAAACTTTTAATTCTCGTTTCATTTCCATAAGATCTAGCTAGATCATTGCGTTCATCTATGTGTTGTAAAATGTCTTTTTTGCTACTGTACGTACAGTACCGTAGCAGATATAGTAAAAGTATTTTACAATAGATCTAGATCATATCAATCTAAACTATCTTTAAAACTAGAATTTATATTAATCTAAATTTTAAATTGGTCTAAAACGTTTGGATTTAACTTTGTGCTGAACCATAGATCTACAATTATTCAAAACATAGTTTTCTTGTATTTTTGGAGAAAATCATACTTTTAGATCATTGGGCCTATTATTTGGTATTTCTGTTACGTAATAGTTCGTAACTTTGTTGATAAGAAAGCAGCGGTGTGATCACTGTCAAGACCATTGTCCCCTGCTGAGAAAATAGCTAGGGGATTTATCTGGCAGCTTTGATAGTATATTTAGGCTGGGTAAGTAATAAAGTCTTCAACGAAGACAATTTATTTTCATGCATTCGTAACAATTATATAGTTAGTATTTTTTAAATATTTGAATGCGGGGAACAAAAGTACTGACATTTGAAAGCAAATGTAAACACGGACAATATAGCTCCAAAATCAGGGTGTTGATCAGGGTCTTCACTAGTATTTTCATAGGCCTAATTAAAAAATTAAAAATCATCTAGCAAATTTAAGCCTGGTAATAATGAATGGAATATACAGTTAAACAATGATGGGCCACTCCACTTTTAAATTTCGGCATACAAAGGTTTAATCTTCACAAAGTAACAAAATAATAAGAACGTTTTCATAGTTATATGTGAGCATGAAATATGCTTATTTGTTTAAAACGCTTTAGATCTACCTCATAATGATGAAAACACCTTTGAAAACAGAAAAGGTTCAGATCAGATTGCTCGCGTGGAAGCCGTTTGATCTTGGGTCTGCACTATTTGCTTATCCCATTACATACACATGGATATAACACTCTAAAGCCTTTGCAAACAGAGTAAACCTAGACATGAAGGATCTTCTAGGGGCCGTCGGATCAGGGCCCACTCTGCTTATGAAATTATAAATTGATAGACCTGACTATATTTTCTACAAATATCATAAAGGCGTGTGCACTTATACCGTTGTTAAATTCAGCAAGATCTTATACTCATGATGTAAAAAAAAATCTGACAGAAATATTAAAATGGGAAAGGGTTAAGAAATAGAATAGATCTGAATTCTGTAGTAGATTTATTCATTCTAGATCCCAAATTTGGTGATTTACTTTGTGACAGCTTTTTATCTGAAATGTAGAAACCTACTCAAAAAGAAATAATTCTTCAATCCATTTGTTTGATATACAGTGGATATCTGATATTATAGCTTTGTACAAACAAAATTTAAGAACCTATCATTACCTAAATGAGCAAATCGTCGAGCTAAACGTTCGTTGAGTGACGAATCGATTCTTATTTTGGCTAACCCGTTTCATTCGGACTTTTTTGAAAACGGCTTTCATCGATAAGATCCGAAATCTCCGCATGAAACGGATAACTTATGCACCTACCGCAACTTCTCTGGTATAATCGTTTCTTTACGCGTTTAACGCGTGTAAACCGTTTATTGAGTAACCGTTCGTTAACCGTTCGTTAGCCGTTCACTACCCGTTTCTTACGCGTAGAAAAACGGGTAAATGGGTAGGAATAGCGTATTTACCACTGTATCACAGGTTTTAACTATTTTACTGTGATTACCCATGCAAACAGTTTGGATCCAGGTCAGACGATGAGTAAGTCGGTGTCTCGCCAGGATCCAAATTGTTTGTTACTGTGTTTTCAAAGAAAATGGCAGATAATTAAAAAAAAACAATAGCCGAAATTATCACACAGCAATTAATGCAAACTTTATTCGGCATAAACTACCGTAAATTCTAACATATGACAACCCATTTGGGGTAGAATTATATTAGAACTTACCATGATTTCAGTTGTACAACATTTAGTAAGACGGGCACCAGTTCTATGTATTTCTACTTAAAGTTTTGTATTGGTTGGAAGCTCTGGTATACCAGGTCCACTTCTGTTCAAGTATTCGATGGCGTCGTTTACCTCGAGAAATAGTTTGTCTCTTGGGAATGTTTTGAAAAATTCTGCAGCTTCAAGTATCCTTCGTGGTTGTTCGGACATTTCCGCCAGTAAGGTCGTAATCCCGATCTCTTTGTACTCTTTAATGACCTGCTGTAGCATGTTTTTGCCACCTATGTCCATGTAATTCATCGACGAACAGTCAAGAATGACAAACTTTATTTCAACCGTTTCCTTAGAGTTAAGTCCCTTCGTCTCTGAATTATCGGACTTTCTGGACTCATCCTGGCCGGTTGTTTCCGATATTTTGTCAGCTGAAACAGTGAGGGCGATTTCTTGATTTTTACTTCTCTGCTTTTTGAATGCTTGTGGGTTTAGCACCTTGCTGTAAAGTTCGGACTTGAATTTTTCTTTTGTTGCAAAATAGAGCCCAGTCTTGAACTTGAGAATTTTGAATTCGTCCTGCTGCTGCATCTGTTTGCTCCTCTTACTGTCCATTAGAACATCTTCAGCATGCGACCGTACAAGCACTGCCCCAGATGTCAGTTGTGTTTGAACGACAACAAGCAGAATGGAGACTCCTATCCCGGCAATGAGTCCGTAATTCAAATCGACAAGGACGCCGACAGCATTGGTAATGATCCAAATGATGAAGTCGTACTTGTTGATCCTCCAGATATTGGGAAGATTACGGTATTGCATCAGTAAATTCTTCATGGACACGATGATCATAGCCGCAAGTACAGAGAGTGGTAGGGAAACAAACAGCTGACCAATAACAAGTATAACTAGTAGCATGAAGACAGCAGTTGGAATGCCATTGAGTGTTGTCTTAGCGCCAAGAGAACTCAAGATCATTGTCCTAGGCGGTGCTGTTGCAGACGGAAAGCAGCTGAAGAAACCGGAAACGATATTGCTGGCCCCATAAGCAACAAGTTCTTGATTGTCGTTTATCTGGACATTGTGCATCTTTGCTGTAAGTTTTGCCATTGATATACTCATTGCAAGAGATAGGATGGCCATAACAAATGCATCAGACACATAGCTTCCAGCATTATCAAGGTTCGGCACGAAAGGCGTGGCAAAACTTGTGGGTATGCTACCAACAACGGTGACGGAGAAATTCTCCTTGAATTTTGCAAAGTGTGATATGAATGTTCCGACAACAACGACAATCAAGTCGATTGGCACCGGCATCTTCATTTTCTTTGCATACCTTTCATTGACGCAAATCTTGACAAACAAGAGAACAGCCATGCTAATTATGGCGATGATAACTTCCGCTGCGACTGTTTGTCCTATTTTACGAAACAGATCAATGTAGGTCAGGATTAGCTTGCCTGCACCAGAGTAGGGTTTCACTTTGATGCCAAATATCTTCGGCACTTGACTTGTAGTGATATGTATGGCGGCGGCTGTTGTAAATCCTCCAATGAAAGAATCAGACATGTATGTTGTCAAAAACCCGAACCGTAACACTCCCATACCGGCAAGGAATATACCAACTAACAGACTGCACGCAGCCGCAGCATTGACGCGAACAGCCAACAGCTCTGCATCTGATGGACCTGCTGATTGGGCAGAAGAATTCCCAAGGTCGGCAAAATAATTCGCAGTGAATGTATCCGCTTCTCGATCGACCACAGTTTGTGTCAGCAGAGCCATTACAGCATTTGTACCAAACGATATGTGCGGAGATGTTCCGAAGAAAATGTAGATCAGAACCGGAAAGAAAGTTGAATATAGCCCGTGCTCTGGTCTGAGAGAAGCGAGGATTCCGAATCCCATCGCTTGGGGAAGATGCATGAAACTTACTGTCAACCCCGAAAGAAAATCTCCGAGGGCGTATTCTCGAATCTTGTACTTTCTGAAGAAATTCAGTATAGGAAGGTACATGGTAATAATTTTCCAAGCGGTTTTCCTTGTGCATTGACATGAATCCTTTACTCTTTTCTTCAGTGATGAATTGGTACCAGCGTCAAATGAGTACCGCCTATCGAACTCATCTTGAGTGTACAGGCGCCTAGAGACTATGAGATTGATGTCGTCATTCCCGGTGTCACGCTCGTCCATCCCTAAATCCTTCCCGTTGGCCTGTGACCTGCATTAGATATCAATATACATGTGGTTATAAGTTTGCATGAAACTAGAATGTAACAGTAAAACTTAACACGCGGATTCTAGATAACGCTACGATTCAGTCAAACCCCAAGTTTTGAACGGACTGACGACACACGAACGGACGGACAAACATACGTTACAGCAATAAGAGAGACACACACATACATACACACACACACACACACACACACACACACACACACACACAGACACAGGCAGAGAGACACAGGCAGACAGACAGACCTCCAAAATAACAGAAGCATGCTCACATATTGGATTTACATAAGAAAGGTAAATTTGATTAAGGGCTCTTCTGTTCAAAATGAATCTAATGTGTTTTTTTGTAATTCCTAATGTTTAGAAGCCACTGAAGTATATTATCAACGTCATCACTACACTGGTGGTTATACTGGTTGTATTATACTGGTGTTGTATTATACTGGTTGTATTATACTGGTTGTATTATACTGGTTGTATTATTATGGTGTTGTATTATACTGGTGTTGTATTATACTGGTGTTGTATTATACTGGTTGTATTATACTGGTGTTGTATTATACTGGTGTTGTATAATACTGGTTGTGTTATACTGGTTGTATTATACTGGTTGTATTATACTGGTGTTGTATTATACTGGTGTTGTATTATACTGGTGTTGTATTATACTGGTTGTATTATACTGGTTGTATTATACTGGTTGTATCATACTGGTTGTATTATACTGGTGTTGTATTATACTGGTGTTGTATTATACTGGTGTTGTATTATACTGGTGTTGTATTATACTGGTTGTATCATACTGGTTGTATTATACTGGTGTTGTATTATACTGGTGTTGTATTATACTGGTTGTATTATACTGTTGTTGTACTATACTGGTTGTATTATACTGGTTGTATTATAATGTTTGTATCATACTGGTTGTATTATACTGGTGTTGTATCATACTGGTTGTATTATACTGGTGTTGTATTATACTGGTGTTGTATTATACTGGTGTTGTATTATACTGGTGTTGTATTATACTGTGTTGTATTATACGGGTTGTATTATACTGGTTGTATTATACTGGTGTTGTATTATACTGGTGTTGTAGTATACTGGTGTTGTATTATGCTGGTTGTATTATACTGGTTGTATTATACTGGTGTTGTATTATACTGGTTGTATTATACTTGTTGTGTTATAATGGTTGTATCATACTGGTTGTATTATACTGGTGTTGTATCATACTGGTTGTATTATACTGGTGTTGTATTATACTGGTTGTATTATACTGGTGTTGTATTATACTGGTGTTGTATTATACTGGTGGTGTATTATACTGGTTGTATTATACTGGTGTTGTATTATACTGATTGTATTATACTGGTTGTTTTATACTGGTGTTGTATTATACTGGTTGTATTATACTGGTTGTATTATTATACTGGTTGTATTATACTGGTGTTGTATTATACTGGTTGTATTATACTGGTGTTGTATTATACTGGTTGTATTATACTGGTGTTGTATTATACTGGTTGTATTATACAGGTGTTGTATTATACTGGTTGTATTATACTGGTTTTGTATTATACTGGTTGTATTATACTGGTTGTATTATACTGGTGTTGTATTATACTGGTTGTATTATACTGGTTGTATTATACTGGTGTTGTATTATACTGGTTGTATTATACTGGTGTTGTATTATACTGGTTGTATTATACTGGTGTTGTATTGTACTGGTGTTGTATTATACTGGTTGTATTATACTGGTTGTATTATACTGGTGTTGTATTATACTGGTTGTATTATACCCGCAACTAACATGATCTGGGCCTCTCAGACAGTTTCGCAATTTTAAATCAGAAAGCTTTCCGCATCTAATACATACATGTATATATATGAAAAATGCTCACCCACTTTAATGTACATGTATACCCATATTTCGATAATTATTGAATTCGACAATCCAATTAGTGTTTGCAATAGACAAATATGCACTCAAAATGTTCTCAGAGGGATATAGGTTATTCCGTATGTATTACACTGTAAAAGTGTACAGCTGTTAAGAATATAGTAAAGTATTTCATTCAATTTCATTTACTCTGAGAAGGGACATTTTGGTCAAAGTTGGTTTGTACCTGACCAGACGCCGGGTATCGGGTGTAACAACTTGTGTTGATGCTTTAGAAAAATACAGTGACATTCGTGTTCCCTTAGCGCTGCAGCAGCAGCACGTATATAAAACCATTTCATGCATTGATCAGTTCTAGTTATATCCTATTTAAAATGGACTTCAACATAGACACAATAATGTTGTAGACAAAAACAAAATGTTCAGACAATGGTGTTTGCAACGACTATTGTGAACTTAAAAATGTCACTAGTCATGAAAGCGACATACATGTATGGACTACCAGAACTGGAAAGTTATCAAGCAGCAGAATATGTGCCCGAATATTATATAAATTATTGAATCTTGTACTAGGGCACTATAAGGCAGAGTCCATTCTATGCCTCGTTTAACTCATTCCCTCCTAGACTATTTTAGACCCAACCTCTTTGAATTAATCTACCGAAAAGGAGCATTAACTACAGAAAATGAGAATTTTAGAATTGTGTAGTTTTGAAACCATTGTGATAAATACAGCATTTGGTCAAGAGGAGCAAATGCTATATTTATCACAATGGTTTCAATAAACGAGTTTTATAGATGCACAAGTAACACCTCATAAAGTTTTCCGCTCATTGATGACAATGATAGCAATCTTAGTATGCATATTTGAAATACAGACGCAGTCAGTCGTCACGTAGGTATCAAATCTAAGTGGATGATAGACAGATAATTTTTAAATGTTTTGAGCCTGACCTAGTTCCCAATTATTTAGTGGTAGTTAACCTGTTTTCGACATTCGTCAGCAGAAGTATAATCTTGAACCAGATTCTGATTGAAAAACATGATTCTGAATTGTGTTGGAATTCTGATGTAATCTTAAAGGTCGTATAATGGGACCACCTGTGAGCGTAGACGGAATCCGTCCAATATGAATAGTTTCATCCAATCTTCATCAATTTGCTGAAGTTGTATGTGATATTAACCCTTAGCCTGCTAGGCGCAACCTAACTGACATTTGTAAACACTGACGACGGCAACAGATCGGAGCTTAAACAGACATCATGTTCATATCAGACTAAGGGTTAATATTTTCGCCAAGACTAGTATTGTCCAAGGCGATATTGTCTGTCATCTTAATTGAGCAGCTTTGATCTTATATTCACACACTTATTTGTGGGCATAATACCATGAGCAAATGCAATAACGAGTTATATTGCCCAACACACTTATGGAGTGTTGTCCTTAAATTACATAACATATATCATAACTCTGCGTCTCATCAGGAGCCAAACTGTTTGTTGCTGGGTGGTGTTTTTGAAAACGGGGCTAAGCAGCCATGCTTATTAATTAATGGTCACTTTAGAGGGGTGCTACTATACCAGCCCCTTAAGCTCATGATAAAATGCAGTGCACATAGAAACGTCGTGATTCTAAACTTAGTTCCAGAAGGGCATCGTAATGTGTTGTAATATATGAACGTGTGAAGTAAAACCTTCCTAATGCAACCACCAAAGCGATGTATAATTCTGGGTCTTAGATGTAGGTGGTAACTTAATGCAGGACGGAAAGTGGGCTTTCTGCATAACTTTCGTCCTACATTAAGCGACCACCTGATCTTAATATCACCAGTGTTAATCTATTAAGTGGTCGCATAAGAGAGGCTCGGTTGTATTTAATCCTTCGCTTGCTATTCACGTCAATATACCTACCTGTAAATAGTGAAGACCCAGATGAGACAGCTCCTGCAGGAACTGTCTCATCAGGGTCTGCACTATTTACAAGTTGATTGTGCAACCAGTGCACTCCACAGTAGTGATTGCACAGCGAAATACTTGTACACAGTGAAGATATATGTAATTATACAACAGGGCATGGGTAAAGAATGAGAAATGTGTTTTAAAATTCAGCAGGCGAAGGGTTAACTATACACGATGGGGAAACACAACTCCAAAATCCAGAATGCAATTCATATTTTTATGAGCCTAACTACCAGTTGGTGGTTATCCTATAAGCAAGCCCAGGACCAACATTACCAATTGTCAACCTAGCTCTTTTGGCGCCAAATTTAAAAGTGTCGTCTGCAATAATAATTTCATATTAGATATAATTCTAAACTAAATAATAAAGGTATGTTAGTAAAACATTTGTTTTTAAAAATCTGTATGCTTGGGCTAAAATAATACAGAACACAGTGAAGTCCCAGGTCAGATGCCGCCTTGAAAATGGTGCCAACATGCGACATTGGCGCCGAAAGAGCTAGACAAGGGTCACAATGTCCATCAGTTGTTGTTGTTCTATTTCGTAATGGGGATAAATATTCATATATATGTCACAGTAGAAATTGCGATTCAGGGCAATCGTCGATTCTCCTAGGACAGATTGCGATCACAATCTCTCCTAGGATAGACTCTGATCCTAATACATCCAAAGGACAATCGACGATTCTACTAGTACAGATTCCAGTTATAGTCTGTCCAAGGACCAACTGTAATTCTTCTATCATGAAAATTTACAATTCTACTGGAAGAATTTAAATTATTAGTTTTTGACATGACACTTTAATTCTTCTTGGAAATGTACAATTCTACTAGAAGAATTTATGATTAGTGTTATATATGACACTTTAACTCTACAAAGAAAATCTACAATTCTACTGGAAGAATATATTATTTTAAGATCACCAGTCTATAGTCAAAACATGACAAACAACACAGCATTGTGAATGATTTAAAAAGAGGATCGGAGTTTGTCCTAGGAGAGATTGCGATCGCAATCTGTCCTTGGAGAATCGACAATTGTCCTGAATCGCAATTTCTACTGTGACATAAATACAGTAAAACCTCTCTATAACGACCACTAAATTACATTTGTGTTAAAGGCAGGTGGATGCTTAAAGCATGGTGAAGCAAGGCTCCTATAGGAGCGTTCTGTTTTACTCTCACCTTGCTTTAAGCAACCACCTGCCCAAAATACCAACTAATTAACACAATTTAGTGGTCGTTATACTGAGGTTTTACTGTACTTCAAAAACGAGTGCAGTCGAACCTGCCATAAACGACCATCAAAAAGGGTCTTATCATGGGTCTGTAAGGCAGGCTGTAGCTAGGGTAGCTTTTTGCATTATTTTGCCATGTATTAAGCAACCATGCACCTATGGGTTTTTTTAATTCGTATGTCCAATTACTATAATGTCTCTTAAGACAGGTTATACTATATACTGGGATTTACAAACAGTGTAGACCCCAGATCATATGGTTCCTATAGGATCCCTCTGACCAGGGTCTGCTCTGTTTGTCCTCCAATATTGCAGCCTTCCATACTGAAAGGTCTTTCCTTTATACTTCCGCAATACTTTCCTTCATACAAACGCATTTCCGCGCGTTTGCAAACAGCGTATACCCAGATCAGATGACTCCTATAGGAACCGTCTTATTAGGGTCTTCTCTGTATGCTTATGAAATGATATAGATCTAACTCTACAGTTTCTACCACTAGCAACACATCCAGTGTATATTATATGCCATTAAAATAGTGCAAATTAATATTCACGATGTAATCATTCTTCCATGAATATTAATGAGGGAGAAGGGTTAAATAGGCCTACTGATGAACCATTCCACAATTAATAGTCAGCATTTTAACGTCATTATAAATACGCCTTTCTGCACCTTTGCAAACAGAGTAGACCTATATCAGACGGCTCCTATAGGAGCCGTCTGATCAGGGTCTGCTCTGTTTTTCCAGTACCAGTTTGGAAAAAAATGCATGTGTTAATATGCCGTTGTAAAAATTAATCTAATCAATATTTATGATGCCATCATTTCTTTCATGAATATTCATGGAGTAAAGGGTTAAAACATACTATACTACCTTAGAGCTTTTCTAGCATTATCTACATCTTATAATAATTCAGTATCTGTATCAATGTAATTAGAATCAGGTAAGAAAGTCTTTGCTCTTGAAATTAAGTCCAAGTCGAATGCAGCACTCTTTTGCGATTGATCAACATACATGAACTAAATACAGGAGTTTGTCAACAGAACATACTTCATAAAAGCAAATAGTCTTTATAGAATACGCAACGATCAGACAGGTAAATGTCAACACTGAATTGTTACAGCTGTTACATAATTGATATTTGGTTTAGCTGCATTATCTTTCGAAGCCTTTCTGTTTTGTTTGCACATGCCTGGGCATATTGTCATTTTCACTCAGAGATACCCATATTTAAAAATAACCCCTCTTAAACGACCACTTAATGAATAAACATGAGTGACTTTAAAATAAGTGGTTGCTAAGTGCTCCTATGGGAGTTTTCTGTATTACTTGAATCCTGCATTAAGCTTCCATTTGCGTTTAGAACTCATATTTATAAGTAAAAAGGAGTAAAGACATATACATGTAGATAAAATAGAACATTTACAGTCAAACCTCTCTATAACGGCCACTAAATTGTGTCCATTAGTTGGTATTTAGGACAGGTGACTGCTTAAAGCAAAGTGAAAGTAAAACAGAACGCTCCTATTCTGTTTTACTCTCACCTTGCTTTAAGCAGCCACTTGTCTTTAACACAAAATACTTGATGTAATTTAGTGGCCGTTATAGAGAGGTTTTACTGTATAAGGTATGCGGTAGATGCCACACAAAATGCCATAGCAATACCAAATAAACAACTGTCCCGTTCCGTGCCTGCTCAATACCGACAACATATTTATAGCCATGATTTGTCACTGAGCCGTTAAACAAAAACTCAATCAAACTCGTTTAGAACTGATTTAGAAAATACCGCTGAATCTCGATGTCTCGAACTCGATAACTCGAACTTCGCGATTACTCGATATAAAAGTCATTCTAAGATTTACAATACAGAATTGTCGTAAAATGTATCATTACTCATATCCAAAAACACATGTGACAGCTTAATGCAAATCTGATGTAATGCTGAAAGCTCCTACAGGAGCTTTTCAGTATTACTTTAGACCTGCATAAGCTGTGCCCTTGAGAAATAGTCCAGATTTAAAATCGGATGACTCGAACTTAGTTATCTCGAAATAATTTGTATGGTCTCTTGACGTTCGAAATATCGAAGTTCAAAGGTAGTTAAACTCATTCAAGGTCATACTGTTTGAACATGGTAAGAATCGGCGAAGAAAACAAGAGGCTAGAATGTAAACGTGGTTAACCCTTTCCCTGTTCTATATTTATTACAAAGTTCAATACCTACTGAATATTCTTTGACAAAATAGCAATATTGAAACATGGAATGTGGAACACTGTAGCTATTTTAGAAAGTAAAGAAACAGACATATATCAAATTCTATTGGCAAACAGAGTAGACCCTGATCAGACGGCTCCACTAGGAGCCGTCTGATCTGGGTCTACTTTGTTTGCAAATGCGCGAAAACACGCTTGTATGAGGGAAAGGGTTAAATGACGCACTTCTTTTTCTTTCTTTTTTTAAAAAAAAACAACAACAAAAGGACATATAATTACATGTAATATGAAAACATGAGATATGATTTAGTCAAAACCAAACGATGATTGATTGTAGCATGACAAATTCCTTCTTAAAACCAATCATCAGAGTAACGACACATCTAAGCATGTAAAGACATTACTGTAGCCACACTAAATGTATAATAAATAAAACCAAATACGCTAATCATTGTTTGCGTCTATACTTTTGTTTCGGTCACGTGCTCGCAACTGACTATGTACAAAATGAACTAGTTTCAAATTTACAGTCGTTGTAATAATGTATTCGTGAATATAATTTACTGAAACATCTTGTAACATCAAACTCCGATGTCCATCCAAATAACACTTTACACCAAACATACGCCTTTTAACCTTGTACTCCATAAATGCACCTTTCTATGCCTTTGCAAACAGAGTAGACTCAGATCAGACGGCTGCTATAGCAGCCGTCTGATCAGGGTCTGCTCTGTTTGCTTATAATATAATATAGATTGGATTCTATGAATAGTTTCCACCATGACAAAACCTTCCTGTGTTCATGTGGCATTATAAAAACTAATCTACATTTGTAATTGATATTAATGGTGTCCTTATTTCTTACATGAACATTCATGGAGTAAAGGGTTAACGCCTTTGCAACAAAAATACCCAGGTCAATGTAGGAACAGTCTAATCATGGTCTGCTCTGTTTGCTTATGGAAAACAACATTATTAGATCTATATAGATCTGCTGATTCTACAGTTTCTGCCATGGTCAAAATCTTCAATTTTCATGACATTATAATCAATCCAATTAATATTCATAGAGTCTAATATCATTATTTCTTTCGTGAATATTCATGGAGTGAATAGTTAATATAAGTAGATCTAGTACCTGTAAGCATTATCCCATTACCTCATAGGCTATTTTTAGACCCAACCTCTTTGAATAAATCTACCGAAAATGAGCATTAACTACTCGAGAAAAGGATTTTTTTTAGAATTTTGTAGTTTGAAACCATTGTGATAAATAGAGCATTTGCTCCTATAGGAGCAAATGCTCTATTTACCACAATGGTTTCACAAAGTGACTTTTACAGAGTCGTCAAAAGTCGTCAATATGAGGGAAGGGGATAAGTTGAAGCATAAAATAGTTTATTTCTCATAAAATCTATGCAGGTTTTCGGGATATTTATCTGGCTAAATGTACAGAATTAGATCTACAGTGGACATGACATAGGTTAAGCGACAAGTCATTGATTGAACACAGGAATTTTATCCATTTACTCCTGGTCCATGAATATCCGTGCAAGAATTAATGGCATTAATTAGATCTAATTGTTATAGATCTAATATATCTAGTATACAATGACACGCCTACAGGATTTTTTGCAATATCACATGTCATGGATTTATTTCACAAACCTACGCCATATTTCAGTAAAATGATCGTGATCAATCGTGCAATAGATTTTCTAAAACCCATGGTAACCCAGGTGAGTAGGCCTACTGTAAGTGATACACTATATAGATCTATACAGGACTATCTTGGCCAGCATGGTCCTAGTGTTAGTTAACCAAGTTTACAAGTTTATTAAGATAAATCAAGGCCCAATCTGGGCATGTGACATATAGAACATGTTTACAACATTGGTTATATAACAGGAAGAACAGTGTTTAACCCCCTACTCCATAGATACTCTGTCAGTCTGAAAACAGGCCTATATAACGCTTTAAATTTGCGAACGTGACTCGTGAAACGGACATGTCACAACGCATTGGCTACGTGATCATCAAATGAATGACGGTGTTAGATCTGTGAATAATAAAATAATATTATGGAGGTAGAGAGTTACAAAATAATGTTTAACACACGAGAGGCGTATAACCTGCGAAAGAGAAAAAAATAATTGGTTGCTTCTTCAAGTTTCAAAAGCACCATCCAATCTATTCTGTCTTATGTTATATAGAGCTAAATGTAATCGGTTAGATCTAGATCCACTTGAGCCTACTTGAAATTACAAATAGATATATCTGACTTTCTATTTATGATGAAACAACAACCTGTAAGATCCTATCTGGTCTCCACGTTTACTCTACCGGTTGCTGTGTACAGGACGGGTCTACCCCTAAAAACTGAATCTGTTGATGCTACACTGCTTGTTTGACTATATAGATTGTTTTCGGCGTAATGTGACGTCAGGTGTTGAGTTTCAAAAATCATGACGTCATAGTTGTGTTATTCAGGGAATTCTTGAACTTGGATTATTTCGATTTTTTGTTTATGAGTCAAAATATATTTTTGCAACATTAAGCATCAGCATATTAGGGCAAATTCAAAACTTTTCAACAAATATAAAAAAAAATCGATTTTCAAATGATTTTAACATTCTGTTCATCATATTTATATTATATGAGGCTTAAAATTTGCTTAAAGTTTGATTTTTTTCATTTGCTTTAAGGTCCATCAATGACCATTTCCATGATGTAACAATATTGTACTGAAGCATATTACCTTTGAATCACAAAAAGAACATTTAGAAAATCATCAGTCTTTTATAGCAAATATGTAACTTTTAGAAGAAAAGCAGTTAGGTAAAAATGATCAAATTGTAACTATATTTAACTAGATTTAAATGAAAGAAGCACTAACAAAAATATATGATTTTCAGTAGATCTAGATCTACTAAAAACTTATTTTTTCTCTTTTTAAATGGAATTACGTCAACTTTACTGGATTTAAAACCTAGATATACTGAAAGGTATTCATTGAAACTACAATTAATCAAATGTATGCAGACAAAACAAAATAAACAGCTATGAGTGATCTGTTACATCATGGACTCACTGTTACAGATGGGATGGTTATTGTTACATAATGAAAAAACAACATTGTTTGCTTATATTAAAATTTATTAACTATTAAATGCAAACGGCAGCATATCTAACTGTATTTTAACATCCAAACAAGAATGAAAAACATTTATAAGAGTGGCTGTGTCAGTTCCAAAAGAATATTTTCCTTCTCTATTTACATGTACCATTACAGTAAGGAACGGTTATGCTACAGGAAGGAACATAAGCAATACAGGGTTTCATTATTGTATATAAGTTTTACATGTTCAGATGTATTTTAAAAAAAAGGTATTCAAACTAAACGATTACAATCACTACATATGAAATGTAATCTAACATTTTAAAAACATTTTAGCAATCAAAACGAACGAACGTTACAGCATGGACAAATTGTGTTATGTCACAGAAAATGTTACACGCTGAAATCGTGACAATATGGTTAATTGTAACTGTATAGTAACTACAACTTGTAACAACTGTTAACCCTTTACCCAATAGCCTATTTCTAGTTTTGAAGACAGGTGACCACTTAAAGCAGGTTGAAAGTAAAGCAGAATGCGCCTTAAAGCGCATTCTGCTTTACTTTCAGCCTGCTTTAATTAAGCTACCACCTCCTAGAATATAGAAACTATTTATGATGTTATATGTTCATTATTGTAAAAATTGGAACTATTTTCTTCAGCGGAGGAATATATTAAACTCGCTTAAAGCCGCTTCTATCAGGTAAAGGGTTAACCACACATTGTATTGTGAACAATGATCTTCAAATTAAGCCATCAATTCACCAACAGTGTCACTGGTGTTTTCCTTTACAGTGACAGAAACTTGCTTCTCCTTTGACTCATTGTCAGTCTTAATGTTTCTCCTCTCTTTTTTTCGTTGCCACTGCTGCCAGTTCGTTTCTTCTATCTCAAGCCGAGTGAGTTTTATGGGTCTACTTCAATTTCTGCTGTTAGCTCACCAAAGTACAAAGTGCTCAGGGTGAGCATTTGTGATCGCCTGATGTGCGTCGTCAGTCGTCAATTCGAACCTTTAAAAATCTCCTCTGAGTCTACAAAGTTTCCAGCTTTCATCTTTGACACATAGCATCATCTGTAGGTCCTCTATGGAAGTTATATAAATTAATGTCCCCGTGGTCAAAATTGGCCCCGCCCCAGGGGTGCCTTGTTTTCTATAGAAACATGTAGTGAAAAGTTTGAAAATCTTCTCCTCGGAAACTGGAAGGTTCTCAGCTTTCATATTCGGCACATAGCATCATGTTCAGATTCTATACAAAAATTATTTAAATCATGTCTCTGGGGTCAAAATTGGCCCTGCCCCAGGGATGGCCAGTTTTCAATAGAAACATATAAGGAAAAGGGTGATAGAGGAGCACATATGCCACCTGCTATGAGAAGTTTTATTGAAAAATAAAGTTTAAAAAAGTATGACGGACAGACAGACGGACGGACAGACAGACAGGCGACGGCCAAGTGATCCCTAAATGACAGACTGCCTCTCGGTAGGTGGCACAAAAACAATGAAAATATTCTTCTCTGAAACTGGAAGGTTCTCAGCTTTCAAATCTAGCACATATCATTGTGTTCAGGTCTCTACAAACGTAGTATAAGATATGCCCTTTGGGTCAAAATTGGCACCGCCCCAGGGGTGGTCATCTTTCTATAGAAACATATAGTGAAAACTTTGAAATCTCCTCCTCTGAAACTGGAAGGTTTTCAGCTTTCATATTTGGCTCATAGCATCATATTTAGGCCCTCTACAAAGGTTATATGAATTATACCACTGGGGTCAAAATTGGCCCCACCCAAGGGGTGGCCAGTTTTCAATAGAAACATTTTGTTAAAGCTTTGAAAATCTTCTTCTCTGAAACTGGAAGTTTCTCAGCTTTCAAATCTGGCACATAAAATCATGTTCAGGGTCTCTACAAACGTAGTATAAAATATGTCCTTGTGGTCAAAATTGACACTGCCCCAGGGGTGGTCATCTTTCTACAGAAAAATATAGTGAACACTTTGAAAAGCTTCTTCTCTGAAACTGGAAGGTTCTCATCTTTCATATTTGGCACATATCATCATGTTTAGGCCCTCTACAAAGTTTATATAAAGTTGAATAAAGTTAAATAAAGTTGTTTTTTTAACCGGGTTTTCCACAGGAAATCCGGTTTTTGAAATGGTGATGTACGGCGGGCGGATGGTTGGGCGGGCGGCTGCCAATCTTGGTTTAACAAGCGCAACTCCTCTGAAACTGCTCAACAGATTTTCATAAAAACACAATATATACATGTCCATATTGTTGGGAATTTCTCCTTCTCCAAAATTTATCAAGAGTTATGCCCCTTTGAACTTAGAAATCGCTAGGTCTCTTGTAGGACCCTATCCTTGTAAGCGCAACTCCTCTCAAACTGTTCAACAGAATTTCATAAAACCTTGTATGGAGTGCATGCCTGCTCAATAACACAATAAATTATGTAGATGCGCATATTGTCGGGGATTTTTCCTTCTGTAATTTTTCTGGGAGTTATGCCCCTTTGAACTTAGAAATCCCTCGGTCTTTTGACCCTACCCTTGTAAGCGCAACTTCTCTAAAACTGTTCAACAGAATTTCATAAGACCTTGTATATATTAATATAGCAAGGACAAAATATGTAGATGCGCATATTGTCGGGGATTTTTCCTTCTGCAATTTTCTGGGAATTATGCCCCTTTGAATTTAGAAATCACTAGGTCTTTTGACCCTATCCTTGTAAGCGCAACCCCTCTGAATCTGCTCAACAGATTTTCATAAAACCTTGCATGTAGCAAGGACACAATATGTAAATGTGCATATTGTCAGGAATTTTTCCTTCCGCATTTTTTTTCAAAGGCTCAAATCTGACCAATCAAAAGCTTGAGAACAAACTCAGACTAAACTAAAAAGCTTTATAAGCATGGACCCTGGTCATTGTTTCAAATACAGATCGTTGCAATTTGTCATTTTATTGAAGACAGCCATTTGAGAGCGGCAGTATATTCGATAAAAATCGCTGTCGGGAGTTTGGTCGCACGACAACGCGCCGCGACACACGACAGTTAGACGCGACAGTCGTCTGATAACGAACTAATCTGTTTGCTTAGAGAACATTTTAGATTTGATTGCTTCTATACTATTTGTCATAGCAATATATACACTTGTTTTATATAACAATACGCGTATAACATATATATAGGGCCCAAGGTTTTAAAACTTCTAAGTCTGAGTCTGAGATCATCCACAAGCATCTGATTGATCAGTTGCTTGAGAATGATCTCAGACTGAAGCAAAGAGTTTTATAACACCGGGTATGGTATACCCTGGGCCCTAGTAATGGGCTACAGTAAAAAGTAAGGACACTAACATGTACATTCATAGAAGCACACCACACCACAGTAAAACATTTCTAAAGCACTGTATGAATTATAAACATATGTGTCTTTATACGTAAGCATATGGTTGCTTAATGCAGGACGAAATCTACCACATGGCTTTCAGAACCACAAAAGACTTCTTCTCGGTGGTCGCTTTGAACAGTGCGATGGGTTTTACTGTAAACTACTTTAGCCCATTCAGCTTTGGTGATGATTTCGTTATTACATTTGCAAACAGTTTGGATCCAGTTAAGACGCCGAGTAACTCAGTATCTCACCAAGATCTTAAAACTGTTTGACACTCATTCTGATTGCGCTTCTGTGAAGAAATTGAAGTAATAATGACTTTGGGAAAGAAACAAATAGCACTGATTTTATATACGAATGGAAGGATTGAAAAGGTTAATAAAACATTTCATCACATGATAATATAATCATGGATTGGACCCGTGCAGGTTATGTATGGATTGTTCCATGATAAAGCATGTGTGTTTGCATTGCAATCATTCTAGATCTAGATCTGCCGCAAAGTGGTCTACTCTGCCGTAAAGTGGTCTGCTCTACCGCAAAGTGGTCTACTCTGTCGCTGATCTGCATTTCCACAGTTTTAAAAGGTAATCGATGTGTAATTCTTCTCTGACTAGTAGCAAACAGTGTAATCCCATAATCAAACATTACGCCACATTAATGATATATGCATTAATACGCTAATCTGTTTTAGTTGGCGGAGGATCGGGTGCATGTTTGCAATCAGTTTGGATATTGACCCTTAGCCTAGAAAAACATTATGTCTGCATAATCTCCAAAACTGTTACGATTTTCACTTACTTCCGGATCGTTCAAGCTTCTGAGAAACAAATAACCGAGTGTCAAACAGTGTGGATCCTGATGAGACGTCGAGTTATTCGGGGTCTCATCTGGATCCAAACTGTTTGCAAATGCCAATCAAGTCACTCATAGCGGGCGAAGTGTTAATCATAAGCTGAGCCATTCAGCGATTTTTAATTGGAATCCACTTGAACGCACTCAATAAATGACAATAAATGACGGCGTTGAAAAGAAAATGCAACATTTTTCTCCAATACAAATAACCCCGCCGTGATAATAATAAAATGCATTACATGTATTTAAAATCTAAAAGAGTAACTTCAATGTTAAATAATTGCACGAACCCGTTGACCTATCAAATGTAGCCAAAAATGGAGAATAGGTGTTCATAACACGCTCCTCACCTTTATACTGCTGTGGGGGATGCGTGATTACCTATACAATCAGTTTGAATTCAGATTAGATCAGGATCCAGACTATTGTATACCCTTGACAGTGTTGTTAGAAGGAAATGCAAGATAAATCAACTGTGATAACTGAAGTCGATGAATTTAGCTTACCCAGCTGGCTATAGGTTAAATACATTTCTGTGAAGCGCCAATAACAAGAAACAAATTAACCCGTTCACCGCCGATGTCGCATAAATGCACCACGACAAAAAGTGCAGTCCCAGATCAGACGCCGCCTTTTCAAGGCGGCGTCTGATCAAGGACTTTACTTTTTGTCTCAATCTCACTTTCTATATATGTGCTTCATTCCTTTGAAATTTGCATTAATTTATCTCATTTCCAGATTGTACCGAATTATTTAACAAAAATTGGATCGCAGACGACAATTAGAAATTTGGCGCCGAAAGGGTTAAACGAACCCAAGAGCTCACATTCCAATAACTGAGGATCGACTGTCAATGTAGTCAGATTGAAATTTACTTTTAACTTGGCGAATATTCATGCAGGATTCCCTCCGTTTTAGTATTAATTCTTTAACAAAAATGATGTTAAAGAAGGATTCTTTTTCCCCAATAGCAAAAAGGAGATGATCACTTCTGATACATATATTTGTATACGCGAACTGAGTAAAGTCTGATCAGACCGCTCCTATAGCAGCTGTCTAATCTGATTGTGTTTGCAAATACAGCTGAACTTCGATAACTCGAACTCCAAGGGACCATGCAAATTAATTCGAGATAACAGAAGTTCGAGTCATCCAATTTCTAAACTGAACAATTTCTCAAGGCACAGGCTTAATACAGGTCTAAAGTAATTCTGAAAGCTCCCGTAGGAACTTTCAGCATTACTTTATACCTGTATTAAGCTGTCACACGTGTTTCTAGATATCTGTAGAGATACATTATTGGAACAATTCTGTATTGTAAGTTTTGAATGGACTGAATATTTTGTTCGAGTTATCCAGAAGTTCGAGTTATCCGAGTTCGAGATATCGAAGTTCAACTGTATGTATAACCACGAGATTATTAAACACAGGAGTAAAACATACACGATATACATCAAATGCCTTAGACAGTAAAACCTCTCTATAACGGCCACTAAATTGTGTTGATTAGTTGGTATTTAGGGCAGGTGGCTGTTTAAAGCAATGTGAAAGTAAAACCGAACGCTCCTATAGGAGCGTTCTGTTTTACCTTCACATTGCTTTAAACAGCCACATGCCTTTAGCACAAAATACTTGATGTAATTTAGTGGCTGTTATAGAAAGGTTCTACTGTATGTCTTTGATATAAGAACACCTTTTTTGTAGACACCTTATTTTTTAAAAAGAGACTAACATATGTTGTTTCAACCGCCAATTCTCAGTCATGGTTTATATTTATTATTAGTATAATTGATCCCATGAATATTTATGCGAGAAATAATTACATCATGAACACTTATTATCGTAATTAGCTCTTCGCTTGCTATTCACGTCAATATACATGTACCTACCAGTAAATAGTGAAGACCCAGATGAGACAGCTCCTGCAGGAGCTGTCTCATCTGGGTCTGCACTATTTACAAGTTGATTGTGCAACCAGTGCACTCCACAGCAGTGATTGCACAGCGAAATACTTGTACACAGTGAAGATATATGTAATTATACAACAGGGCATGGGTAAAGAAGGAGAAATATGTTTTAAAATTCAGCAAGAGAAGGGTTAATTTATAATTGCACTATGCACTACGTATGTTTAATTATGACATAAACTGTGTAATCAGTACTATATTATGTACATAGCAAACAGAACAGACCAAGATCAGACATATCATACAGGAACCGTCTGATCTGGGTCTACTCTATTTTGCAAAGGCGTTAAAATGAGGATCTGTGGAGAAAAAGGGTTAAAGTCTTATCACACCAGTGACATAAAATTAATAATAATGATGCATTTCTATTTCAGCGCAAATAAATCATTCTATTAATGTTTGAATTATAAGGGGCTGTCACTACAGTACATGTATATGCATCACTGATGAATATATATAGTAGAATCCTTCTAAAGCGACCATCGGAAAAGATCTGATTCTCGATTAAATAACCACTCTAAAACTTGAAGCAGGCGAAACTGTGTCCAACAGAAGACAGTGTTATCACTGAAAGGGTTAAAAAGATGGAATGTTTGATATGCCCAATTTTCAAAGCTAAATATTTTCAACAGCATACATTTCTTTTGAAGGACCCCCCCCCCCCTCCCACGGAATGGAAAATGGAGCAGTTTCAAATCTCCTTTTGAACAAGTCCATTTTATACATCATGGGTGTTTAACCCTTTACCTATTCAATATTCATGTAAAACATAATAAATGTATGAATATAATAAGTTGATATTTATATAACGGCACATACACACATGATGTTTGGGTATTGGCAGAAACTTGTATAGAGTCTGATAAATCATAATTTCATAAGCAAACAGAGTAGACCCTGATCTGGGTATACTGTTTGCAACGATGTGAAAAGGCGTTTACATGAGGGAAAAACCCTTTCCCTCATATAAACGCTTTTTCACGCATTTATAAACAGAGCAGACCCAGATCAAACAACTCATACAGGAGCCGTCTGATCAGGGTCTACTCTGTTTGCTTTTGACATGATATAGATCTGGGTCCATGCTTATAAAACTTTTAGCTGAGTCTGAGTTCGTTCTCAAGTTTTTGATTGGCTTAAATCTGACCATTCAAAAGCTTGAGAACTCAAATCTGACCAATCAAAAACTTGAGAACGAACTCAGACTCAACTAAAAAGCTTTATAAGCATGGACCCTGATTCTACAGGCTTTGTCCAAGCAAACAAATTCCTTGAAAAAAAATCATTATACAAATTGCAGCAAATAAATATTCAAAATGTCATTATTTTTTACATTAATATTGAACAGGGGGATGGTTAACAACTAACGATTTAAGACATTTAAATCACTTACCCGTTTTGTCCAGACATTTTAGATCGAAATCTAACCCCGCAACACTTAAAACGGACTGTTTGATGAGTGCAATGTTAAATTTATCTCATGTCACTTTAAGCAGTTGTTATGTGCAAAACGCGTCGTCGGCTACAAGTCTGTAGCCTAATGTTTCATGCAGTCAGGGTGACAAACAGTTTTGCATTCTATGAAACGCCGAGCTTCTCCAACGGGTTCAGGAGTGAATCGCAAGCGAGCAAATAACTGTGACCGTCTATTTATAGACATTTAACCTTTAGCCTAGATTAGTGAATACCTATGCAAACAGTTTGGATCCAGATGAGACGCCGAGTAAATCATCATGATACAAACAGTTTGACACTTTGATTACATTTTGGTAGACAAAATTGATTATAGCTTGAAATTTGAAAATGTAGTAGGTAAAATATTCTTTAAAAATAATTTGCTTAGCAAGCTAAGGGTTAACAATATCCCTGCTGGATAATCATGTAAGTTATATTGACACCAACTGAATAACAATTATTATAAATGATAGTATCGCCTGCTTCAGGTAGAAAAGTGTCGTTTTCTTTAATTTCTTTATAATCCGTGTCAAACAGCATGGATTCAGAAGAGACGCTGAGATACTCAGTGTCTGCTATTTGATCCGGACTGTTTGTATTGGTTATCAGGGAGAGTAAGAACAAAATGTAACAACGTGTTAACCGGCTGCACTATAAGCAACCGTCGTTTGCAAATACATATTGTCGTCCGCTACAATTCTAAAATTGTAGTTTTTTTTTCTTCTCCAAGTTCTTATTTAACCCATTCGCTGCCACGATCCCATATATGGGACTTAGGCAAACAGTGTAATGCGGCGTCTGATCAGAGTCTACACTGTTTGCTGATAGGAATTTCAATATAAAACAAAACAAAATTGAAAACTTAGACCAAACACCCCTTAGATAAAAAAAAATGGACTTATTCAATATATAAGCATGGAAGAAACGTTACTCGGCGTTTCAAATTGTTTGCAAAATCGATCTGAAATTCGCCAGTAGAGTGTTGTATGTGAAACAAATGTCCCACTGTTTATACTTCCATGTACGTTCATGCGTTTCCACAAACAGTAAACCCTCTCTAAACCTGAGTTTGATAAAGAACAATTAAGCTAAATGAAGGCAGATGGCTGTTTAATGCAGTGTAGAGATTTCTGTGTTACTTTCGTCGTGCATTTAGCTGCCACCTGTCTGAAAGACTAGCACTGATACTAATTGTAGCTTCCGGTTTAAAGGTTTTACTGTATATTGTATGCCAATTTTGACCTAGTTAATTCTGCCAATTTTGACCTAGTTAATTCTGCCTATTTTGACCTGGTTAATTCTGCTAATTTTGACCTAGTAAAGTCTGCCAATGTTGACCTGATTAATTCTGCCAATGTTGACCTGGTTAATTCGGCCAATGTTGACTTGGTTAATTCTGCCGATGTTAAACTGGTTAATTCTGCCTATGATGGCCTAGTTAATTCTGCCTATGTTGATCTGGTTAATTCTGCCTATGTTGACCTGGTTAACTCTGCCTATGTTGATCTGGTTAATTCTGCCTATGTTGACCTGGTTAATTGTGCAAATGTTGACCTGGTTAATTGTGCAATGTTGGTCTGGCACTAATTATGAACCCTTTCAAAGCTGACTTTCAGATGGAATAGTTCATCAGTGTTTAACCCATTCCCCCATACTGACGCATTTTGACGCCTCTGTAAAAGTCAAGTTTTGAAACCATTGTGATAAATAGAGCATTTGCTCCACAGGAGCAAATGCTCTATTTATCACAGTGGTTTCTAATCAACACAACTCATTTTTTTCTAGTTAATTTTCCTTTTCAGAAGATTTATTCAAAGAGGTTTGATCTAAAAATAGCCTATGAGGGAATGGGTTAATTAGAGATTAATCTCACTCTGAAAGGCTTAAACTTGCTAGATAAGTTGAACGGCAAACAGTGCAGACCCTTATCTGAGGGCTCTTGATCCGGGTCTATACTGTTTGCAAATGGCATCGATTAAGTGTCCTGCATTTAAAGGGTTAACCTGTCCCAACTGTGATACTATTGTCTATTCTTTCAGTTATTGTGAGGAATATTGTTCAGTAATCTCCCTTTAGCTGTAGCTCCTACAAGTTTGTTTCCTTTGATTGTATCGCTCATCTGACTTCACATAAATTTGTTAAACGATTATGCAATTTTTGATATGATTCTACGGTTTCTGCCATGGCCAAAACATCCCGTGACCTAGATGCGATATCGTAGCTGTAAGACTGATAATGACTAGCGTCCATTTAGGAATAGAGCTACGTTATCGTATCTACCCGTGACCATGCTACCATTATGTCATTATTCCTTATGAATATTCATGACGTAAAGGGCCAATTACTATTGAGACGCAGACTAGCTCGGCGTCTCATCAGGATCCAAACATTTTGACACACAACTTACCTTTAAAGAAATAGAAGTAAAGTTCATTCTGATCCCGAAGTATATAGACGAGAGTGTTTGCAGACAAAAGTTATTTGGCGCCACAAGAAATAAAAACAATTGAGCAAACCCTACAGGATAAACCCTTTCGGCACCAAACTTCTAATTGTCGTCTGCAATCCAATTTTGATAAATCATTCGGTAAAACAAACAAATAAGATAAATAAATGCACATTTCAAAGGAATAAATCACAGATATAGAACTAGAGTTTGAGACAAAAAGTGAAGTCCCTAATCAGACGCCGCCTTTTCAAGGCGACGTCTGATCTGGGACTGCACTATTTGTCGTGGTGCATTTTTGCGATATTGGCGGTAAAAGGGTTAAGGATTAAACCATTAAATGCCAGAGGTAATCATAGAAACAGTAACTGCCGTTGGAGAGATATCAGGTGCGGATCCAGGATTTCAGATTTGGGGAGGGGGGGGCGTAGATTTTTATTTTACTAAATACATCTAGTGTGTTTGTAATACATGTTGAAAAAGAGCTTAATTGGGTGAGGGAAATACAAAAACTCAGATTAAATTATTGTTTTATTGATTTTAGTAGATCTAAATTTAAAACAAAATACTCAAAAAAGTTTGTTTGTGCAATTTTAGGAGGAAGGGGGGGGGGGGGGCGTACGCCGGCTCCGCCCCTCTAAATCCGCGCCTGGATAGTAGTAGTACCCGTAGCACTAGAAGGACACCAGGTGCAAATTTTGCACTTAAGGGCTAAATTAATATCAAGCTTAGGCCTTATTAAACATTCCTTAAATGTTGGGTTTCAACGTTTGTCATATATCAATGTCTTTGGTACAGGCAGATAAAGTTTCCTTTAGGAAGTTGAACATTCGGTGTGGAATATGAATTTTCTTTCCCTCTCAGAAGATTAGATGCATATTTGTGTTTATTGCAGTAATTATGTATCCATAGAAACACAACATTCAGTCTAGTATAACAAGTGTTGTTGTTTTTTCTAATAAATGTTTTCAAATCGATAAGAGATATACATGTACCATTATAAATGGATACGGACAGTGACTGTACATAATGAAAATAATGTGCAGTAGAAACTCTGTAATACGAATACCATAGAACCTGGCTAAGATATTTTAAATGACAGCAATCTTAAAAAGCAGGTGGTTGCTTAATACAGGGCAAAAGTAATGCATTCTACATTACTTTTGACCTGTATTAAGCTACCACATGCCTTTGGACCTGCTTTTGATGGTCGCTTAAGACAGGTTCTATTGTACTAGTTTGATTTGGTATCTATAGTAGCAGGTAGTTGCTTAATGTAGATCTAAAGTACGAGTACTCCTGTAAAAGCTTTCTGGATAACTTTTATCCTGCAATAAACCTTTCCATGTTCTGTGTTTATTACAACTTTCAATAACTACTGAATATTCATGGACATAATACTTAAAATATTGAAGGTGGAACATTGTAACCATTTTAGAAATTAAAGAAACATATTTCAAATTACAATAGCAAACAGAGCAGACCCTGATCAGACGACTCCTATAGGAGCCGTCTGATCTGGATCTTCTCTTCAGATGCGTAAAAAACGATTATATGAAGGAAATGTTTAAACAACCACCTACATTAATTCTTACAACGTTGAATTTTCAGAATGGAAGAGCCAGCCAGTGTTTAACTATTGAGTCCATCCAGTACGAAATACTTAAAAATAGACAACAGAGGATTTAGAGATACCAACAGTGCAGACTATACGTGATGGTTTAATGCATAATGAACACAGTGCACAAAAATAAAATGCTGCATGCATAAATTCAATTCTACATTAAGCAAACACATGTTTACAAAATTCAAGAAGCTCCTTTTAAAACCCATTCTCTTAGGAATACTGATGCCTTTTGACGCCTCTGTAAATGTCTGTTTTTTAAACCATTGTGATGAATAGAACACTTGCTCCTATGGAGCAAATGCTCTGTTTAAATCTTCATCGTATTGGTTTCAAAACTACACAATAGTTTTCTCAAGTTTTATTTTCTCTAATATATACTCTTTTCGGTAGATTTATTCAAAGAGTTTCGGTCAAAAAGTAGTCCAGGAGAGAATTGGTTATATTAGACATAATTACGCTACGTGCATTAAAACACGGGCTTCTTTTGAATCCTGGGATTGTACTGTATCTCAGATACACATTTACCAATTGACCCATTTATTTTCATATTATTTGAGGAGACTCTCCAGATCTTACTTTTGAACCCATTCATTTTTTCATGTGGCGAGTGCACAGCAAACAAAATAAGCCATTGATATTGATGGGTTCAGCAAACAGTGCAGACCCTGATCAGAGGGATCCTACAGAAAACTTCTGACCAGGGTCTACACTGTTTGACTGTCCTTTTTAAGGGGTACCGGGCATAAATATGTTACAGTAAAACCTCTTTATAACGGCCACTAAATTGTGTTAATAAGTTGGTATTTATGGTAGGTGGCTGCTTAAAGCAAGGTGAAAGAAAAACAGAGCATTCTGTTTTACTTTCACATATTTTTTATAATGGCATATGAACACAGGTCATTTTTGCTCATGCAGAAGCTGTTGAACCAGACCTATATTATACCAAAAGCAAACAGAGCAGACCCTGATCAGACAGCTCCTGTAGGAGCCGTCTGATCTGGGTCTACTCTGTTTGCAGATGCGTCAAAATGCGTTTATATAAGGGAAAGGGTTAATGTGGTAATGTGTTAAAAAGAAAAGGGGAGAAAAATTAAAAAGAAAATGAAAAAACCGACAATTTTTGCAGACTACATTACTTGGCAGCGAAATAGTTAACCCTTCGCTTGCTATTCACGTCAATATACCTACCTATAAATAGTGAAGACCCAGATGAGACAGCTCCTGCAGGAGCTGTCTCATCAGGGTCTGCACTATTTACAAGTTGATTGTGCAACCAGCGCACTCCGTAGCAGTGATTGCACAGCGAAATACGTGTACACAGTGAAGATATATGTAATTAAACAACAGGACATGGGTAACGAAGGAGAAATAAAAAAACAATTCAGCAAGCGAAATAGTTCATATATACGTAGGAGCTGTCTGATCAGGGTCTGCTCTGTTGGTCTCTGACATGGTATAGATCTGTATCTACAGTTTATGTCAATGCAAACAAACTCCATGAGAAATTTATATTATAAAAAATGAGCTAATAAATATTGATGTTGACATTATTTCTTACATGAAAACAGAACAGGGAAAGGGTTAATAGTGCACGCAGTCTCCTCCCGGAGTCTTCTAATCTTGATCTAGACTATTTTCCCATGTCAATATGACACTGGACAAAGATGGGTTGAACTGTACAAAGCAACAAAATAGCAACGCATAAGCCCTAACCCGCTGTAAAACTATTGTCTGCTCCAATTGGGATCGGATACAAGTTGCCTACTTCGATTCGCTTAACCCTTCGCTTGCTGTTCACGTCAATATACCTACCGTAAATAGTGAAGACCCAGATGAGACAGCTCCCGCAGGAGCTGTCTTATCAGGGTCTGCACTATTTACAAGTTGATTGTGCAACCAGTGCACTCCACAGCAGTGATTGCACAGCGAAATACTTGTACACAGTGAAGATATATGTAATTATACAACAGAGCATGGGTAAAGAAGGAGAAATGTATTTTAAAATTCAGCAAGAGAAGGGTTAAACTTTAACTATACAGTAGAACATGTCTTAAGCGACTTTGAATTGATTAAGCTCAAAAATCTTAAAAAGCAGGTGGTTGTTTAATGCAGGGCAAAAGCAATGCAGAAAGTCCCTACCGGAGCTTTCTGCACTACTTTTGCCTGTATTAAACTACCACCTGCCCTACAGACACATACCTAGACCTCTTTTTGACGGTCGCTAAAGACACTCAAGATAAAAGTAAAAAAAACAAAAACAAGTAAAGTACCTAGTTATAGTCTACTTTCAGTCCGAATGACCTTTCAGCCGACTGTACATTTACCCCCCTGGTCATTGAGTCATTCGCCTACAATATTGAGCACTGCTAACATATGGCGCAATCATGCAGCCGCAGTACCAGCTAGTGGCCCTCACATGTACCCATTTTAACCCCTGGGTGGAGAGGAGGTGCGGGTTGGAGACACTGAAAAAGTCTCTAAAATTTCCGGGAGGGACAGGGATTTGAACCCTGGACCTCCGGGCTGGTAGTCAAGCGCGTTACCACTAGACCGCCGCACACATATTGTACTATTAACCTAGTATCAAACAAATTGGATCCTGGTGAGATACTGAGTATCTCATTTGGGTCCAAGCTGTTTGCAGACGATAGCGGCTTAGGGTCAACCTTTTACTCCATTAACACGGTGAGGGTTAAGGTAAAAGGGTAGTAGCTAGATAAGGGCTGGTATCACACCAACTTTTTTACCTGAAATCTAGCACAAATCTCTACGTGTGAGCATATAATGGATAATTGCAGATATCAATTTCATGACATTATAAGATTTCGGTTATCTTTTGTAAAATCAAATTCCTCAAAACAAATTGTGTGTAATTCAGTAAAGGCGTGATGTGATCTACTTGATTTAAAATGTTAACAGCCAGCCTCACACCTTTCTCCTCTTTCGTTTTGCAACATCGAATTACGATATAAATCATGTCATACTTAAAATTGTATATAAAATTGAAGAATACAATGCATGTCCATAAGAAGTGTGTCTAGGCAGATAATCAAAGGACTGTAGACTGGTTCGTCGGTTGTTCGTCGTCCATTATTGTCATCTGGTGCTAATGTATGCCAAGGTGGGGGGATTCGGATACAGAACTGTTTTACTCCTTGAATAGCTATGAAAGAAATAATACCACCATTACTATCTAGTACCTGAATCATTATCTGGCATATGTAACTCAGGATATCTTGGTCAGAGGTCCAGATAAGATGGGTAAATCTAAACATTTTCAAGAATAGCTCCTTATGTCTCCGCCAAACCCTATACTGTGACCACCCGAGGCGACTCTAAAGAGTGGCCACAGTATAGAGTTTGTGGTGAAATGATGATTTTAGAATTTGTTCAAATATATTATGTATACAAAATTGACAAACAGGCTTAAAAGGACTATCGTTATTAGACTCCAACAAAATCAATAACCGCAATAAAAACCCTATCCAAAACCCCTACTCAAATGAATTTGTGGGAGCCCATAACAACAATCATGTGAAGCGCTTTTGAACGCACACATCCTGTGTGAAAAGAGCGCTATATAAATGTGGTATAATAATAATAATAACAGGAGGATGCTTAAAGCAGGACGATGGTAATGCAGGAAGCTTCTAGGGGAGCTTTCAACATAACTTTGTTCTACTTTTAACTACCACCTCGTTTTAAAACCCAGATGTGTTCCTCTTTTAAATGGTTGCCTTAGAGAGGTTTAATTATGCATTATTCTAAATGTATGACTTTATTATTGTGTAGATGTTTCCCAGCAATTTGTGAACCTTTGCATTTCGAGGGCTTGGTGCAAAACTATTCTAACTCCTTCACAAAGTGAAGGAGTTAGAATAGTTTTGCACCAAGCCCTCGATTTGCAAGAAAACTACTGACACTTGTTGTTTTAACCCTTTACCCCGTAAATAAGCCTTTCTACGCCGTTGCAAACAGTTTAGACCCAGGTCAGACGGCTCCTATAGGAGCCGTTTGATCAGGGTCTGCTCTGTTTGCTTATAAAATATGATAGATATGACGCTACAGTTTCCTCCATGACCGAATTTAACTGTGTTCATATAAACATGAATCTAATCAATATTCATGATGCCGTTATTTCTTACATGGATATGTATGGAGTAAAGTGTTGAGACTATTATTGCAAATTATAACAAATTCTGGTCAGATGCCTTTAAAGCATTTTCAGAGCTGATTAGCCGTTATGAAATAGAGAAAGACGCAATCAGAATATCCGTTGTTTTACAATCAACATACATGTATCTTAATTGCAAATAAAATCGTTTTTCTAAAACTTTCTTAAAATAATTTAATGAAAAATACGGTTTACAAACCAACCACATAGTATATCGTGGTATAATTCTAGTAGCGGTAGGAAATGCATTGGAAAGCTTAAATATAAACAAAAACGATATAAGAATTGTACAAAAAAGGTTTATTCCTCCTTATTTTAGAATTCTATATAAAAACAAAAAGTGATCAAAATCAATATATAAATGCTTGAACAAAGATTCTGACTAATCCTCATGTAAGGACACTTGGTGTAGAAAAATACCTCCAAATACTAATTTTACTGCTAGCGATTGGAAGCAGAATTTCAGTTTACCATTTTATATTACAAATGATACTTTATGCAGTAGTTTCAGGTGAGAGTGTTACACCGCATTTTGGGAACAACTAACTACTTATACACAATAAATTATACAGATAAACTAGAATGCACATTCTGTAATATAGAACCAGAAACAATAGAACATTTGTTTTGGTATTGTCCAGTCAGTCAATCCATCATAAGTAACATATTGACATTCCCAAATAGTCATTCTTTTCCTCTAGATATTAATAAAATGCTATTCGGCTATATAGCAACCTGTGACATTGCAAATAATTGTATACAGTAAAACCTCTCTATAACGACCACTATATTACATCAATTAGTTTGTGTCAAAGGCAGGTGGCTGCTTGCTCTAAATACCAACTGATTAACACAATTTAGTGGTCGTTATAGAGAGGTTTTACTGTACTTACCTTCATTTAAATATATATTTTTCAATGCAAACACAAACATTTCAGACCTACTTCAGATGGGCTAAGATGTGATATTGTATTTAAATATGATATTGCAACGCAGGTTGCTTTGGAAGGACACAGAGAAGACGAGTTCAAAAACAATTGGGAAAATATAATCAAATTGATTATGTAATTAATTAAATTGATTAAACATGTATTTTTAAAATGATTTTAAAATTTCAACTATATAATAGTTAACTTTTCATATCACTGATATATATACCATGAAATTCGACAATTTCCTGTTTTCATTTGATCAGTAAATGGGAATACAGATCAGTATAGATACTATATTTTGAAAATGGGTGATCCTTCGAAAGCAAAAGTAGAAATGCAAAATGAGAAAATTGCAGACTCGGTTTTATTGAGTCTGTTCATGAGTAGTAATTAAAAGTGCAACGCGACTCATGCCCCTAGCACCGGCTTAAGCAGTATTCAATTTTCAAAACTAATAACATCAAAACTAATGATCTCGAAGGACCAGAAAATATAACAACACTGAGAATGAAGTACGGGGCGACTTTTTACGGCCGCCACACAAGCACTTAACACCTGCTGTTGTGAAGTACATGTATTATGAAAATGGATGATCCTTCGAAAGCAAAAGTAGAAATGTAAAAAGAGAAAATTGCAGACTCGGCTTTATTGAGTCTGTTCATGAGTAGTAATTAAAAGTGCAACACTACTCACGTCCCCTAGCACCGGCTTAAGCAGTATTCAGTTTTCATAACTATTAACATCAAAACTAATGATTCCGAAGGACCAGAAAATATAACACTGAGAATGAAGTACGGGGCGACTTTTTACGGCCGCCACACAAGCACTTAACACCTGCTGTTGTGAAGTACATATATTCTGAAAATGGGTGATCCTTCCACAGCAAAAGTAGAAATGCAAAATGAAAAAATTGCAGACTCGGTTTTATTGAGTCTGTTCATGAGTAGTAATTAAAAGTGCAACACTACTCACGCATTATGTCCATCTGGCCACATATTTTCTCTTTGTTCAATCTCATTTTTAAAGGTTCTGCAATGTTAACCCTTTCGCTGCCAAACTCTGTCGTCTGCTAACTTTGTCGTCTGCTACAAACTTTCATTTTTTTTTTATTTTCTTCATTTTTGTTTCAAAAACATAGTAACAGTAACAAACAGTTTGGATCCTCATGAGACGCCGAGTTACTCGGCGTCTCATCTGGATCCAAACTGTTTGCATAGGTAATCACAGGTCCGGCATTGGCAGCGAAAGGGTTAATATAATTCAAGCCTCTATCCCATGAACATTTATGTCAGAAATAGACTTCATGAATGTGAATTACATTATTTTTTATAATAGCACATAGAAATAGGAATTTTGGCAATAGCAGAAAGTGTACAAACATGTCCAAATTAGGTCATAAGCAAAAGGAACAGACCGCGATAAAAAAAACTCCTATAGAAGCCGTCTGTTCTGTGCCTACTCTGTTTGCAAAGACGCGGTAAGTTTTTTATTTATGGAGGGATGGGCTAAAATAGTATGATCTAGAACTAGGATTATGCTTGATAAATGTACGGTATGGAGAGGGATGGTTCTCCGACCCTTACACACCAATGACGGGGATAATAAACGAGGTACCGTCATTATAGCTGAAAAAACTGATGCTATTACCCTATTAGAGGTACATTATTTCGATGCCTTTAGGCGTGTGCTACAAATAATATTAAACTATCAACACATTAATGCATAGTATCATAGACAAACAGTGAAGACCCAGATCAGAGGGCTCCTTCAGGAGCCCTCTGATCTGGGTCTGCGCTGTTTGCTTAAACCATCGTTGTCAATGGCTTATACCAGCAAACCTTTTATTTGTTGTGTCCGCTCAATACCCGTATGGAACATTGGACGGGTTCCAAGGTAAGATCTGGGTGGGTGTCCTTTAATAACATGGCAATAAATAAGACTGTCTATGACAGTGTAAAAATGCGGCGTTATCAAGAGGTTATTATCTTTTGAATGTTCGCTTTCTTGTTTACCACATTATAAACAAGTAAAATATTGCTGTATATGTACGGCAAAGTGAGTAAGTACTGCGGCTAAACAAAGTTTACCATTATGTACACCTAATTAGTTTCTTAATAAGTATTAAATGATATTTTGACTGTGTATAGTGTTTATTACTTGAGCATTGAAAGCAAAGAAGTTTTAAACAGTACAGACACTGGTAAAATACCATTTTTATTTCGAGTATACTAGTATATACGAAAGGCTAGTTTTCTGATAATGATATGAATTAATTATGCTAGGAAGTAATAAGAAGGGCAAAAGTCGGGTATAGAAAAGGAACAACAGAGTTAATGATTAGTTATCTTTATTTTAAAAAAAGCTTATAAATAATATACAATACATAAATACTTGAATAGCTCTGATCTAATAGTTCGACGAATAAGAGCATTTTTAAATGGATGTCATGTCAGAGAATTTCTTCTTCTTTAAAACTGACTAGAAATTGTCAGAAATGTTTTTAGATCAGAGTTATTTAGTTATTCATGTATTATATTAATCCCCTTTTTGGAATGTTATCTTCATTGTACTATTCAATAGAAAAGGACACTTTGGGCGTTGATAGCATACTTAAAAATACTAAGTAAATGACAATGAGGAACATAAGTTAGTTGTTTGCTCTTGATCAAAGTGAAAGGTTTTTATAAACAATCATGGCTGCTTTTACTTAAAAACCTTTGTTTTTATCCTTGATGTACCTGTCGACCAAGTAAAAGTTTACATTGGGTTAATGAATAAATTATATCGATGAACTTAGTTTTGTGAAAGGAAATAAGGACCGATCCTTCTTTGAAGAGTAGCAAAGTGAAATAAATAATTAATGTTCCTCATTACAGCATGCACAAAATCAAGAAGATTTAACATTTTCTCCCTTTATTTATACAGACGTTTATTTTTTGTGAATATTTTATTGAATAAATCATTTGGAAAAATAGCAAAAAACTAATTTTCACTGACATCAGGAGTGTTAAATGAGATATACAGTCTTTTTAATATGATTACCTTTAAATATAGCAGACGCAAATGAAACAGCTTCTTTAGGATCTTTCAGATCTGAGTTTACTCTTCAAATATGTTTAAATGCATAATTATGAGGGAGAAAATATTAAAAATAAACATCTGAAACAATCTTATCTACACAAGGAAAGTACAGGTAACATATTGTAGCAGGAATCATTTTTAGCAGTACAATTACCCTTATTTTACCTTTAATCCGTTAACCAGTAGTGTCACATATACACATCTTTATATTGTACTTGTGTATATTACATTAGTTCAATGCAAGCAGTGTAAACCCAGATCAGGATCCATGCTTATAAAGATTTTAGTTGAATCTGAGTTTCGTTCTCGGGCTTTTGATTGGTTAGATTTGAGTTCTCAAGCTTTTGATTGGTCAGATTTGAGCCAAAGGCTTGAGAACGTTCTCAGACTCAACTATAAGTTTTATAAGCATGGACCCAGAGAGCTTGCACTGGATCCCTCTGATCAGGTTCTGCCGTGTGAGTCAATTTGTAAAGTAGAATAGCCCATTTAAAGTTTCAGGGGTCAATGGACATTTTTAATACAGTTTTGCTTTTTATATATACATGTATATATACATGTTGTACGTGTATATATTTCCTTGCTGAAATATGCATGCAGGAGTACTTTTGACCGAGACTGAGATCCAACATTTCCAGAAATTAGGATCAGACAATAACAAATTAAAGTGTTTCATTCATTTCACAAAATTGTTATATTCATATTCAAGTTTTGATGGGGTCTACTCCAATTATTTAGATTCCTTTAAGTGCCCCCCCCCCCCCCACACACACACACACATATACACACTCTGGTGTCATATAACTCTTTCTTGTAACAACATTTTGGGGCGATCCGGATGCTTGCATCAATGTTTGTCTTGTTATTTTTCTCATAATTCCTGTCGGTTGCCAAATACTCAATCTAATAGTTCGACGAATAAGAGCATTTTTAAATGGATGTCATGTCAGAGAATTTCTTCTTCTTTAAAACTGACTAGAAATTGTCAGAAATGTTTTTAGATCAGAGTTATTTAGTTATTCATGTATTATATTAATCCCCTTTTTGGAATGTTATCTTCATTGTACTATTCAATAGAAAAGGACACTTTGGGCGTTGATAGCATACTTAAAAATACTAAGTAAATGACAATGAGGAACATAAGTTAGTTGTTTGCTCTTGATCAAAGTGAAAGGTTTTTATAAACAATCATGGCTGCTTTTACTTAAAAACCTTTGTTTTTATCCTTGATGTACCTGTCGACCAAGTAAAAGTTTACATTGGGTTAATGAATAAATTATATCGATGAACTTAGTTTTGTGAAAGGAAATAAGGACCGATCCTTCTTTGAAGAGTAGCAAAGTGAAATAAATAATTAATGTTCCTCATTACAGCATGCACAAAATCAAGAAGATTTAACATTTTCTCCCTTTATTTATACAGACGTTTATTTTTTGTGAATATTTTATTGAATAAATCATTTGGAAAAATAGCAAAAAACTAATTTTCACTGACATCAGGAGTGTTAAATGAGATATACAGTCTTTTTAATATGATTACCTTTAAATATAGCAGACGCAAATGAAACAGCTTCTTTAGGATCTTTCAGATCTGAGTTTACTCTTCAAATATGTTTAAATGCATAATTATGAGGGAGAAAATATTAAAAATAAACATCTGAAACAATCTTATCTACACAAGGAAAGTACAGGTAACATATTGTAGCAGGAATCATTTTTAGCAGTACAATTACCCTTATTTTACCTTTAATCCGTTAACCAGTAGTGTCACATATACACATCTTTATATTGTACTTGTGTATATTACATTAGTTCAATGCAAGCAGTGTAAACCCAGATCAGGATCCATGCTTATAAAGATTTTAGTTGAATCTGAGTTTCGTTCTCGGGCTTTTGATTGGTTAGATTTGAGTTCTCAAGCTTTTGATTGGTCAGATTTGAGCCAAAGGCTTGAGAACGTTCTCAGACTCAACTATAAGTTTTATAAGCATGGACCCAGAGAGCTTGCACTGGATCCCTCTGATCAGGTTCTGCCGTGTGAGTCAATTTGTAAAGTAGAATAGCCCATTTAAAGTTTCAGGGGTCAATGGACATTTTTAATACAGTTTTGCTTTTTATATATACATGTATATATACATGTTGTACGTGTATATATTTCCTTGCTGAAATATGCATGCAGGAGTACTTTTGACCGAGACTGAGATCCAACATTTCCAGAAATTAGGATCAGACAATAACAAATTAAAGTGTTTCATTCATTTCACAAAATTGTTATATTCATATTCAAGTTTTGATGGGGTCTACTCCAATTATTTAGATTCCTTTAAGTGCCCCCCCCCCCACACACACACACACATATACACACTCTGGTGTCATATAACTCTTTCTTGTAACAACATTTTGGGGCGATCCGGATGCTTGCATCAATGTTTGTCTTGTTATTTTTCTCATAATTCCTGTCGGTTGCCAAATACTCACACATCTAAAAACTTGATGTCATCTAAATCACCTAGAATTATCCGTAATCTCTCGAAATTTATTTACAATGCATCCAAACTTAGGGGTGAAAAATAAATGTTGAAAATTGAAATTAAATTAAAATATAAAAATTCGCAATTTCTGCCACAGCACTCATATACCTAAAATAAGAACATGCATTTATTAATTTACCATAACTCTGACCAGTCTATACTTCTCTGTAAACTTTACTGAATGAAGAATATATAACTTTCCATGTCGTTGCTCTTTACGTATGTAGATATATAAGTGTTCATATATATTGATGGTTATGAATATGCTTATGCTATTTTATGCCGAATAAAGATTTGTATTTTGTATATTGTTATAACTATCGCGTGCAACAGCAGACCATTCCTCCAATACGTACGCAACTACAACATGCCTTTCGTGTGGCTTTCGCGTGATGTCTCCTGTCTTCAATAGGGTTGTGTGACTTCAAGAGTGGGATCTGATGCGACTTTAAAGGTAGAAAAACGAGTTGATATTGCAAACTTTCGTGATAAATTCCCTAAATGCATAAGCATGCCAAACATTACTAAGTTTGTCATAAAATGACTTACCGGTATGTATTATCTACATCTTTACATTTTGACTCGGTTAAAAACTAAAGTGCGAGAAAATCTTGAGTAAAACTAAAACGTGGCCATTATTGCTGGCGCATTTTTTCCCGCCATTTTATTTATGGTCGAGACAAAAGATTAGGTGCAAAACGTTAATATGTACAGTAAGCGACCATCAAAAAAGAGGTCTAATTGTGGGTATGCATGGCAGATGGTATAGGAGCTTTCTGCATTAACCCATTATCCCATGGGCTATTTTAAGATGCAACCTCTTTGAATAAATCTACCGAAAAGGAGCATTAACTAGAGAAAAGGAAAATTTTAGAATTTTTCAGCTTGAAACCATTGTGATAAATAGAGCATTTGCTCCTATTGGAGCAAATGCTCTATTTATCACAATGGTTTCACAAAGTGACTTTTACAGAGTCGTCAAAAGTCGTCAATATGAGGGAATGGGTTAAGCAACGACCTGCTGTTTAAGACTCATATGCTCAATAAAGTACTGGCCACTGAAGACAGGTTCTGCCGTATATTACGATCAAGCCTCACAGTTTATAATTGAATTCCGTACGATAGTATAAAGGTTTTAACCCTTTCCCTCATATAAACGTCCTTTCACGCAGTTGCAAAGAGAGTAGACCCAGAACAGACAGCTTCTATAGGAGCCGTCTGATAAGAGTCTGCTCTGATTGCTAATGGAATGTGATATATATGTTTCTTTAGTTTTTAAAATGGCTACAATGTTCTACCTTCCATATTTCATTATAACTATTTTGTCCAAGAATTTTCAGTAAATATTGAAATTTAGAATAAATATAGAACAGGAAAAGGTTTAAAATGCATACGTAGGTGTTTCGAGAATGTTACTTGTTGAGTACTTTTGCAACATAAATACCAACGCTTGCTTTTAATGCCGATCTTTATCTTTAACTGTGTCATCTTTCAGAACAACAAAAAAGTAATTGTATAAATAGACTGATATCGTCTGATCACGCGATATAATTTGGCGTAAGAATGCACGCAGTCCAGCCGAAATATGGAACACAAATCTGACCCCATTATGAGCATTGTTTCAACAAAATAATCATTTCTATATTGAGGTTTGAAACCGATGTTTTAGTGTCTTCCTTTTCGTAACAAGGAACTATGGTCCATTAACCATTCCCTTCATATAAACGCGTTTTCACGCATTTACAAACAGTGTAGATCCAGATCAGACGATTCCTATAGGATCCATCAGAATAAGGGTCTGTTCTGATTGCTAACGGAATTTGAAATGCTTGTTTCTTTACTTGCTAAAGTGGCTACACTGTTCCACCTTTCATATTTCATTATAACTATGTTTGTCCATGAATATCCAGTAAATACAGTAAAACCCCACTAATGCGACCACCTAAAAGAGGTATAATTCTGGATGCTATATGCAGGTGGTAGCTTAATGCAGGACAAAAGTAATGCAGAAAGCTCCTGGGGGAGCTTTCTGCATTACTTTTGTCCTACATTAAGCAACCACCTGTTTATAAAGACAACCATGTTCATTCATTAAGTGGTCGCATTAGCGGGGTTCTACTGTATAAACTTTTAAATAAAAACAGAACAGGGAAAATGTTAAAATACTGGTCGTGCTTACGTTGCTGAATAACATGATGCCTGCTCATGCTTTCATTTGTTACAGATTTTACATAACCTTTTGCCTGCTAAGCCTATTATTTGTTACAGATTTTACATAACCTTTTTGCCTGCTAAGCCTATTATTTGTCACATATTTTACATAACCCTTTTGCCCGCTAAGCTTCTCATTTGTTACAGATTTTACATAACCCTTTGCCTGCTAAGCTTCTCATTTGTTACAGATTTTACATAACCCTTTGCCTGCTAAGCTTCTCATTTGTTACAGATTTTACCTTACCATTTGCCTGATATGCCTCTCATTTGTTACCAGATTTTACATAACCCTTTGCCTGCTAAGCTTCTCATTTGTTACAGATTTTACATAACCATTTGCCTGCTAAGCTTCTCATTTGTTACAGATTTTACATAACCCTTTGCCTGCTAAGCTTCTCATTTGTTACACTATTTATATAACCCTTTGGTTTAAACATATTTTATTTTTGCAATTTACAACATGCACAAATATACATAAATCTAATAAGGATTGGAATGGAAGCTATTAGCTTATTAAGTTCCTCTCCTTAGCATATAGTACTGTACAAAAGCAGTTGTTCATCACAACGAATGCTAAACATTAGTAACACATGAAAATTACAAACTTTTCAAAATGAATGGATGCTTGAAATATCTATCTGTTGAATTGGGAAAGAAAAGAGATGTGAAAGCGAGAGGTACAGTGTAAAATGATAAGAACGAGAAGCGAAAGTCCGTGGCGGATACAAAACATTCCGTGCTAATATTAAATTACCGTGTCCAACTGAGTAGATGCACGTACATAACCGTTTGTCTGCTAAGACAAATTTGTTACAATTTTTACATAACTCTTTGTCTGCTAAGACTCTAATATTTTACAATCTTTATATAACATTTTGCCTGCTAAGCCTCTAATTTGTTACACTTTTTATGCCCTCATATAGTGGTGGCATATAGGGTTACCCTTGTCCGTACGTACGTACGTCCGTCCGTACGTCCGTAGGCACATCAAAAGAGTTTGTCCGGACTTTGATATTGGAAAGTATTTGTCCAAATCCACACCAAACGTTACACACATGTTTGTGGCCATTATATCTTGGTCAAGTTCGATAGCCATGTAAATCGCTTCAGTCGTTTAGGAGTTGCGCCCCTTTATTTGCAAAAATGACTAAAATGGCCTTTTCTGTGACAAAAAGTCTGAAGTGGGGACATCAGTGTCCTATGGACACATTTCTAGTTACATAACCCTCAGACTGCTAAGACTCTAATTTGTTACAATTTTTATATAACCCTTTACCTGTTCAGACTGATTTATTACAATTTTTGCATAACCCTTTGCCTGCTAAGCGTAACATAACATTTGCAAACAGCTTGGATCAAGATAAAACACGGACTAATTCGGCGTCTTATCAGGATCCAAGCTGTTTACCACTCGGCCAATAGTCCTTCAAAAGTTAAAGCGATTGAAATGTGAGTAAACTATGTAGCTGATCAGAGTTTGAGCAGACAGATGTTTTCAGCAAGTTCAGGGTTAAGAAAACTACTTACCCCATGCCAAATAGCTTGGATCCTGGTGGGACGCCTGTTGACACGACGTCTCATCCCAAACCAAGCTGTTCTCAAATGCCGGTCAAGGTCGCGGTTAACATGATGTTTTAGCCCTTTCCTTCGTCACGCATTGGCAAAAGAGTAGACCCTGATCAGATGGCTCCTATAGGAGCCGTCTGATCAGGGTCTGCTCTGTTCGCTTATGATATAATATAGCTATGAATGAATGAACGAATGAATGAATGAAATACTTTATTTAAGAGGGTTACCCGGTTATTCAACAGACTAATATAACCCAGGGCCCTCTAACAGAAGCATTTCATGCAAAATATTTAACAAACAGAAATAATAAGAATATGTGTAATTTAAAAAACAGGACAGAGTAGCCATATAATGTACATTTTAATCGATTAAAACAAGCCGAATGCGAAGACTAGTTTGAAAAGTGAAATGTGACATTATAAGTGTGTATCCCAAGAACAGAAACTTCCATGGAAATTTTCTAATCTGGGATTACTTATTTCTTAACCTCATATAATTATCTGTACATAGTCTGTACTCGTGTAACACATAAAACAAATCATAGTGATAGATATCAGAAAACATATTCACAAAACTGTTTTATCAACACAACATTGTATGTATATATGCTATGGAAAGTAAAAAAATATTGTTCAATTCAAACAGGACAAACCCAACTCAGAAACTCCTGCAGGATTTTTCTGACATGGAATTGTTCTGTTTGTTAATATACAAGACTAAATTTGTAAATCGTCATTGTTATACTGGTTGTTTTACACTGAATTACAATAGAAGAAACATTGACCTCACAATAGAAATGAATTCAAACAACAAGAAAACTAGACATGGTACAATATTTCTAAGTTCACATTGCACCATTAACAACAATAAGTACTGGTAATTAGATAAGTGTAAAAAGATTTCAGTTGGTGGTGGTGAGTGTTAAGTGTTTATAGATAGTGCCAGAAACAGTTATTTCAAGTTGTTGCACTTAAATCAGATCGTAGCTCAGAACAGGAAATATCAATGCAGCATATTTTATGAAAAAACAGTGCTGAATAAAAAAGACCTGTAATGTGCAATTTTACTTCTAAGAAGAGAACACGTCAGTAGTTTGAGGGATTGGTGCATAACTATTGTAACTCCTTCACAAAGTGAAGGAGTTACAATAGTTTTGCACCAAGCCCTCGAGTTGCGAATTTCAAAAGAATGCACACTAACATTCCATAAGATACAGACGCATCTTGAACAAGACATAGACCAATTTTGTTCTAGTGATTGATTATAAGTAATAAAATGAACTAACAGTCCTTTCAAATCTATGTAGGTTTCGAAAACGTGACTGCAATTAGCAGTATTCAATTATTGTTGATAATTTGGTTTTTAGATTATTTAAGCATTGCAGCTACAGATGCGTGCTTTTGAAAGCTTTCGATAGTACTTTCGTTGTTCAAAAATGGCTGTTATGTGAAGAAAAAAGGCTAAAATGGCTTTAAAACTAGAGTTACTTTGAGAAAAGGAAAATGGTTATAAACAACAAAATAACAAGATATGTACAAATAGTGCTAAGCGTGTATGGTACCTTAAGATAGTGACTCAGAACAGGCAATATTAATTCAGCACTCTGTATGAAAAAGACGGTGCTGAATAAATAACACCTATGATTCTACAGTTTCTGCCATGGCCAAAACATTCCCGTGTCCATGTGCTATTATAGCAAATTAATTCAATTAATATTCATGACGTCAGTATATCGAAAATGAATATTCATGGAGTTAATAGTTAAAAGACATTATTGTATTGACACTGTCTTAACCCTTCGCTTGCTATTCACGTCAATATACCTACCTGTAAATAGTGAAGACACAGATGAGACAGCTCCTGCAGGAGCTGTCCCATCAGGGTCTGCACTATTTACAAATTGGTTGTGCAACCAGTGCACTCCACAGCAGTGATTGCACAGCGAAATACTGATATACAGTGAAGATATATACATTGTATAACTATACAACAGGGCATGGGTAAAGAAGGAGAATTGTATTTTAAATTTCAGCAAGAGAAGGGTTAAATTGGTGTTAAAAGCAATCGCGCAATAGTAATATGCAACGTCCATACTAACGAAAGTTAAGCCTTGCATCGACGAGTTTACAAATGGACTATTCCTAAATTCAAACAGGCCATGCATATGGTGAATATTTAAGGGTGTTTTTTTAAAAGAAAAGTGTAACATGAGACACAGTGCAGATCCCTCATCTGGGTCTACACTGTTTGCAATGGACATTAGTGACTCGTGTCCTGCACAGTAAGGATTAACCCTTTTCTTGTTGAATTTTAAAATACATTTCTCCTTCTTTACCCATGTCCTGTTGTATAATTACATATATCTTCACTGTGTACAGGTAGTTCGCTGTGCAATCACTGCTGTGGAGTGCACTGGTTGCACAATCAACTTGTAAATAGTGCAGACCCTGATGAGACAGCTCCTGCAGGAGCTGTTTCATCTGGGTCTTCACTATTTACAGGTAGGTACATGTATATTGACGTGAACAGCAAGCGAAGGATTAAGTGGGAGATACTGACTGGATATGTGTCAAACACTCGTATAGATCTTGATGTGTTATCCATTTACCTCATAAAGTTTTATGTAAGAAATAATAGCATCGCGAGTATGTCTGTGCTGATTGTTTTTGTTAGAGTGTATATAAACGTTTTAAGAAATTTTGGCCATGGGCATTAATAGACTATCAGTCTTTAAGCAAACAGAGCAGACTCTGATCAGACGACCCCAATAGGAGCCGTCTGATCTGAGTCTGCTGTTTGTAAACGTGTGAAAATGCTTCTCTGGTGGGTAAAGGGTTAATGTGTGCACTAAGAAGTAATAAAAAAAAGTCCTTATAAAATTTGCATAGAGTATATTTAAAATCAAACCACCGTATCCGATATGGTTTACCTATATATTGCACACTGTACATATAGTTGAGCTTCGATATCTCGAACTTCAAGGGACTATATAAATTAGTCGATGTAACGGAAGTTCGAGTTATCCGATTTCTAATCTGGACAATTTCTCAAATTCACAGGTTAATGCAGGTCTACAGCAATGTTGAAAGCTCCTGTAGGAGCTTTCAGCATTACTGTAGACCTGTATTAAGCTGTGAAATGTGTTTCTAGATATGCGTAGTGATATATTTTAGTGATATATTTTAGAACAAAGATTTTGGAAGGACCGAACTTTAAGTTCGATTTATCCCGAGTTTCGAGTTATCCGAGTTCGAGAAGTAGTAATAGGACACATAGGGAAAATGTATTCAAAATTATCCGGGATGAGGGATGGGGGATACTGTAAAATATGTCTTAAAACTTTCCTCCATGAATATTCATGTAACAAATAATGACGTCATTAATATAGATTAGATCGATTTTTATAATGGCACGTGAACACGTGAAGTTTTGGCCCTGGTAGAAACTGTAGAATCATAACAATACATGTATCATTTCATAAGGAAACAGAGCAGAACCTGATCAGACGACTCCTATAAGAACCGTCTGATCTGGGTGTACTCTGTTTGCAAAGGCGTATTTATGGAGTAAATGGTTAAGTGGCCATTCATTAATTGAACATAGGAGTCTTATAACCCTTTCCCTCATACAAACGTGTTTTCACGCATTTGCAAACAGAGTAGACTCAGATCAGACGGCTCCTAGAGGAGCCGTCTGGTCAGGGTCTGCTCTGTTTGCTAATAGAATTTGATAAATCTGTTTCTTTGCTTTCTAAAATGTCTGCAATGTTCCAAGTTCCATATTTCTTTATAACTATTTTGTTAATGAATATTCAGTAGGTATTGAAATTTGGACTAAACTTAGAACAGGGAAAGGGATAAAGCAGGTGAATGATTAATGCAGGGCAAGAGAAATACAACAAATTATGGGAGCCTTGAAAACAATGCCACAGTCTCCTACCGGTTGAACTCTTTGTCACAATTGGATTAAAAGCCCTTTGCGTACTGCATACTCATAGATGAATCTGTATACAGTGAACCCTCATTATACCGGCATTCGGTACAGTGGCACCCTCTATATACCGGCATTCAGTACAATGGCACCCTCTATATACCGGCATTCGGTACAATGGCACCCTCTATATACCGGCATTCGGTACAGTGGCACCCTCTATATACCGGGATTCGGTACAATGGCACCCTCTATATACCGGCATTCGGTACAATGGCACCCTCTATATACCGGCATTCGGTACAGTGGCACCCTCTATATACCGGCATTCGTTACAATGGCACCCTCGATATACCGGCAGTATGCATTGAAACAAAATTACCGTTCAGTCTTTGAAACAACCACTGAATACATAGGTGCAATGCCAATAAGACAGGTCATCGCTTAATGTAGAACACAAGAAGTGCAAAAAGCTCCATTTGGGAGCTTTTTGCACTTCTTGTGTTCTGCATTAAGCGTTCACCTGTTGGTACTAGTTTAAAACTGCCCATATGGTTCCTTTCATATTTAAACTCGCTATAACGACAACCTCGTTATACCAGCAAAATGTCTGGAAACAAACACTTCCGTTGTAACGAGGGTTCACTGTATCATACTGATTAAACCACTTCTGACACATATAATATTCATTGAAATATCACAATCATGAGTAATAAGTATCATGGCATATCCCTTGTAGGTTTTAAAGGTAACTTTTACAAAACAAAATGTATCTCAAAAAGGGTGATAACTCTGTTAAAATTCATAATAGAGTTATGGATGCTACCAGACAATAGCAGTGATAATAAGGCCAATCGGTTTTTGTTTTGTTAAGTGTCAATCCCGAAGTTCAAAACCTAGGTACCTATTCACAAAACATTCAGGCTCAAGGAGCATAACTCTGGCAAAACATATTCAAGTAGACAGAGGTTCGAGCTTAAGCTGTAACTCATCATCAAGATTTACCTTTATGCCAAATATAAAGTTGATGTTTTAAACCACTTCCAAAAAAGGTCCGGACAACTGAAAATTTGACGAAACATTTCAAGTTCAAGGGTCATAACTCTAGCAAAAATTATTCAACCAAACCGAGATTCGAACTTAAGCTGTAATTTATGCAGATTTAGCTTTATACCAAATATAAAGTTAGTATCTCAACCCACTTCCTAAACAAGTTCGGATAACTTATTGATGCGGAATGAAAGACGGACAGATGGATAGACGGACGGACATAGGGAACCAAAAAACTATAGTCCCCTTTAGCTTTCACCGGTAGGGGACTAAATTGACCCTATAGGAGCTTTCTGTATTACGTTTGACCTGCATTAAGCAATCATCTGCCTTAAAGACCCAAAACTAGATTTCGATGGCCGCTTAAGACAGGTTATATGGTATCTATAAATAGGCTTTAGAGTTATGATTACCTTGTCTGTCTGTCTGTCTGTCTGTCTGTCAATCACACTTTGCCCATGTTATGTGTTTATCCAGTTTCTCCATGAATATTTATTATCTACTATAGCATCATGAATATTTAATCAAATGTGTTTTTATATAATGGCATATACATGTATACTGTATACCGGTATATAAGAAAACACAGTTATAATATCATATGCACGCAGGGTATTTTTGCCATTTCAGAAACTGCAGAACCAGGGCCCATGCTTATAAAACGTTTAGTTGAGTCTGAGTTCGTTCTCAAGGTTTTGATTGGTCAGATTTGAGCCTTCGGCTCAAATCTGACCAATCAAAAGCTTGAGAACTCAAATCTGACCAATCAAAAGCTTGAGAACGAAACTCAGACTCAACTAAAAGCTTTATAAGCAGGGACCCAGACCCATATGATTCTATGAGCAATTAGAGCAGAACCTCGTCAGACTGTTCCTGCAGCAGCAATCTGACCTGGATCTACTCTGTTTGCAAATGTGTTAAACTGAATACAAGTAGAGTAAAGGGTTCATAAACAAATCAAGCATTGATATGACTAAGCGCGTTTCCTGTGTTGCATGTTGCTATCACTTAAATGCATTTTAGCTGAGATTTGCAAACAAGGTATACCCGAATCAGATACTTGCTGAAACCTCTGAACGGGGCTTACATTGTTTGTCGTTCTGTGTTCTTTTCAGACTGATATACAGTTGAACTTCGATATATCGAACTCGGATTACTCGAATTTTTGGATAAATCGAACTAAACGTTCGGTACTTCCAAAATCTGCGATACAGAATTGTTCTAAAATATATCAGTACATATATCTAGAAATACGTGTGACAGCTTAATGCAGGTCGAAAATAATACTGAAAGCTCCTATAGGAGCTTTCGGCATTACTTTAGACCTGCTTTAAGCTTTGAAGTTGAGATATTGGTCAGATTATAAATCGGATGACCCGAACCTCTCTTATCTCGAACTAATTTGCACGGCCCCTTGAAGTTCGAGATATCGAAGCTCAACTATATTTGCAAACAAATGTGATCCCCGAGGCAATTCTAAACAGTACCTGCAAGGGGGTGGACTTGGAATAAATGCTCATTCGTTTTAAATAGTGTAGATTCTTGTCCGACGTCGAGTTTAGAAGGCAGTGGATAATCTTTGTCTACACTGTTTGCTAAACTATTTTTTGGAAAGAGATTTATTGGCTTTTTTATCCCGAAGTTTGCTTCCTAATTCTTTTATTGCATGTAAAGACGGTTGTTTGTCATTTTATAATTGTATGTAAATATATCTAGAAATACAATACAATACAATACATTTTATTTCAGCATTAAACATTACAAGAATGTTCTTTAGCCTACAATACATACATAATTTTAAGATTGTAGCGAGAAATATATATTTCCTTTACGGGAAGCAAACAAAATATAAATGATATAAATCAAGTACAGACAATTCTGTATTAAACGACCGCTAATTGAAGTACCAGGCATCCGCCCACTGCAGGTCAAAAACAATGCAGAAAGCTCATTTTGGAGCTAAACGCACTATTCCTATCATGCATCAAGCAGTCACCTGTCCTCAAAGCTAATCAAGGGTATTATATTTAGTGGTCGTTTTATACCGGATCGATTGTATAATCAAACATTCACACAAAGTCTACAGTTCATTCCAATTTACTGTATATCAGTTGAGCGTAGATCTTCGTTTTTCAGCATAATACATGTATAAGTATTTACTTAAACCTTCGCTTGCTATTCACGTCAATATACCTACCTGTAAATAGTGAAGACCCAGATGAGACAGCTCCTGCAGGAGCTGTCTCATCAGGGTCTGCACTATTTACAAGTTGATTGTGCAACCAGTGCACTCCACAGCAGTGATTGCACAGCGAAATACGTGTACACAGTGAATATATATGTAATTATACAACAGGACATGGGTAAAGAAGGAGAAATGTATTTTAAAATTCAGCAAGCGAAGGGTTAAACTTTTTAGGGTCTTTATGGATGTAGACGACATCAGAATATCAAACTTTGTTAAGGTTGGCCAACGACAGTAGAAATTTGCAAAATATTTTCTTCTTAAGTAAGTGAATTGAGGACAAACTAAAAGAAAATGGTATTCGTTCTCAATCGCACAAGACTTACAAAAAAACACATGTTCTGTTTTCTCTTGGAATCTTAATATACCGTCCTTTTTCAATTGCAAGATTGTGTGCTGATGCTCTGAATTTACTTAATGCAATTCTATATTTTGTTCCTGTTATGATATTTAAATAAGGTTCTTGTCCAAATGAGTGTTTAAAACGACAGTAACTTAGAAGCCTTGGAGAATTATTTATTTCGCTATACCAGGTTTGCTTATAAACATCTAGTATTCTTTGTTTAATCATTTTAAATGAGTACGGTGATATTTCTTGATTGACCCATATATACGTAGCTTAATCCACGTGAGTCTAAAATACATTTTATTTGCCATGCCCAATTAAGATTTCCGTACGTAATATTGGTATCCACATCGCGTTTTAACATACGATAGGTTAGTTTAGGGATTAAGCAAAGCCATTTTTTTAAAACACGTAACGGTACTCTGCCTAATTCACCATAAAGACAGTTTAACCCATTACCTCATAGGCTATTTTTAGATACAATCTCTTTGAATTAATCTACCGAAAAGGAGCATTAATTAGAGAAAAGGAAAATTTTTGAATTTTGTAGTTTGAAACCATTGTAATAAATAGAGCATTTGCTCCTAGAGGAGCAAATGCTCTATTTATCACAATGGTTTCACAAAGTGACTTTTACAGAGTCGTCAAAAGTCGTCAATATGAGGGAAAGGGTTAAACTGGTTGATTGGCGTACGCACAAAAGTTTGCGACAGAATTTTGTATGGACTAATTCAATATCCCTTGCGTCATGATTTCCCCAAATTTCAGCACTATAGTTTAAGACGGACCCTACAAGAATGTCAAACAACTTGCATGTATCAGAAGTTGGTAGTTCGGCTTGATTTAAAACAAAAAATAAATTATGAAGCGCAAAGGAGGAATGATCAGCTATTGACTTTTGTGTACGAAACCAGCTTCCGTTTATAGTTTGCTTTAACTTTTGTCCTATTGTAGAGATTTCGATATTTGACAAACACGTCTTTATTTACGTCACTACGGATTTTCGTATAAACATTTCTGGCTTTTGTGAATAACTTATTTGCGTTGACGCATTCGTGATTAAACCAAGGCGATTTCTTTTTAAACTCTTTTTGCAAAAGAACATGTTTTAGTTTTTTGACATTTACCAAAAACACTGTTTAAGTTCTTATAAAGAAAGTCGGTTAATATTCTCAACATTGTCATCGATACCTATTTCGTCATTACAACAATTTAAGTTATCGATGTTCTGATTTAACATTTCTATAAAGATATGTTCTTTTTTACAATTCCAAATTAGTGTGTTGTAAGGTTCGGGCTCTATTTCACAAGCGGCCGCATTGTGTGTACAACAATTCAGACTAAAATATACTGGGCAGTGATCTGATAATTCGATCACTGGTAGTATCTCGAATTCACATACAAACTGTAACTCGGTATTATGTAACAACAGATAATCAACCGTACTTCTGCCACGAGACGAACAATACGTGTGTTCACCAATATTTTCGTCCTTGTGCAATCGACCATTTGCAATTACAAAACCTGTATTTTTACAAAGCTCAATAATTTTTCGGCCATACAAATCCAATACAGAGTAAATACAAATCCTTGATCCCTTTGGTGGTACGGTAGAATGATGTTTGTGTTAACTTATAATTATGTAAATTTATGTATTGAAATAAATACTAGGCGTTTTTACATTTATTTTAGTCAACCATGATGTACATTTAGCTTCTATGATGACTTCTCACTGTGGGGGCAAACTGTTTAATACAGTACAGCATGTCAAAAGCGATCATAAATTGAATATTGATATGGTCTGTAAGAGCAGGTGGTAGCTTAACCCTTCTCTTGCTGAACTTAAAATACATATCTCCTTCTTTACCCATGTCCTGTTGTATAATTACATATATCGTCACTGTGTACAAGTAGTTTGCTGTGCAATCACTGCTGTGGAGTGCACTGGTTGCACAATCAACTTGTAAATAGTGCAGACCCTGATGAGACAGCTCCTGCAGGAGCTGTCTCATCTGGGTTTTCAGAATTTACAAGTACGTATATTGACGCGATTAGCAAGCGAAGGGTTAACTCAGGTCGGAATAAATGCAGAAAGCTCAAAGAGGAGCTTTCTGTATAGCTTTCGTCCTGCATTAAGACTTAAGAGACAATCTGTCTTAAAGGGCTAGAAAACTGCTTATTTTTAGTAGTCGTTGTAAACAAGTTACTCTGTAATTTGAACTTTAGTATTTTTAGAAACCACATGGGTCCAGGTAGGGGGTGGGTGTATGATAGTGGTTCCGAAAGAGATGACACTGAACACGATCTCTTAGTGTCATTTATTTTTCAATTCAAGGCTTAAACTCATCCACTCCCCCATCCACGCCGTTAATCTCCATTAATTGTTTTTTAGTTCACCTGAACTAAACAGTAGAAAAAATGAAAATATCGTTTAATTGTCCAAATATTCATTAAGAATACGAACAGATTTGCTTATTACCCCATTTTCTACCACGACCCCATGAATGAGACATATGTAAACAGTGTAGACCCAGATCAGAGGAATCCTGAAGAAGCCATCTGATTAGGTTCTGCACTATTTGCTATATACCATTTTATTCCAAACATTTTCACCAACATCGGAATTCTATTAGAGAAGAATTTAGATACTTTTAGGCAGGTGGCTGCTTAAAGCAGGGTGAAAGTCATGCAGAAAGATCCTCTAGGAGATTTCTGCGTGACTTTCACCCTGCTTTAAGCTGCCTCTTGTCTCCAAGACCGATATTTATACCAACTTTAACGTCCGGTTTAGAGAGGTATTACAGTATGCCTTTTTACAGGAGCTTTTAGCATGTAAATGAACATGTTACGAGTATACCTTATATAGTATCCCCTGCTTGAAAGCCCTCCACCCACGTATACTTAGTACGAAAACTGACTGTGAATATCCATTAGCTGAACTGGTAGCACGAACAAGAGAATATCTACTATGATAGAATCGGCAGAATCATGTCTGGTTTATTTTATAAGTAAACAGAGCAGACCTTACTCGAACGACACCTACAGAAGCAGTCTGATTTGGGTCTACTCTGTTGATAAAAAAGCGTTTATATAAGGGAAAGGGTTAATTTACAACTTAATTATTAAAGATATACGTCTTAAAAAGCAGGTAGTTGCTGAATGCGCGTCCGTCGCGGACAAGCGGTCTAATGGGACGTAATATTTGGTTAACAACGAAGGTATGTAACTCTTACTTTAGAACACTTTTGTATGCGTTAGAGTTAGTGTTCTTAAGAGTGTAGCCGTTTTCACAGTGTTTTGTAACAAGAGGTACAGTAAAAAAACCGCTAATGCGACCACCAAAATGATATATAATTATTGGTCTTAGAGGCAGGGGGTAGCTTACTGCAGGACGAAAGTAATACAGAAAGCTCTGGAGCTTTCTGTATTATTTTAGTCCTGCATTAAGCAATCACTTGCTTTTAAAAACATTAACGTCTCCTCATTAAGTGGTCGCTTTAGAGCGGTTTTACTGTAGTTGTAAAGCATCCATGTCCTTCTGTGGCAGCCGGTCTATAAATTTGACATTGGAATGTGATTTTGACCAATACCAAAAGTGGCCACTCACCATGACCAATAGGGAATATGATTTGCACCGGACAGACCAACGTTTTTTTATTTACTGTACCAATGCTTTCTTACAATATTGAATATCATTTAAACTGTAATCTGCTGAGGTGGATTTGTTCTGTAGAAATATCGTTTTCATCTTTTATCTATATTGCATTTAATTCCTTAACCCTTTCCATGTTCTACGTTTATTTCAATTTTCAATACCTACTGAATATTCATGGACAAAATAGTTATAATGGAATATGGAAGGTGGGACATTGTAGCCGTTTTAGAAAAAAATAAACAGATCTTCCAAAGTCCAATTAGCAAACAGAGCAGACCCTAATCAGACGGTTCCAGTAAAATGCACGAAACACGTTTATATGAGGAAAGGGTTAAAACATGCCAACCTGTTAATATCCTAACGAGTGTAAGTCACCGGGTCACTCGCCGTTTCAACTGACCCATCTGACCAGGGTCTGCTCTGCTTGCTTGTGAAATAACATTAATCTGGGTCCCTGCTTATAAAGCTTTTAGTTGAGTCTGAGTTTCGTTCTCAAGCTTTTGATTGGTCAGATTTGAGTTCTCAAGCTTTTGATTGGTCAGATTTGAGCCAAATCTGACCAATCAAAAGCTTGAGAACGTTCTCAGACTCAACTAAAAGCTTTATAAGCATGGACCCATATTCTAGTTTCTACCATGTCAGAAAGCCTGTGTTCATATACCGTTCAGCTAATATATATTCAGTATATCATTATTTCTTATATGAAAAGTCATGAGCTAAAGAGCCAATGCTAACGGAATTGAAACATAAAATTTTAATATTTATAATATATATGCAACATTCGGATGGAAATTCATATGTGTGGTTGTTTCATATTATTAAGAGCTAAATATTCAATTACACACAAAAGAAAGTTTGAAAGCTAACCTGGTGCTTTCATCCACGTACTATGAACTTCGTCAACAGACTGAATGATTTCTACTGGGGTTGACCCTTTTCCTTATGTTTATTACAAATTTCAATACCTACTGAATATTCATGGACAAAATAGTTTTAATGAAATCTGGAAAGTGGGACATTTTAATCACTTTAGTAAGTAAAGACACGTGTGTTTTAAATTCCATTAGCAAACGGAGCATACCCTGATCTGGATCTATTCTGTTTGCAAATGCTTAAACATGTTTATGTGAGGGAAAGGGTTACATCGCTCGATGTAGACACAACTTGTCGCACACCAGGGGTACGGCGTTAACATTGCTCACCACGTCGAGTGGTGTTCATTTCAAATAGAAATCACACAGTACGGCGATGAAAGCTCCAAGTTTGCTTTCAAACTGTCTCTGTGTGTGTGTAACTGAAAAGTTTCAATCTTGATCGTCAGGATGCAATCTATTTGACACTTGGTCAATAGTTTCTCAAAAGTTTGATCCAATCGGAAGTATTCGAACGAAAGTATGTAAAATTGTATGAGATTCAAATTTGAATAGACGATATGTTTTCTAAGCGGTACAAGAGTTAATCTTTGGATTTCACAATTTGGAGGTGGACACCACTGTTGATATCGTTGTTTCACTAGCTACTCTTGCCATGTCTCTCCTCGTTTGTCTATTACCCAGACAATGATGGACGACCTGTTCGCAGACAAAGGCCAAAGTACTGAAGAAAACCCCCATAGCACAGATGTAGAATGCACTCTGGACATCCGCTATTGTGATGGGCTTAGACTCAGCTACGCTCTCTGTAGAGCAAAAGTCCGCCTTTGGCCACCACTTTCGCTTCCACATTTCCATCAGACCGCCCTCCAATATCTTGATGATTCTGCAATGAGTAATAACTCCTTTGGCGCCAAATAATATGCATCTGTAATCAATATCGTCTGCCTTAGTGTTATAGTGGATTTTCCTTCAATGTCTTATCGGATACGTTAAATGGTGTGACAAACAGTTTGGATCCTGATGAGACCCCCCCCCCATTTACTCGGCGTCTCATCTGGATCGAAACAGTTCGCAAAGGCAATCACAGAGGGATTCGCCCAGTGCAGCAGGCACCGCTTTCCGGCGACTTCGACGGTTAACGAGCTAATTAATTCACATCATGATGATGAAAACAGTGGAATCAAACTCTTTGTATGCTGAGTGAGCATCGTGTAAAAAACTTGTCGTTTCCTAAAGCATATATAGATCTAATCTTTCCTATTGCTTTTCTTCAATACAGAGTGTCCAGATAAGATGCGTATATTTAAACATTTTCAAGAATTCCTCTCTTCGAGACGATTCTAAAGAGTGATCAAAGTATAGGGTTTGGCGGAGAAATGACGGTTTATTTTAGTATTTGAGTACGCACCATTATCTGTTGCTCTTGGAGTGTCAAACAGTTTTGATCCGCTTGGAACGCAGAATTACCCGACGGTGTCTCGTTAAGTTTGTATAGATTATTACTAAATCGCCGCTAGTGTGCAAGGAGCTAATTAACACAACGCGTTCGAAAGTTGAGTCTGAGTTCGTTCTTAAGCTTTTGATTGGTCAGATTTGAGTTCTCAAGCTTTTGATTGGTCAGATTTGAGCCAAAGGCTCAAATCTGACCAATCAAAAACTTGAGAACGAACTCAGACTCAACTAAAAGTGTTATAAGCATAGACCCTAAACATGAAAAAACTAAACTTTTTTCATGCGAGTTTGATGGTTCGTGCTTTATGGAAGCACGATCATTGTAACATAGAAAGTGTTTACATGGGAAACGGACTCACACGGATAGTTACTGGGAATGCAAATATATTCCAATTAAGTGTAAAATGTATTTCCTGTGTGCAATTTTGTGTAAATCTTACTGGTCAGAGAACGTAGATGTGAACGGAGAATTCTCCTGGAAAGCGAATGCATATCTCATTGGCATGAAGACTTCTTTGATGGTCATCAGGTCGCATTCCTTTGACATGTATACCTCCATCGTAGATATGTCACCTAACATACACGTAGTTATAGCAAACGGAATCACCATGCAAACAAATAAACAGTTTAACCTATCTGAAATACTATAAATATATATATACGTTTCATGAAAAAGGACAACTTTCTGTACAAACCTTTGTGTAAAGTATAAAGGTATAAGAAGCATTAAAGGCTAATCAAATCGAAACAAAGTTCATGATATACTTATCTAATCACGAAGACGGGTAGCTTGAATGAGTGAATGAAAGCCGGTGTATCATTATACATCAATGTAAGCACGTGTTTCTAATTTTAGTTAAATATCTCAAACTGTAAAAACTACATTAACATTAACAGACTATGAAGATGATAAAACATATTTTATACAGAGGATATTACACGAGTGTTCATTTACCATTGACTTTTACCAAACGAATTGACTAATATGGACACGTATGTAATATCCTTAAATCACATGGCACACACTTGCTAGAGAAAATGAGCTCTTTTCCCCCAGATATAATTCAACCTGCTGACGTCATTTACATGGATTATTACACGTATGCAGAACAAAAAATTACGAATTCGTTATATATTGGATACCACCAGTGTCATGTGATAAAATTTGTTTCAAGGGGTTGGGGCGGAGGACTAGTTCTACGTCTTACCTATCCAGGCATAGTCGCCCTGTTTAACACGCTTGATATGGTAGTCTGTGTTGACATCCAGGATACCTGGGTCGTCTTTGTAAAATTCATTCATTTCTATGCCTACTTCCTTGAATATAGGATTCTTAGAGGTCTGAAACAATGCACATCGTGTCATTACACTTTACCATGCTGTCCGCGACCAGAACCGTATTTGCAAACAGCTTGGATCCAGATGAGACGCCGAGGAACTCGGCGTCTCATCAATATCATTGCTGTTTGAAACTCGGTCAGTAATTTGTTAAAAGCGTTGCCGATTTCCTTCTAGACCATTTAGGAACCAACCTTTTTTAATAAATCTACTGAATAGGAGCATTTACTACAAAAGCAGTTTTTATAGAATTGTATACGTGTGAAACCAATGTGATAATAAGAGCATTTGATCTATCACAATGGTTTCCATAAATGATATTTGCAGAGGCGTCAATAGGCGTCAGCAGGACGGAATGGGTTAATTATAACAATTTATCTCCCTTAGTGCATAAAGTAGACTCGTCTTCATTGGAAAGTGGAACCCATATGATTTTTATGCGAGATTCTCTGCAAAAGAAATTCACATGTATATTCTCTATACGCCGTTTGTTTATTGTTTCCGGATACATTTTGCAGACGTTCATTGCCTGGAATGAGTTTTGTAGCTTCATATAATCCTTTACGTGATAACTATTCATTCGTAACTCCGCTCATTATATATGTTAATTGATTCAATAATTCATTTACTTATTATCTTAAAGTACGAAATAATGTAATTTATTGCACGATGGCAAACTTTATATTACCATCCGTAACTTATAGGTAAACAGAACAGCTTGTAATGAGTTGTTGTGATTTGGATATACTCTGTTTGCAAAAGCGTGAAAATGTGAGATCATCATGTAAGTGGTTCATTAAAATAAAGCGCACCTCTAGGACCACGACCCAGAAGGTTCCACCAAGTGTGCCCCACTTTATGGAGTCCTTTAATTTGAGCATCTCTGCCAGTGAGTTGAACGGTGGCTGGGTCTTTGTCACGGTGAGGAAGGCGATGAGGTTACCACTGTAGATACCAACGATCATGATACAGAAAACACACCAGGAGCTGACAAAAATCCTCCCCGCTATAGACCTCGGCAAATGTTTGCTGCCTGCAAAAACCGCATGAAAAACTTTGCTTATTGTGCCGTAATTTAGTTAAATGTTTAGCATAGTTGATGTTTTCCTGTGTAGACGTCTCGTCTACGTCCATGCTGTTTGACACTTGAATAATAGTTTCTCAAAAGCTGGAACTAATCAAAGTAAGCAAAGCTTGCAGCAAACCATGATTTGACTGTATACGGAAAAACCTCTTCAAATTAATTCAATGCATGATATGTGTTTCGGTACACAATTCAAGTCTTTGTCAACGCCTGAAGACCATTTGCAAACAGCTTAAACTAAATAAAACTCGAATTAACTCATGTCTCATCAGGGTCAAAACTGAATGCCGCTTACTCAATAGTTTATCTAAATGCTGAAACAGCATGAGAATTACAGACCAACCTTGACACAGCAGCGCTCCGTACATGTACCAGAAGGCGTTGGTCAAGTAATTAAGGCCACCAGTTGCTCGTCTTCTGTCCTCATGGTTTGGCACAGAGTAAAACCCTCCGTGTTTTTCAATAAGAAATATTATAACGCTTGCAAGAGACAAGGAGATTCCTGCAAAAAGAGGTCATCCACCATTGTATATTTAGGTGTAACCCGGACTTTCAAATTAGTATCAATACTGGTCTTTCAGACAGATGACAGCTTAACCCTTTCCCGGATATAAACGTGTTTTCACGCATTTGCAAACTGAGTAGACCCAGATCAGACGGCTCCTAGAGGTCTAGTCTGTTTGCTAATATAATTGGATAGATGTTTCTTTGCTTTCTAAAATGTCTACAATGGTCCACCTTCCATATTTCTTTATAACTATTTTGTTAATGAATATTCATTAGGTATTGAAATTTGAAATAAACATAGAACAGGGAAAGGGTTAATACAGATTGGAAAAAAGTCATAAAGAAAGTTCCATCTTCCCGCATGACGTTCATCCTGCATTAAGCTGCCTCGTGAATTAAAAGATCTAAGTTCTTCTTTTCTAAAAGTTGGGTTTAGAAGGGTTTCATCCACTTTCAGAATATAATTTTACTGTAATGTGTATTTTCTTCACTAGGCTCAATAAATGTATAGTTAAATTTAGGTTGAGGTGAACGGTATTTAGCTCTTTACCTAATGCATGCTCATTTAAACTTTATGGTTATGGTAGAAACTGTAGAATCAGATCTACATTATTTCATAAGCTAACAGAGCTTGGTCCATGGGTCCATGCTTATAAAACTTTTAGTTGAGTCTGAGTTCGTTCTCAAGTTTTTGATTGGTCAGATTTGAGCCTTTGGCTCAAATCTGACCAATCAAAAGCTTGAGAACTCAAATCTAACCAATCAAAAGCATGTGAACGAACTCAGACTCTACTAAAAGCTTTATAAGCATGGACCCTGGTTTGGATTTACTCTGTCAATGCGTAAACAATAAAACCCCTCTACACCTGAATTTTAGTAAAGAAGAGTGTACATCTTTTTAAAGAATATATAGAATATTTTTTGTTTTCATTGAGATATGAAAACAAAATTGGTCACCCAGTATGAAACCGCGGTTTCATACTAAAGTGTTTTTCATACCTCCATGAAAACAAAAAGATATTATATATATTACATATAATTTGATATCACTACTGAATATTCAAAATCATGTGTTTATTTTCGACATTTAATACCGATTCATATAACTGCGGACGAATACAAAGTAGTCCCGGCAAGGCGTGGCTTAAAAAATCATGGAGGTATGAAAACATTACAGCCAATCACAGCTCGTCAAAAGTAATAAAAATAAACTACATGTATATCAATTTTTTAGGCAATGCGCAGGTCGATGCACGAATAAATTAATGCAGAAAGCTGCTTTTGAAGTATCCATGCATTAAGCAACCACCTGCTTATAAAGACAGCCATGTTTATTCATTAAGTGGTCGCATTAGAAGGGTTCTACTGTACTATTTGAATATATTTTGTAATCTAAGATAGTTTATTACACATTTTTCTTCAAATGTCTTCGAAGGGCCATACATTTGAAGAAAAGAATAGCTTGATAATGCCAAACTTTAAGAACAGACAAACTCATAATTCCAGTTTACCTATGAACACCAGTACCTCCCATTTCAGAGGAGATAATAGAGTTTTCCACTTTTTGGCATTGGGGTGTGGTTTTCGCATCAGCACGGTGGTAAAATCGTGATATACAGTATAGGCGAAGTCAACTACTTTCTCTCGTTCAGCCTGAATAGACAGAGGGGTCACCACAATATCGGCCTCCTGTGAAAAAAAAGGAAACTCTGCTGTCCCTTGTCCTGCTGTAAAACTTAACTCATCTATTCCCATGTTATTTAACCCTTTCCCTGTTCTATGTTTATTCCAATTTTCAATACCTACTAAATATTCATGGACAACATAATTATATTGAAATACGTAAGGTGGAATATTATAGCTACAGTACAAGCCACGCGGATTTTTTGTTTTCCGTTTTACCAGCGCGGACAAAATTATTTGAGAGCGGGTTTCCAGCACGGACAATTTTTATGGATCACCGCGGACAAATTCTGGGTCCACCGCGGACCGAAATTTACCCTACGGGATATTACCGCCGCCGAGCCATTGCTGTCCGTGCTGATATCAGCGTGGATTGCGGGGCATCACCGCGGACACTACCTTTATGACTGGCAGTCGTTTAATCGATTTAGGTATAAATTATTTAGATAAGATATATACAAAAGCTTACATGTATATATAAATACACATGTGCATTTTTTTTTTCAACTGAAGAAACGCATATTGAATATACTGTCAGATCTAGAATTCAAAATGAAATTAGATAGCATACGTATATAGATAGCCTTCATCCAAAACCCGAGACTGAAACGGTTTCTTTCTGCTAAAACTACAATTTATAGTCAGATTTTAACGATTACCAGACTGTAAATGCTCGAGAAAAAAGAAATAGATACAAAATATCAGCAGCAATTGTTTTCACAATCTGATTTTCAGAAAATGCGTAGCGCAGAGATTATAGATATCAGGAGCACTCGGTCATATTTGTTTCGACCCCACGCGCGTATTAACCCTTTCCCTGTTCTATATGTGTTCCAAATTTAAATACAAATGTACATGTACCTACTGAATATTCATGGACAAAATAGTTATAATGAATTATGGAAGGTGGAGCATTGTAGAAATTTTAGGAAAGCAAATAAACAGATCTATAAAATTCTATTAGCAAAGTGAGTAGACCCTGATCAGACGGTTCCTCTAGGAGCGGTCTGATCTAGGTCTATTCTCTTGACAAATGCGTGAAAACAGGTTTATATGAGGGAAAGGGTAAAGGGGTGGAGAGTTGTATCCAACCATTATTTGTTGAAATACTTTTTTTTTGAAACCTTAACACTTTACTCCATAGTTTGTGTTCAGTATTGAAGACAGATGTTTGATTAAAACAGGCTGAATGGGACCATTTTGCGTTTTTCTCAGCCTGCTTTAAGCTACCGTCTACTGTGATATAGAAATATTTCTTATGGCGCATATTCATGAATGTATCAAGTGGAACTATTTTTGAGTGGAGGAATGGATTAACGCACTATAATGAGTACCTATGGAGTAAAGGGTTGAACTGGGTATCATTCGACGAAGAGATGCAAACAGTTGATTAAATAATTATAAAGTTCGAAACGCATCTACACTAATACACTAATACACCGCATCTACACTAATAATCTATACTGTTACAGCTATTCTTGTTTGACCGACCATGTAGTGCAGCTACAATATTTAAGTTGATATCAGAATTAAGATGAAAACTATTGTAGCTTATTGTATTATAATTTATTTTGAAACGGCGCAAAGCAGTCGCCTGCATAAATCATTACTCTGTATAAAAGAGCCACCTGAAATAACAGATAGCCAAATATTGGTATGTCGTTGTCTTTCCGATTAGTTCTAAGCTGCGATCGTAATGTTATTCATTTAAGTCATATTAACCCTTTTCATGCTAGTAGCATATATTGACGCAATTTAAAAACAGTGCAGACCCAGATCAGACAGCTCTTAGAGGCTGTATGATCAGGGTGTGCATTGGTTTCTTATAGGATCTGTCAAGCATAAATTGCCATTCGTCCTGGGGAAATTATTACTCCATTACCAATATAAAAGTTGAAATGATAGATAGTCAGACGTAATCCATTCATATCTGCGGGAAGAGAGAGAGAGAGAGAGAGAGAGAGGGGGGGGAGGGAGAGAGAGAGACACACAGAGACAGAAAGAGAGACACACAGAGAGACAGATAGATAGGGACAGCCACAGACAGACAGACAGACAGAGAGGGAGAGTAAGAGGTGGAAGATACGGACAGAGAGAGAGGGGAGAGAGAGAGAGAGACGGGGAGAGAGAGACGGGGGAGAGAGAGAGACGGAGAGAGAGGGATAGACGTCCCTTCTGGCCTTGTGATTGCGTATCATTGTAAATGTTTATTTGGGGGAGAGGACTTCTTAGAAACAACAACAATTGTACACAGAGAGAGGGACAGGGACGGTGAGGAAATATATTATGGGCTTATTAATTATGTATCAGACAATAACAAAGTCTAAAACATGATAAATATTTCATTTTAATACAGTGCCCCTGTATTGATTCACAGGTGCTCGTAGCATGCTATGTCTCCACGACAACAACAGACAAATTCAATATAACTGGTCTATAAGGCCTTGTCCGATCTGATAGCATGGATGGATATCTTGTATTAACAATTTCTTAAAATAATACTTACATGTAAAATAACATTGACTGGTTTTAAACCTAACGTCAAACCCTCACCGACATCAATTTCAAGCTTATAGAGATTGTTTTATTTAACATTTCCCTGTTCTATGTTTATTCAAAATTTCAATACTTACCGAATATTCATGGACAAAAATAGTTATAAATGAAATATGGAAGGGGGACATTGCAGCTATTTAACAAAGCAAAGAAATATATCTATCAAATTCTATTAGCAAACAGAGTAGACCCTGATCAGACGGCTCCTCTAAGAAGTCAGAGAAGACCCTTCTCTGTTTGCAATTGCGTGAAAACACGTTCATATGAGGGAAAGGGTTAAAGTACAATATGTAGAAATTTTGAATACATAATACCCATTCATTCTATATTTAATATTGTGGGAAATATAGATGGCCGCTCATCAATTATGAAGAGCAATATCAATTATTGGTGATTGACACGCCTATAGGTGACAGTTGATTGGATTATGTCTTTTTAATGGGTGGGTCTTAAAGATACTGAACCAATGAGCTGTGACATCTTGATAGTAGCAAAAGAGCGGAAATACCCGATAGTCTTTCTTTAAAGTTGTCGGAACTTTATTGATGACCAAATAATTAACACAATGATGACCATAAATCAATGACCCCCTGCGCTGAAACACCAAGGTAGTTTCCGTACATTGTAGAGCACGCAAAGCGATCATTGGATCTTGACGGGGTGTGAGTTGTTGTTGGGCTTGCATTTTATTTCTATATCGAGGGCTTGGTGCAAAACTATTCTAACTCCTTCACAAAGTGAAGGAGGTGGAACAGTTTTGCACCAAGCCCTCGATATGTGTCGATGCCTTTGCTATTCGTGTTATTGTCTGTATGGCAAGCTGTTGATGCCGATATTTAGCACTTACCAATGCATGTAACAATGTATGAGTGCAGAAAATACACGATCTGAACAACATAAACCCATTACATTCGCATCCAAACTATAATACATGTAGACAGTTATTTTACACGCACTTACTTTCCTCTGCAGCATGCCCACCAACCCGTTGAAGGTATAGTTCTCCTCGATCACAAAACTTCCCCATTTTCCATCAGCAGGTTCAACCAATTTATACCTACAACAGAAATATAACACTAAACTCCTTTAACTCTTTACCTGTTCAATATTCATGTAAGAAATAATGACGTCATGGATATTAATTAGTTGATTGTTTATAATGACATTTGTAGCCAGGATTGTTTGGGTAGAAACTGTAGAGTCATAGAGTCGGGCCTATTGTATTTTCATAAGCAAACAGAGTAGACCCTGATCAGACGGCTCCTATAGGAGCCGTCTGATCTGGGTCTACTCTGTTTGCAAACGTGTGAAAAAACGTTTATATGAGAGAAAGGGTTTACTCTTTTCCTGTAAGAAATAATGACGTCATGAATATCTATTACCTGATTTTTTATAATGGCATATGGATACATGGTTTATTTGGCATTGGTACAAAATAAAGGGTCAGATCTATCATAATTCCATAAGCAAACAGAGCAGACCTCGGTCAGACGACCACAACAGGCCCCGTTTGATGTGTGATGTGCGTCTATCCTGTTTGCAAAGGCGTGAAATAATGTTTATATGAGTTATATTCAAGAGGGAAAGGGTTAAACGTCCAGTTGTCGGTCTTTGAAGAATATGTGAACTTTATGTGGGAAGAATTTAATTAATGCAGAAACCCCACAGAGAAAGTGTTTGCATTTATTTCATTCTGCGTTCAGCAACTACACCATTTTAAGAACCCCTGAGTTTTATTCATTTAGTATTAATGTTTGTAGTAATGTAGATGTTTTGCTCTACATGTATACACCATACTTACGTAAAGTTTAGAACCCTTGCAAGCTCCATTAATAGCTCCATAAACGAACCTTCGTAAACATCTCTCCCGTTCTCGTGTCGCTTTATTACGAAGGGAGGGTACTGTAGAAATACAATAATCTCACATGGCTAGAGTATTGGATAAATTGAGCCCTGAGACAAACCTACTTCTTGCTAATAATGAAGTTCAAAAATTTAATTGTATCAGTATGTGAATATATTTCAAGTTTACAAATTTACAAGTTTATTAAGATAAGTCAATGCCCAATTTGGGCATGTGACATATAGAAACTGTTTACAACATTGGTTATATAACAGGAAGAACAGTGTTTAACCCCCTACTTCATAGATACTCTGAAAACAAGTAATGGGGCAAGTATTTTTTAATCAATGACTTGATTTTGACAAGGTAAATATAATCAAGTAATCTTTGTTAATTACACATTGAATAACTGTATGATAATAGATGCTTGAAGTTAGCAGAAATAAAAAAAAAGGTTGAATAGTCTTGGTAAACGTACTTGTACGTGTATACATGTATATCAAATTATTTGTAAATAATGCACATATCTCCTATTGTTTCCTCTATAACGCTCTTCCAATGCCCTTGCATGAACCGCGAACCATTTGAACCCATTATTCCATGACCATTCATTTTAGAAATAATGACTAGATGAATATTAATTAGCTGATTAGCCCACTGTGGCATTACAAAGAGGAGACATTTTAGCCGTGGCAGAAACTGTATTATACAGGGTCCATGCTTATAAAGCTTTTTAGTTGAGTCTGAGTTTGTTCTCAAGCTTTTGATTGGTCAGATTTGAGCCTTTGGCTCAAATCTGAACAATCAAAAACTTGAGAACGAACGATCTAGGTCAACTCTGTTTGCAAAGGTGTTAAAAGGTGTATCTATGGATTAAAGGGTTAAATAAGGTGGACCTTTAATGTAGTACAAAAGTTATACAGAAAGCTCCTACAGCAACTGCCTGATCTGGTTCTACTGTTTGCAAAAGCGTTAAATGGGCGGATCTATGGAACAAAGAAAAGATAAATTCCTACTGATATTATTAAAATGCAGCAATACGGAAATGTTGCTGCGACAAACTGCCTCCTTGCATTGCCGCAGTTATCCTAGAGGAGCTGTCTGAGCTGAGTCTACTCTGTTTACAAAGGCATTAAAATGCGACTGTATGGAAAAGATGTCAATAAACAACTACTGATATTAGGCCAACCGGAAGTGTTGCTACGGTAAACTGCCTCCTTGCGTAGCCGTAATTTTTGTTCGGGAAGAGTTCGGACCTCAGGTTTATGTTGCCCTCGAAGTTGTAGAAGCCGACAGAGGAGAATTCTCTCCCGCCCTGTGTCATCATCAGACTTTCTATGTAATAGCCTCGACACATAGAAGCCGGTTGCAAGAACGCAAGCTTCTGAAATATACAAGATCGACTGGTTCCCATGTCACGCTCTTCGCCGATCTTCGGTATGAAATTGCATGTACATCGTTAAACGTATTTTCATTGGTAATTATTCCTTGATTTTAGATTTACTCCAATAATACTTCTTCATTTAATTACAACAGAAACCCTCAATAACAGACAGTCAATGACAAAATGGAAGCTTTTAAACGGAGACACTTACTACAGACAAAGACCTATGATAACACATGATAAACATAGGTCTTTGCTACAGAATGGAAAAAATGCAAACAGCTGTTACCCAAACATAAATATTTTGATGCAGGACACGCGTGTACAGTAAAACCTCTCTATAACGGCCACTAAATTACATCAAGTATTTTGTGTTAAAGGCAGGTGACTGCTTAAAGCAAGGTGAAAATAAAACAGAACGCTCCTATTGGAGCGTTCTGTTTTACTTTCACCTTGCTTTAAGCAACCACCTGTCCTAAATATCATCTAATTAACACAATTTAGTGGCCGTTATAGAGATGTTTTACTGTACTCGCATTGCACACAATATAGACCCGACATCAGAGGGCTGATAGAGAAACCCTCTGGTCAGAATCTGCACTGTTGTCATTCTTGCAAGAACTATCGCAAATTTAAGCCTGTTTACACCGAATGGACTCTGTAGTTCAATGCAGATGGGCCATTCCACTTTTCAGTATTGGAATACTAATGGATACTTGTATTTTTATAGATACTTTGAATACAGACAATGTGTGAACCTTATGACGTACTGATTAATGTTTCTTCAATAAAAAGTGCATTGGTAAAACTTTGAAATGCAGATACATAATTTTGAAACTGAAAATATCTTTAAGTTGTTTTTTTATGAAAAATGGCCGGCTTCCTTACGATCGGTAGCCTTTCCACGAAGTAATCTGTTGTCATGACAACGTCTTCCTTGTTATCATCCTGATAGATATCGATAAGGGCTCCTTCCACAACATATGCAAAACCCTAAAATATTATGAAAATGTTTTGACGGATATTGTTTAAGGTATACGTAAAACAAGCCAATATGATTCTTAACTCCTAGCCTGCTTAACTCGACAATGTATTGCAAACAGCTTGGATCCAGATGAGACAGTCAATATCCAAGCTGGTTGACCCTTTGTCAGTACGTTCCTTAAACGTCTGAACGTATCAGAAGTATGCAAAAGTTATTACAGATCAGATATCTCATTTTTATTCTAGCAGGCTCAGTATTAAATCTATTTCATGGTATTCAACTGCCTATATCAGTGATGACAACACTTATCATAAATGTATGTTATACACCGCAGAATTAAAGATACAGTAGAACCCCTCTAATGCGACCACTTAATAAATACATGTACACATGGTTGTCTTTATAAGCAGGTGGTTGTTTAATGCAGGCCAAAAGTAATGCAGAAAGCTCCCCTAGGCGCTTTCTGCATTACTTTTGTCCTGTAGCTTAATACCACCTGCTTAATGCAGGGCAAAAGTAATGCAGAAAGCTCCCCTAGGAGCTTTCTGCATTACTTTTTTCCTGCATTAAGCTACCACCTGCATCTAGCACCCATAATTATACATCTTTTAGGTGGTCGCATTAGCGGGATTTTACTGTAACATCTCAGACAATATTTGTGAACTGGTTTTTTTCACCATGTCATAAACCGTAGAATCATCAGATTTGCATTAGTTTATAGCAAACAGAGTAGATCCTTATAAGACAGACCATACAGGAGTTGTCTGATCTGGTTCTAGTCTGTTTGCAAATGCGTAAAAGTACGTTTACTTTAGGTAAATGATAAACACACCTGCATCAAGTGACCCTTAACGCATTCTCTCCTAGGCTAATTTTAGACCCAACCTCTCTGAATAAATGTACCGAAAAGGGGCACTAACTATAGAAAAGCAGAGTTCTAGAATTGTGTGGTCTTGAAACCATTGTGATAAATAGAGCATTTGCTCCGTAGGATTTCCGTTTCAAAATGTGAATTTTATAGAGGCGCAAAAATGCGTCACTAGGGGGCGATGTGTTAATCCATTACCTTTGAATATTCATATAAGAAACTATTATCAGCTGAATATTTATTAGCTGATATTTTTTATAATGATATATGTACACAGATTCTGAAAGTGGGAGTTCCTTCGAAAGCAAAGTAGCAATGCTATTTATGAGTACTAATTAAACGTGCAACTCTACTCACGGCACCCAGCACCGGCTTCAGAGGTATTCAATTTTCATACTACAACACTGACACTGGTGATCCTGAATTAAAATATAACAACACGGAGATGAAGTACGGGGAAACATTTTAACGGCCGCCACACAAGCACTTAACACCTGCTGTTGTGAATTACAAACATCTGAAAGTGGGAGCTCCTTCGAAAGCAAAAGAGTTTATATGAGGGAAAGGATTAATTAATAGGGACATTGGCCAACTAGTGTGTAGAAACCGTCTGATCAGGAGCTGTACTATATGCTTTACAACTTGTTTTCCAATGTCCCGCCGGCAAACGAAGTCTTACAGAAACACCCCTACTGATGAAAATTGTTTCACTCCTAATTCTCCTTTAGACAAGTCCACATATAAGGGTAATATATAAATTAACTCATCCCACTGAACTAGTTTAGACCCAACCTCTTTGAATTAATCTACCGAGAAGGAGCACTAACTAAAGCAAAGGAGACATTTAGAATTGTGTAGTTTTGAAACCATTGTGATAAATAGAACATTTGCTCCTATGGAGCAAATGCTCTGTTTATCACAATGGTTTCAAAAACATGACTTTTATAGAGACGCAAAAAGGCGTCAGTAGGACAGAATGGAATAAGGTAACGCTTCAACGATTATTGTAATAATGGAACCTCTTTTCCTGGCAGTTCGACTGCTGGTATTGTCAACAGGGCGACATGGTCAAGGTCATTAGCGATGGACTGGAGGATTGCAGATTTCAGCCTGGAGTGATCTCTTACCACAAACACCCACCGGGATATGTGCTTCAAAATCGTCTGGTGGTACACATTCAGATGATCAAATAGATTTGCCTTTCAATATACAATGTTATACAGTAAAACCTACAACAACCACCAAACAAAACAATACTGTAAAACCTCTCTATAGGAGCGTTCTGTTTTACTTTCATATTGCTTTAAGCAGGCACCTGCCTTTAACACAAACTATTTGATGTAATTTAGTGGCCGTTATAGAGAGGTTTACTGTACGTTTGTTCTTTAACCCGTCCCTCATAGGCTATTTTAGACCCACCCTCTTTGAATAAATTTACATAACAAACTCATTTACTAGAAACCATTGGGAGCAAAATTTAATGCTCTATTTATCACAAATTGCAAAAAATGACCATTACAAGGGTGTCAAAAGGTGTCAGTATGAGCGAATGGGTTACCGTGGGTGGTAAATTAATGCAGGTCGAACAGTAGGTGGCAAATTAATGCAGGTCGAAAGATGTGTGAATAGTTATTTTAATTATTTTCATCCTGCACGATGCTGTCTTAAAAATGCCCATATTCATTTATAAAATGGTCACTTTATATCTTTATAATAGACGAACTGATCTAAGTGTCAAATACAGAACAGAAGTCAGGCAGGAAATTAGAAATTGACACACGAAAGTCTACAGCAACACCAAGACACAAATGAAAAGCGCACTTACACATACATAAATACATACACTACTTTCACAAAACTGGTCTTTCCACATCGACAGAATATTAACTCTTTTGGTGCCTAATTTAAAAGTGTCGTCTGCAATAATAATGTCATATTAAATATAATTCTAAACTAAATAATAAAGGTGTATTAGTAAAACATTTGTTTTTAAAAACCTGTATGCTTGTGTGACGAAAATATAGATTTTTAGAAAGTTACCTCCCTTGTATGAATCTACTTCATTTGCTACAGATAGTGCAATTCAAATCTCAAGCAGAGAAATACTTTGAGGGTACTTATTTACTGTTTATTTTCATTCTGATTTGTTTCTATGATCATTAGACTTGTTAAACATAGACCCCATTATCCAGTTATTATGATTATTCATTTATTTCTACCGATTTCATTGATTTGTCACTAGACGCTCATTAAAAGATTAGCTACTGCTCAATCATTGGAAGGTTTCCCTAGATGCTTGGAAATCACTTCATAATGTCGCTAGGGGGCGCACATTGAACAGACCGGTATAAAAGCAGCTCGCATCGACTAGAATGTTTAATCTGTTCTCTGTCTTCGGGCAGAGAGGTAGCCAGCTTGGTACATACTGGCGAACACGGGGACTTTAGACAAGTGCCTAGTTAACTCCAGCATTATTGAAATGCAGGGGCTCTGCTAGAACTAGTTCTGGGTCGCCGCTCGTTAATATCTACGCAAGGTCTTTAAAAGCTGACTTGTTTCATCCATTCCGGGATAGGTTTGGAGGTGTTTACAGACCAGGTTTATATGGTCTGGGAAGCAGGCTTCTGGCAAGCTGCATAGAAGCAGGTTTTTGGTAAAGTCAGACTTTTAAGGTTCGAAGCAAGTGTGTTTTGGGTCTGAGAAAGCAAGCTTCGAAGTCTGTGACAGTTTTTATTGTTTTGTACATATTAAAGTGATTCTTTTTCTCAAATTAATGTTTGATTGTTTTAAAGGCAAGAAGCCGCATTTAATCATTGTGAATCATTTAAATAATTATAGTTTTGTATACATACATAAAGTTAGTTTTACAATCATATAGGCTAAGCAGCCCTAAGGAAAATTGTTTATTTGCGTCTCGGAGCTCAGATAAGCTCGGTACACGTTACAAAATTTGGTGGCAGCGTAGTGGGATTTAATTATAACCAACACCAGTTATATCTTACCCCTAGTCAAAAGCATGGCTTCCGGATTTCTTGATGAGGAAATCCAAAGCATGGACGCAAAGCTTCGAGAGCTGCAGACAAAGGCAGAGATTACGAGGCTTCAAACTGAAATTTCAAGGCTTGAACAGCAGTGTCAAGGTTCAATACAACAGTTTGAAACTCCAGTTAGACCAAATACCAATGCAAGAAGAGAAGCATTACAGACTGGTTTTGAAATGCCTCAGCCAAGTCAAGCTAGGTCGCATATAAACATGCCCCTACAGACTCCTTTTATAAATGGGTCTCAGAATCATGACTTGGAACCCATAAGACCAAGTCTTATTAGATCAAATGTGTTAGAGCAAAAGCAATTAACATCAACCCCTATACCAAAATCTGAAGAGCATGTTTCTAAGCAAACACAACAGAATAGTTTCAAGCAGACTTGCACCAAAGTTAAGCCGGCCACATATGATGGTACAGGGTCTTGGAACGATTATAAGGCACATTTTGAGGCATGTTCCAAAATCAACTGCTGGTCAAACGAAGAGAAAGGCTTGTACCTTTCAGTTTCCCTTCGTGGCCAAGCACAGGGTATTCTGAGTAATTTGGCACAGGACTCAAACAACTTTGACAAGTTGATGACAGCGCTCAAGCAAAGGTTTGCTCCGCCAAACCAGGAAGATTTACATAGGGCCCAGCTTCGTGAGAGACGACAAAAAGCATCCGAGTCACTCTCAGAGATGGCGCAAGATATCAGAAGGCTCGTAAACCTGGCCTACCCTTCAGCACCTGCTGATTTAAGGGATGTTCTAGCTAAAGAACAATTTATTGACTCCTTGGCAAGCTCAGATATGAGACTCAGAGTCAAGCAGAATAGACCAAAGGATTTGAACGACGCTGTAAGACATGCTATAGAGTTAGAAGCATTTATCAGGGCAGAAAGGAAAATTACAGAAGGCAAGGGCTATTTTCAGTCTGTTGGAGAGCCATCCTACACTGAAAACACAGATAAACTTGCTTCTGATGTGAAACAGCTGAAAGACGCTATGTCAGACCTCAAGCAAGGTTTTGAAAGCTTTAAAATTCATAAAGATCGTGCTCAGTATAGCACAGGAGCCTCAGGCAAACATTTCCGCACCCAGGGTGGGAAGTCATATCGTCCAAACGATCAAAGAAGAAAGTGCTTCAAATGTGGCTCAACTGCACATTTGAAACGAAACTGTCCAAAGGAAGACGACTTTAGGAAACCAAACCCCTCTTCAAATACACATAGTGTTACATGCTCAAAACCAACAGGGTCGGGTTTGTTCATAACATCCACGATAGGTGGACTCCACGTCGACTGTCTGGTAGATACAGGAGCAACCCTGAGCATCGTTTCTTCTCGAGTCTGGGACAGAATAGGGAAGTCAAATGTGATAAACTTCAGTCAGAAAATTGTCTCTGCATCAGGTACACCATTAAGTGTTCTTGGAAGAACTGAGATATCTATTGAAATAGACGGGTCGAAGTTCTCTGTTCCAGTGATAGTTGCAGATGTGGAAGCAGATATGATACTGGGGCTTGACTTCATGAAAGCATACAATGTAGGCATTGATGTAGCAAACACTACTTTGACCATCAATGGGAAAGTCTGTTCACTGCACATGGCTGGTAAAATAGGATGTTTCAGAGTTGTGGTTCAGGAAAAGGTTTCATTGGAACCTATGTCAGAAACTGTGATTATGGGTAAGGTTTCTGATGCTCAGAACTTGAGATGTGAGGACTTTTACCTCGTTGAACCCTCTGAGAAGATCATGGAGAAAAGTGAGAGTCTCGTTGCTCGAGCTCTTGTAACAGCCGGAAAAACTGTGCCAGTGAGGGTCATGAATTTGTCCCAGGTATCGAAGACATATAATGTTGGAACAAACATTGCAACTGTTAGTCCAGTGACAGAGGTTCAAAGTCAGAAAACGGAGCCTAGCTTTGAAAAACAGTTGCCGGAACATTTGTTGGACTTGTACAACAGAAGTGCCGAAGGTCTGAGTTTAGAGAATCGTAAGCAGGTTTCGAGGCTGCTTCAAAAGCACAGTGAAGTGTTTTCAAGCTCAGATGAAGATCTTGGCAGGACAGGTATAATACGACACAAAATTTCTACAGGGAATGCGACACCTATCAAACAAAGATTACGCAGGGTCCCAGCACATCTAACTGATGAAGCTCAAAAGCAGGTTTCAGAGATGCTAGAGAAAGATGTTATAGAACCATCAAAAAGCCCCTGGGCTAGTGGCATAGTTCTCGTGCAGAAAAAGGACGGCACCCAGCGTTTTTGTGTTGACTACCGAAAGGTCAATGATATAACTGTGAAGGACTCGTATCCTTTGCCTAGGATCGACGAAAGTCTAGACCAGTTAGCAGGCTCAAAGTGGTTTTCCTGCTTAGACCTTAATTCAGGATACTGGCAGGTAGAAGTAGACCCTGAAGATCGGGCCAAAACCGCCTTTATCACAAGAGAAGGTTTATTTCAGTTCAAGGGCATGCCTTTTGGCTTGTGCAATGCACCAGCCACGTTTGAGAGACTTATGGAAACAGTCTTGGCAGGCTTACACTGGAAAATATGTCTGATATATCTTGATGACATCATCGTGACGGGAAAAACTTTCGATGAAATGGTTCAGAACCTCGATTCCGTGCTCCAAAGACTCCAAAATGCAGGCCTTAAATTAAAACCTAAGAAATGCAATTTGTTCAAACAAAAAGTCGAATTTCTTGGACACATTATTTCAGCTGAAGGCATATCCACAGATCCCAAAAAGACTGAATGCGTTCGCACATGGCCAATACCGACCTGTGTGAAGGAAGTCAGATCTTTTCTTGGCTTTTGTAGTTATTACAGGAGGTTCATTGAAAGTTTCTCTCACATTGCAAAGCCACTTTATCGTCTCACAGAAAAGAATGTAAAATTCGAATGGAGTCAGGACTGTGAAATGGCGTTTTCATGCTTGAAGGAAAGGCTAACAGAAAGTCCAATACTTGCACATCCAGACTTTACAAAAGCTTTTATTCTTGATACTGATGCAAGCAATGACTCTATTGGAGCAGTGCTCTCCCAGAAGATTGACAATAGAGAAGTTGTCATTGCATACGCCAGTCGAACTTTGACAAAATCAGAGCGCAAATATTGTGTCACAAGGAAAGAATTACTTGCCCTTGTACACTTCGTGAAGTACTTCAGACACTATTTGATTGGTATGCCCTTCCTAGCCCGAACAGACCATGGTTCGTTGAGGTGGCTAACCAATTTCAAAAACCCAGAAGGTCAGGTTGCGCGTTGGCTTGAGACTTTGTCTTCATACAATATGAAAATTGAGCACAGGGCTGGAAGGCTTCACGGCAATGCCGATGGAGTAAGCAGAATTCCATGCCGACAATGTGGTCTAGAGAACCATGGCGAAAACACAAGGCAGCATAAAGTGTCTTCTGTTTGTCCTATCTTGCATGAATCATTTGAAGATGACAAGAATAATGATTCATTACTGGAAGCTCAAGACAACAGTGAAGACATAGAAACAGTGAAAGAGTGGTTGCAACATGGTCAGCGACCTGACTTCAAAGACGTATCAAACAGAAGCTATTTTCTGAAATCACTGTGGAACCAGTGGCACCGCCTTGAGGTCATTGAGGAACTCTTAGTAAGGAAATGGGATGTGCTTGAAACATCTATTTCTTACTGGCAAGCAGTTGTTCCATTACGTTTGAGACGTGAGATTCTGAAACACTGTCATGACGTACGGGTATCTGGTCACTTGGGTGTAAAGAAAACACTCCATCGAATCAGACAGAGGTATTACTGGCCAGGTCTGCAAAATGATGTTCGGAGCTATATTTCAGGGTGTCAAGCTTGTATGAAACGAAAGTCACCTTCACCCACAAAGAAAGCTCCAATGCAAGTCTGTGGCAGTGGTTATCCCATGGAAAGAGTTGCTTTAGACATACTCGGTGAACTACCTAAGACAGAAAGAGGAAACAAATACATATTAGTCATTGCAGACTACTATACGAAATGGACTGAAAGTTTCCCAATGCCAAATATGGAGGCCAAAACAGTTGCTAAGATCCTTGTTGAAGAGGTTGTAGCACGATTTGGTGTGCCCCGAATCATTCACTCCGATCAAGGTAGGCAATTCGAGGGTATACTTTTTCAAGAAATGTGCAAGTTACTACAAATCGAGAAGACCAGGACAACGCCATATCACCCTCAATCAGATGGTATGGTGGAGAGGTTCAATAAAACCTTGGCCTCAATGCTGAGCATGTATGTTGATGAAAACCATCGGGACTGGGATGAACAGCTCCCCTATGTAATGATGGCATACAGATCCTCCCAGCATGAAACAACCGGCATGACGCCAAACATGCTTATGCTCGGGAGAGAAACTTCAACACCCCTTGATCTCCTGTATGAGATGCCACCCAGTGTTAAGAAGATTCCACCAAATCAGTGGGTCTGGGAATTGCAGGAAACCCTAGAATCTACTCACAGTCTAGTTAGACAAAACACTGGCCAGGCAATGCTAAGGCAAAAGAAATACCATGATATGAAGCTAGCTTTCGAACAGTTTCAGACAGATGACATGGTATACGTGTACTTTCCAGTCAAGAAAATTGGATGTTCATCCAAACTGACTTCTTACTGGAGAGGTCCTTTCAGAGTAGAACAAAAGATCTCTGATGTTTTGTACAAGGTAGGTTGTGGTTACTCAGGTACTCCACAAATTATTCATGTAGATAGAATTAGAAAGGCTCACTCCCAGCTCTTGCTGAATGAAGAAGCAGCAGAGACATCAGAAAATCAGACAGTTACAGTAGAGAAAGGTAGGGAAGAGGTAGCTTTTTCAGAGCCTGAAGTTGATGAAGCAGAGGTTATTCTCCCAGAGTCTGAAGATCAAGTAAGTAGGTTCGGGAGAAAAAGACAAAAGCCTGCCTGGGCTAAAGATTATACTTTCTCTCTTTTCAGAGCAGAAATGCCGAACACAAAGATTACAGCCCGTAAAGATGTACTCTGTTTCCACTGCAAAGAGAAATTTCCAGCTGCGCAGTACTCTGAACACATCAAAGACTGCTGGGGAAAGAGACTGACCTGCACTCACTGCGGGAATACTTTCAAGGAGATGTTGTATCTGAAACGACACATTAGGAACTTTCATGGCTCAGAACAACAAAAATGTGTCTCAGTCAGTTTAAAGAATGACAGCGAGTCTGATTGGGATGAGGACCCAGAAGTAATCGTTGAACAGGACGACATGGACAGTGATGAGCTTTATTCTGGCAGAACGAAACGAAAGGCGACTCGCCCAGACCCGGTCAAAGCACCAGCAAAGTCTGTTAGAACAGAGACCGTGACAAGTGATAGTATGACCACAAAGTCAATGGAATTACCTCGAGCATGTGTCAGAGAGGCAGAAACACATCGAAGTGTATCTGTGCAGGTTGGACATCAACCCGTGAACACATCAGAGGCAGAGATTCAGGTTGGAGTGAAACACGCTGACACTGCTTGTCAAGCAAATCTAATGGCTGGGATAATACCTGAAACAGTATATCAGTGTCATACCTGTGACATTGCTTTCAAGAGCCAGGCCATGATGTTCATACACCAGGGTTGTCACACAATTGGTCAGGAGCTAAAGTGCAATGTGTGTGGTGTTACTTGTGAGGACAAGATGTCCTTCTTCATCCATATTACCATGGGTCATAGGCAGTGAAGGTTTAGTTTTACGGGTAAAAGTTGAATTCTGCCAGTGCAGACATTCCAAGATGACTCTTTAAAGTGCCAGTTTTTACAGTTTTGTTTTACAAAGTTATTTTTATAAGACTCATCCAGGTCAGGTAGACCAAGCTTAGTTTAGATTATTCTTTTTGTTAGTTTTTGTTTTTTTTGTATATTAAAAGTTGACATACCTTTACTTTGTTTGTATTGTCCTAGATATCAGTCGGGACGACTGAACCCGAAGGCGTGGGTAATGTGACGAAAATATAGATTTTTAGAAAGTTACCTCCCTTGTATGAATCTACTTCATTTGCTACAGATAGTGCAATTCAAATCTCAAGCAGAGAAATACTTTGAGGGTACTTATTTACTGTTTATTTTCATTCTGATTTGTTTCTATGATCATTAGACTTGTTAAACATAGACCCCATTATCCAGTTATTATGATTATTCATTTATTTCTACCGATTTCATTGATTTGTCACTAGACGCTCATTAAAAGATTAGCTACTGCTCAATCATTGGAAGGTTTCCCTAGATGCTTGGAAATCACTTCATAATGTCGCTAGGGGGCGCACATTGAACAGACCGGTATAAAAGCAGCTCGCATCGACTAGAATGTTTAATCTGTTCTCTGTCTTCGGGCAGAGAGGTAGCCAGCTTGGTACATACTGGCGAACACGGGGACTTTAGACAAGTGCCTAGTTAACTCCAGCATTTTTGAAATGCAGGGGCTCTGCTAGAACTAGTTCTGGGTCGCCGCTCGTTAATATCTACGCAAGGTCTTTAAAAGCTGACTTGTTTCATCCATTCCGGGATAGGTTTGGAGGTGTTTACAGACCAGGTTTATATGGTCTGGGAAGCAGGCTTCTGGCAAGCTGCATAGAAGCAGGTTTTTGGTAAAGTCAGACTTTTAAGGTTCGAAGCAAGTGTGTTTTGGGTCTGAGAAAGCAAGCTTCGAAGTCTGTGACAGTTTTTATTGTTTTGTACATATTAAAGTGATTCTTTTTCTCAAATTAATGTTTGATTGTTTTAAAGGCAAGAAGCCGCATTTAATCATTGTGAATCATTTAAATAATTATAGTTTTGTATACATACATAAAGTTAGTTTTACAATCATATAGGCTAAGCAGCCCTAAGGAAAATTGTTTATTTGCGTCTCGGAGCTCAGATAAGCTCGGTACACGTTACACTTGGGCTAAAACATACAGAAAACAGTGATGGGACTGCACTGTTTTCAATAGTGCCAACAGGCGACATCGGCGCCGAAAGAGTTAAAAGCGTCGTAAAATCAAAACTCAACCAAAAACATTGAAAACAAAGGTCAAGATGTGACGCCTTAAATTACCCAAGGTTATATGACATACCGTCACACATTCATGTACACTAGTATAGCATGAAGCCTGTACATTGAATAGTAGTTAGCATGTACACATGTATAGCATGTAGCATGTACATTGAATAGTAATTAGCATGTACACGTGTATAGTAGTCAACTTGTACAAGTACATATTATTTAACATGTACATAAATTTACCATTTACATAGCAGCTAACCGGTCATTTTGCACTGCAATTAGCACGTTTTTGCATAATAGTTAGCGTGTTCATTTACATAGCAGTTAGCATGTACACTTGCATGGTAGTTACCGTATACGCTGCATTGTAGTTAACATTTGAAATAGTATAATAGTTGGCATATGCACTTACATGATGGTTAGCATATACATGTACAAAGAGAGACACACGTACTGTTCTAAGACTCCTAACCAGACAGGCAAATCTACAGACAACTATCAGATTTATCTGTCGAAGTGTTTTAGCAGTCGCCATATAGACTCCTAGTATGGCCTCGTGTAAGTCTTCTATCTCGTCAATGTTGTAGATCTGTAACACAACCCCACTCAGGGATAACTTGTCAACTACAGCTTTCGCGTCCATCTCTGGAAATTACAGAGAATTCTTCAGATTTCGTTCTTTAATCATTTTAAGTAAAATAATGTTAGACAGTATTGGTTACCGTTATGCTCAACGTGATTATAGTAGAAATTACACTTTTCACCATTATATGTTGTTAGTTCAGTAACAGTATTACCAACAAAACTCGCGATATAAGAATATTACATGTAATATGATAGTAGAAGCGACAGCAGAGGTATTACCGGTGTAGTAGTAGTACTACTAGTAGTAGTAGTAGTAGTAGTAGTAATAGTAGTATAGTAGTAATGATAGTAGTAGAAGAAGAAGTTGTATTAGTAGTAATTGCGGTTAATGTAATTCAGAGTTGTGGTTGGACGTACCGAACAAGTAGTCATGCAGGATCACAACAAATTTCCACTTCTGTGATCGTGTGATTTCAGATATAACCCTGGGTATGGTATCTTCGGGTAGATCATCTGGCCGAATTGGCTGACTGTAGTGAAAGATCGCAATGCTTTAGTTACAAACTGGTCCAATCAATTTACCCTTATTATGCTGTATATTTGCCTTTATGTACATTGTCAATAATTATCAGCATAAACAGCATACGCATCTCTTTTAAAAGTTAAATATATATTTTGAAATAAAAACAATTTCCTAATGACACAGCTAGCATATTACAAGGATTTACGGGTTTTATTTGGAAATCAACGAAATTACGTAATTACAAAGGTAGCATCTTGTCGGAAGTTGTTGCTTTATTTGGAAATAAATGCAAATACTTTATCACACATCAAACATTTTAGATAATTATGTTTAATTTTATATAGAAATGCAAAACATTAAATATATACTTCTACTTGAAATATGTACATGAACATTTTATGAAAATGTCACTTAACCAATGTAGAAAACTAAATCGGTCAACTTTCATTACATTTTTGTGCATGGGTTCAAAATGTTTAACCCTTTACATGAAAGAAACACCCTTTGACGCCTGTGTAAACAAAACAGAATAGACCCGTTCATAGACCCTCCCGTAGGAGTGTCTGCTCTATTTGCTTAACCCTTTCCTCCATAAATACGCCTTTCTATGCCTCTGTAAAAGTCACTTTATGAAACCATTGTGATAAATAGAGCATTTGCTCCTATAGGAGCAAATGCTCTATTTATCACAATGGTTTCAAATGACAAAATTCTAAAATAAATGTCATTTTCTCTAGTTAGTGCTCCTTTTCGGTAGATTTATTTGGGTCTAAAAATAGACTATGGAGTAAAGGGTTAAATAATAATACAGATATGCTCCGCTGTTTCTGACATGGTCAAATCTTTCGGTGTTCATATGCCATAAAAAAGATTATAATCTACTTAATATTCATAAATGGATCATTTCTTAAATGAATATTCATCAAGCAAATGGTTATGGACTATAGTGACAAAACAAGTTTGTCTTGTTCCTTGTTTCTTGTAGGTTATCGTCAAAGTACTTGACAATATTATGGTATTTACCATAGGTACCTCATAGCTCCACTAGTTCGTAAAATTAAATAATTCCATTTGGGACCAATTTTGATAACTTTCAATTAGACGGACATACATGTACGTATATAAGCAAATAAACCAGACTCAGATTAAACTGCTCCTTAGGTTTGTACCTTTTTAGCGCCATCTGCACTGATGGATAATGCTCACAGTAAAATGGGCTAATGTTTACTGCTTCGTCTTCTTCTTTGTTTTTCTGGCATTCACGACAGTTGATGTCTCTCATTGCTTCCTCCTAATAGTATAAAGTTAATCGATGTCTTGTGACAGTATCACTACAGGTAAAACAATATCAATAAATCGAGTTTCCGTGAAAAGAAATTACATTTTGAAATGAAATAGAACCTCTCAATTTGAAAATGCATTATTGTTACATGTATGATTGGATATTCTATTTTGGTATTTTGCGATCGATAAGCACTTTACCTGATACAGATGCATTTTACGCCTTTGCAAACAGAGTAGATACAGATCAGACGACCCCTGTGATACCCGTATATTCTGAGTCTGCTGTTTGCTTATGGCATTATATAAGATTTGACTATACAGTCTCTACTTTGGACGGAAAAGTCTGTGTTCATGTGTTACTATGAAAATAAATATTCACAATGTCATCATTTAGTGCATGAATATTAATAAGGGAACAAATTTACAAAGATAAAAATGCATGTTTTAAGAATAATTAACATTCCAAGTCATATATAATACAATTTCACTAGTTTCCATTTTTAAGTACAGTAGAACCCCTCTAATGCGATCACTTAATGAATAAACATGGGTGTCGTCATAAGCAGGTGGTTGCTTAATGCAGGACGAAAGTAATGCAGAAAGCTCCTCTATGAGCTTTCTGCATTACTTTTGTCCTGCATTAAGCTACCACCTGCCTCTACCACCCAGAATTGTACCTATTTTAGGTGGTTGCATTAAAGGGTTTTACTGTAGTAGAATAGGTTTTTTATGCCAGATATAAGATATACTATACTATACATTGTACTAGTACTTCTTGTGAATCAACGCTTAATGAAAAGGTTACAGTACGGTGTCTTAAATGATGTTTGCATCTAACATACTTCATAGTTGTTTTAGTAAACGTTGCATTTGACATACACCATATATATTAGACATTTAAATGCACTTTGCATTTGCCATATATCATTTTGATTAATGATGCATTTGACATTTGACATCCCTTAATTCTTTAAGTGAATCTTGCATTTTGCCATACACCATAATTGTTTTAATGATAGTTACATTTGACAGTGTACATTTATTACCCTTTAACCCTTTCGGTGCCAAATTTCTAATTGTCGTCTGCAAACCAATTTTGTTAAATCATTCAGTAAAATAAGGAAATGAGATAAATAAATGCAATTTTCAAAGGAATAAAGCACAGGTATAGAAGTAGAGTTTGAGACAAAAAGTGAAGTCCCTGATCAGACGCCGCCTTGAAAAGGCGGCGTCTGATCTTGGACTGCACTATTTGTTGTGGTGCATGTTTACGACATTGGCGGTGAAAGGGTCAAACGTCTGGAAGTTGCATTTGACAAACACTATTGTTGTTTGTAATAAACGCTGCTTTTGAAAAAAAATCTTAATTTTCTTTATATTACTGAAAGTCGCATTGCTGGCCCTTAGCTTTCTAAGTAAATATCTATTACGTCAGTTTTCTGATTTGCAATGACTTTCGAAAGCACAATCAGCACGTCATAAAGTGTTGTTGACTCTAGGAGAGACAACAAGTTATTTGGTGTCTCATCTAGTCCCGAGATTTTAAACATTCTCGAGCATTTTGGTTGTTGAGATGTTGAGCTTGCTCAAAGTCTGACCAATCAGATACTTGAGAATGAACTAAGACTCATACTCAGAGGTTTTATAACATCGGACCCATGTCACTGCTCTTTGCAATATATCGCATATAGCGACAAAAGACTTAAAATGATAGTCTCTAATTGCAACATGTTTAAAAAGTGCCTAACAATTACATAAAGCAATATTTTGTTTTTATCCTGAAAAGAAGTATATCGCAAGAAAAGCAGTCGAATAAACACGAAAGAAGACAAAATGTGTTTGATATGTTATTCGGCAATGTATTAGTACTTATTCGGCTGCAGTTTTAATTTCGTTAACTGTTCGACCAAGGCCGATAATATTTTGTTGTTGAACAAAAATTATCAGTATATGTATCGATAAAAAGGTGCATTTGTGTATCACAGGGGCATTTTTGGATATAGGTTCAAATTGACAATCTTCATAATAATGAATGAACATAACAAATACCAAGTTTTATGATATTGGAAATATGCGTACATTGTAGGGACTTCCTCTTTAAGGATTTAATATTGCGTGGTCATAAGTTGAAATAAGTTCTACTTGAGATGTAAATAAAAATGCAATAGTTATCACTTGCCAATATTTCTTCTCCATCTATAAATTTTCTGTCCCATTTCACGAGTGGTGTCAGCTTGGTTTCCAGCACGTTGATGCCTCTCAGAGCCAGTAAGTTATACTCAAAAATCACTATTAAGTCCACCTCCTTCTGCTTGTCGAGATTTTGGACTATAACATACAGTAGAACTAAAGCGACTACTTAATGAATAATTATCGGTTGCTTAATATTGGTAGGACGAAAGTTATGCAGAAAGTCCCTGTATATAACGTTCGTCCCGTATTCAGCCACTATCAGCCTTTGATACCCAGATTTACACAACTTTACATAGGTTCTATGTTAGTTAATTAACGCATTCCCTCATAGACTATGTTTAGACCAAACCTCTTTGAATTAATCTACCGAAAAGGAGGATTAACTATAGAAAAGAAGAATATTAGATATGTGTAGTTTTTAAAATATTGTGATAAATAGAGTATTTGCTCCATAGGAGCAAATGCTCTATTTATCACAATGGTTTCAAAATATGAGGTTTACAGATGCGTAAAGGCGTCAGTAGGAGAGAATGGGTTAACACAGGGTATAATACACATTGAAACATGCTTTATTATGAGTCCAGCTTGGAGTGTAAATAGTATATGTACAAATATGAAGACATAAGCATTTTACAAAATGGCCGATACTTAGGATTATTAATTTCAGTTTTAAAATATAAAAGTAAGGGTGACCACACACATACACACACACAAGCGCGCGAGAGATAGACGAAAACTTTAAACATGAACAAACGCACAAGACACCAAACAAACGTAAAAGCAATGGTGTCAAAGAGAGTACAACATTGGAACGGTCTCAAAGTCACCCTAGCTAAACAGTGTAAATAAAGGTATCCCGCCAGACTTCCCCACAACATAGAAGACGGTAAACACAGGACAACATGCAAAACATAACAACTGTGAAAGTCCGTCAAATATGTACTCAGTGACTTTGCTGAGGTCAGAGCAATTGCAGGGAAGCCGTTAAGGATACGACAGAGAAGAGGAAATACATGAGTCTGGTTAGCTCATCCCGTTACTAGGTTTAACCCTTCTCTTGCTGAATTTTAAAATACATTTCTCCTTCTTTACCCATGTCCTGTTGTATAATTACATATATCTTCACTGTGTACACGTATTTCGCTGTGCAAGCACTGCTGTGGATTGCACTGCTTGCACAATCAACTTGTAAATAGTGCAGACCCTAATGAGACAGTTCCTGCAGGAGCTGTCTCATCTGGGTCTTCACTATTTACAGGTAGGTATATTGACGTGAATAGCAAGCGAAGGTTTAAGAGTATACCATCATCGAGTACTACCCTCGGTAGGTCATCGCGAAAGCAAAGAGGAAAGGGTAGCTACCGACTATATAGGGGTCACTAACCAAACATGCAGTGTGTTGCAATATAACAGGGCCATAACCTTTCTTCCTAAACGTTTTAATGCGTTTAATAAATAAATCATGAAATGGATATGACGCCGAATTGTCCTAACATCACCATATAATTTTGTGTGAGAAATACCTTGTTGCAGTAACTTTCGTAGATTGCAGTTATAGTTAGAGGTAAATACGAGAGGTAAATTTCGATGATAAAAATCAGAAAAATCTTTCCGAAATGTATGATATCTGTAACATTGTTTAAGAAGTTTATCAGTTATAACTAAAGTACAACTATCAAAATCTTCTAGCAAAGAACAGGCTCGGGGAAAGCGAATAAGTTGAGAACTATAAACCCCATAAGATGTAGAACGGGACACGTCTCTATCTAGAAAAGGATAACTAACAATTTCGAAATCAAAATCTTCCCTTTTATTGTATATTTTGGACGAAACTTTTTCATAGTGATGGAAAGGTTCAAATCTAAAAAAGGAAGCCATAATGTCGGAAATCGTCTAAATACATAGAAGTTTTATTAAAAGCATTAACAATATCAGAAGTTGAATACATTTTGTATTTTGAAAATGAAAGTGATGAAAAGTTGGGTAAGCAACAATATTAGCGTGCTAAATGCTTAACCCATTCCCTCATATTGACGACTTTTGACGACTCTATAAAAGTTACTTTGGGAAACCATTGTGATAAATAGAGCATTTGCTCCTATAGAAGCAAATGCTCTATTTATCACAATGGTTTCAAACTACAAAATTCTAAACTGTTCCTTTTCACTAGTTAATGCTCCTTTTCGATAGATTTATTCAATATAGTTGTTTCTAAAAATAGCCTATGAGGTAATGGGTTCACCTATTACTCCAATAAATACGCCATTCTACGCCTTTGTAAACAGGGTAGACCCAGCTCAGACGGTTCCTATAGGAGAAGTCTGATCATGGTCTGCTCTGTTTGCTAATCAAATAACATAGATATTATTCTACAGCTTCTGTCATAGCCAACCTCTTCTATGTTCATTAGCCATTATAAACATTAATAAAATAAATAGCTATTATTTCATTATTTCTTACATAATAAATAGCCATTATTTCATTATTTCTTACATAATAAATAGCCATTATTTCATTATTTCTTACATAGATATTCACGGTGTAAAGGGCTAACTCTTTTCTCCACATAAGCGATTTTTGACACATTTTCAAATGGAGTAGATCCAGATGAATCAGCTCCTACAGGAGCTGCTTCATCAGGGTCTACTCCGTGTGCTTGATACATTATTGTAGATCAGACTTTATACTGTTGGTGATAAAAATACTTATTCTATGTACCAATATACAAAATATCTAATTATATATACATAGCAGACAGAGTCTCAAATGAATATTCACCAGGGAAAGGGTTAAGAGAATACTGACCTTCTCGAAATATTTGGTACGGTTCAGACATATCAATGAAACTCCATGCAATAGAAATATTGCAATTAAATGTCGTAACTGATGGCTTCGTCTTTGGGTTGACACCGTTTGATATTGCACCTGTAACACAATATGTTTAATACAGAACTTGTAACACTTCAATTTGTTTGGCAATACACCTATAAAACAAAATGTGTGGCAATGCACATATAACACATGTTTGATATTACACCTGTAACACAATATGTTTAATACTGAACTTGTAGCACTTCAATATGTTTGGCAATGCACCTGTAAAACAACATGTTTGGCAATGCACATATAACACCTGTTTGATATTGCACCTGTAATGAAATACAGTAAAAACTCGATTATTTGAACACTCAAATACGTATCATTATTTATCTTTAAGACAGACTGCAACCTAATGTAGTTGAAAGTCATTCAGAAAACTCCTCTATGAGCTTTTTGCATGACTTTTACCCTGCATTAAGCAGCCGCCTGCCAAAAAATGCATAAATTCTTCGTTACTAAAATTTCGAAGTATCTAGTTTTTACTGTAGGTTTAATAGTGTACCTATAACGAAACATGCCTAATACAAAATACTGAATAGTACCACTGTACCGAAACATGCCTAATACAACATACTGAATAGGTCCACTGTAACGCAATATATTTCATATCTCACCGTAACACAACATGACTTTGTTTAAAAACATTCATATCGAAAAATAAAACTGTCTAATTTTATCGTAAGACTGGTGTTCGACCTTTCAACTACAAGTTTGGGCTGCATCAAAGGGCATAAGGTTATTGTTTCTGTTAATAAAACAGCAATCTGGTTTCCTTTTCATAACTTGTTTTAGAATGACATCTTGAGATAATAATTGATGTACATAAAATGTACATGGGGGCAAAGGCTTGAACTGGTAGTTGGGGTATCAAGGTTCAGTGACAAGGTCACAATTACTAAAATTAGTTACTGCTCAATAATAATATTTTGGAAACATATAATTATGGTGATAGAATTATGTATCAGAAAGCCCGCATTGCAGCAAAATGTTGGTCAATGTCATGGTCGATGCCACTATTGCTACATTTTACTGAAACGAAAAAAGCATTTAAACATTTACTCCATGAATATCCATTGTGTGAACATTAATTAGCTAATTATTTGTATTACCTAATTATGAAGAATGGAACTATTTACCGTGTCAGAAACTAGACGACCAGACGTACATATGTACGTATAGTATACCTTATCCAAATACTCTCCTTCTTTACTTATGTAAACTGTACCGGTCACTAAATTACGGTAGTACCCGCTGGGACACAATATATAGTGCCCGCTTCGCTCGGTACTTTCCGATAGTTTCCGCGTGTACGGAAACGCTCCTTATGATTTACGTCATTCTAAGTTATATATTTATAAATTTTAAAATAAAATATATTTTTTAAAAGTTAATTAAAGACTGTACAATATTCACTGAAAATACTAATTTTTATTATTAATAATTTGAAATATGTACGTGATTAGTGCAACCTTAAAAAGATACTGTAAATAGGTATGTTTATCGTCCGAGGGGTAATAAATGATCTCCTATAAGAGCTTTCTGCAATTTTGTGACTTTCATTAAACAGACACCTGCTTTTTAAGACGTCTATGCTCAATTAATGAATTCTCGCTTAAGACATGTTCTACTGTAAATACTGGGTTTTGTTCATTTTAATCCAAGAAATTTATTTTAAAAAGGGCTGTTTTCTATTTTATTCCTGAGTAAAATAATAATTATTATCCAGCTTGATTAAAATTGATACAAAATTATTTTTTTTGAAATTTTAGTAAATGCAATAATTGCTTTGCCGATTAATATGACTGAAAAAAGTGAAATACATTTATTAAAGTGTGTGAGGGTGTGTGTGTGGGGTGGGGGGGGGGGGTGGGGGTGGTAATCACGGAGTGACACAGAACTGCTAAAATACGTTCGTGAACAAAGAAATGCGGTATACTATAAGAAATAGTACAGCCTACTTCGGGCCTAATTGCATTATAGTGACCTACCAGTCAGTCCGAAAGTAGTTTAAACTATTTTCGGGCTGACTGGTAGGTCACTATAATGCAATAAGGCCCTCAGTCGGCTGTACTATTTCTTATATATTACACAATAAGCAAGCGCAGCTGATCCTGATTCTACAGGAACCGTCTGATGTGTAACAAGACAAATAGTGCAGACCCTAATGAAAGGGCTCCTCTAAGGGGCCATCTCATCTTGGTCTACAATATTTGCAAAGGGTTTTAATGACTCTTTCCCACACTGTGAAGCATTAAAATACAAACCTATCAATAAGGGTCGTTCCATGTACCTCATGACATCCTTGCAGGACGAAACTGTCCCTACAAGAAGAAAGAAATTCCCAACAAACACACAAAACGCCATTTCAAACTTAGTTCTGGATAACAAAGCGCCAGGCAATCTAGTTTCACTGTATTTATATAACATATTTGTCCCTTCTTTCCGCTTATGATTAATATAATTTCCGGTGCAATCGCAAAACTCCTACAGCTGGAAAGTTGAAACCCCTTCGCCAAAGCCAATTAATTTACCGTATTATTGATAATGTATCAAAGCCGATTGTGTAACAAACATACAAAGAATCAGCGTAATACATTGACCTCTTTCTTTTGGAAAGAATGTAGTACTTGTATGATACGCCATGCCATCAAAACACTATGATTATACAGTAAACCCTTACTACAGCGAATACTTGCAAAATAGTTTATTCTCGGTTATTAGACAGGTGGTATCTTAATACAGGCAAGTGGTAGCTTAACACATATATGGGGTAGCTTAATGCAGATATGTGGTAGCTCAATGGAGAACAAAAGTAATGCAGAAAACTCATAATGGAGTTTTCTGCATAACGTTCGTTGTGCATTAAGCAACTACCTGTTCTTGAAATTCCCAGGTATACTCCTTAAATAGGTCGCTATAGAAATGCTTGACTGTATGCAATAATGGAAGTTGCTTTGTAAACGAGTAATAGATTTGCGAATGCAATTTATCAGAAACGTGTAATACTTGTTAGCACGGCTTAATGTTGTGATAGATAATTTAACAGTCCTTTAGGCAACTTCTACGAACATTGATTTTCAAATTAACAAGTATGGGCATTTTATACACAGTAAACCCTGTTTTAAGCGGTCGTTGAGAATAAGTCAAAATCTGGATATCTGAGGCAGGTGATAGTTTAATGCAGTACAAAGGTTACATGCTTAAAGACTTTAAAAGAACTTTCTGTATAGCAAACATGTATATTTTTAATATTTCTATGTTTAATCAATAAGTGATCGCTTGAAGCAGGTTTTACTGTATTTAAGCATGTGGCCACACCACATGCTATATTTTTCGCTTTATTAAACAAGTCCATTGTGATAACGACTGGCTTCTGGGCCAAACATAGTTTATATGATGTAAGATAAGAATTTATTTGCTTTCACATGTAGACCTAGAATAGCCTTTACACGGGTTGTCAATGGACTTCAAGTCCGTACAATTGGCCTCTGCCTTTAAAGATGTAAAGATTGAAAATTGTTAGTGTTTTTATTATATAAATGTTATCCAATATCCTTGTGTCCGGTCCTTTGCCAATTTAATATTTTGTAATTCTACAAAATTAATATGTACAGTAAAACCTCTCTATAACGGCCACTAAATTACATCAAGTATTTTGTGTTAAAGGCATGCGGTTGCTTAAAGCAATGTGAAAGTAAAACAGAACGCTCCTACAGGAGCGTTCTGTTTTACTTTCACCTTGCTTTAAGCAGCCACCTGCTCTATATACCAACTAATTAACACAATTTAGTGGCCGTTATAGAGAGTTTTTTCTGTATTCGGTTTCTATTAATTTCCTGTCAACACTTATCCTGCAAAGCGTAACCTGACAGACTGCTTAAAACAGATTGGGTCCAGATGAGACGCCAACTAAATCGGCGTCTGACCAGGATCCAAGCCGTATCACGTACGGTCAGTATTTTTTCAAATGCCTAAACGTAAACATTGAAAACAAATTATCAGAGTTAAAGCAAACATCTTATTCTTACGGAAAGATAATTGTTAATTATGTGTAGCTCCATGGTTCACATTTTTATTTAGCGAAAGTATCATGGGGATGATCTGAGAGTTACAAACCGCATAGGCCTAGACCAGTCGCCAAATCAGATTTGTGTCTACAGTATTTGTCACTAGTTAAGTGTGATCTATTCGATTGTCGCAGCGCCACAAGCTATTGTCACACACTCAGACAATTACGTGTAACTCTTATCGTGCCGAAAACATGATGTATATTACCGGTCCGCTATATATTTTTGCTAGATTGGGGTTCGTTCAAGATGTAGAGAATATGTTCACCTTGCAGCAAAAAGCATGAATTCTATTTCGAATCGTAATTCTCATTTGGATCCAATTTGTTTGCAAATGGGAGTCAGGCCACGCTGTGCACGAGAAGGTTCGCTTGCTATTCACGTCAATATACCTACCTGTAAATAGTGAAGACCCAGATGAGACAGCTCCTGCAGGAGCTGTCTCATCTGGGTCTGCACTATTTACAAATTGATTGTGCAACCAGTGCACTCCACAGCAGTGATTGCACAGCGAAATAAGTGTAGACAGTGAAGATATATGTAATTATACAATATGGCATGAGTAAAGAAGAAGAAATGTTGTTGTTTGTTTTAATTCAGCACAAGAAGGGTTAAATAATGACTACGAAGCGTTTAATCCTTTACTCCATAAATACGATTTTCTACGCCACTGCAAAGAGAGTAGACCCAATGTCAGACGCGTACCCTAGGAATCGTCTGATCAGGGTGTGATTTGTTTGCTTAAGATATATTATATGTAACATGTTTCTGCCATGGCCAAAAATGCCGTTATTTATGCGCCATTTAAAAATATAATCTAATAACTATGTCTGATGTCATTATTTCTTAAATGGATAGGCATGGGGTAAATGATTAAAACTTCCAGTTGTTCGATTAACTACTGACAGTAATTGTGATTGTGTAATCAGTGAAAAAACAAAATACGTTTTACCAAACATTTTTAATGAGTAAATGTTCACATCACCTTTACATATATGAATAGAATAGCGTCAGAAATATACAATCAAATTCACATGAATGCCTGATATACAAAATGATCCTGTGACCCTTTCTCTATTCTATATTAATTCCAAATTTCAATACCTACTGAATAATCATATATGAAATGGTTATAATGAAATATGGAAGGTGGAAGAATGTAGCCATTTTAGATAGTAAAGAAACTTACCTTTCAAATTCGACTAGCAAACAGAGCAGACCCTGATCAGACGGGCCCTACAGGAGCCGTCTGATCTGAGTCTGCTCTGTTTGCAAATGCATGAAAACACGTTTATATGAAGGAAAGGGTTAAGAATCTATTTAATGAGTATTCAAGAAAGAAATAATGACTTCATTTCTGATAAGTTGAATTTTGATCACAGCAAATGAACTTTTTTGGCCTAGGTAGAAACCGTAGAATCAAATCTATATCAATCCAGTAGCAAACAGAGTTGATCCAGATCAGATAGCTCCTACAGAAACTATCGGGACTGGGTCTATTCATTTTTTAAATGCGTTGATATGCGAGTTTTATCAAGTAAAACGTTTATCAGCATTTGAATATAATGTATCGTGCCCATCAGTTCTGTACAAACTTTTCAATCGAAGGTCTCTATCACTTGAATCCCTAATAGACTTCGAGTAGTTTCTAATTTGCCTAGCTCAAACGAAAATAGAGTATTCTTATACTCTTAACCCATTACCTCATACGTTATCTTAAGACCCACCCTTTTTGATAAATCTACTTAAAAGGATAATTTTAGAATTGTGTAGCTTTGAAACCATTGTGATCAATAGAGCATTTGTAATGATTTCAAAAAGTGACTTTTATAGAAGCGTCAAAAGGCGTCAATATGAGGGAATGAGTTGCGAATAATTCAGGGATATCAACAAACTACAAACCAATATATATAGAACTAGTCAATTGCATTATGGTATGATATTGCTTTACCGTTAACCCGTTCCTCCATAGGCTATTTTTAGATCCACCCACTTTGAATAAATCTACCTAAAAGGGGCATTAACTAGAGAAAAGGAACATTTTAGAATTTTGTAGTCTGAAACCATTGTGATAAATATAGCATTCGCTCCTATAGTGAAGTGACTTTTACAGAGGCGTAGAAAGGCGTATTTATGGAGGAAATGGTTAAATCATGATGCACTTTTAAAATTCAAAATTTCAAATGGATAAAACGCAAATATAACCGTTAACATGTTAAGAGCGACACTACTGGCATTTGAAAACAGCTTGGATCCAGACAAAGATCTCTCTTTTAATAGATCTTTGATCCAGATGAGATGCCGATTAACTCGGTGTCTCCTCAGGATACAAACTGTTTAATAATCGGTTAATAGTGGACTATTCTAAACGTCAAACAGGTCAAGCTTATGGTGAATATTTAGGGAGTTTTAACCCTTACATTGCTGAATTTTCAAATGCACTGTTAAAAGTTCAAACAGGTCAAGCTTACTGTGAATATTTAGGGATTTTCCTACAGAAAAGTGTAACATGACAAACAGTGCAGAACCTGATGAGAAGGCTCCTCTATATATAGGAGCCCTCTCATCTAGGTCTACACTATTTGCAAAGGAAATTTGTGAATCGTTTCCCGCATTGTTAGGCTTTAGGCTAATTCTAAGAATGGCCTTGTTATTGTCTATCGAATTTGCAATCTACGTTGCTATGCAGGTGGTCGCGATGTGGAACCAAGTAATAACAACAATATGTCGCACTTCAAAATGGTTTATATCAAACATGCTATGGGCGAATTTGTTATAACATTTTTAAATAGTTTGGATCCAGATGAGTCGTAGAGTGAAGTCAGAGTCAGTATCCTAATTGTTGGACACTCTTAGCCATTTCTTTCATATATAAACGCGTTTTTATGCTTTTACAAAAGAGTGGACTCAGATCAGATGGCTCCTGTAGAAGCTGTCTGATCTGGGTCTGTTCAGTTTGCAAATACGTGAAAACACGTTTGTATGAATGAAAGGGTTAACCCTTTCTCTCATATTGACGACTTTTGACGACTATGTAAAAGTCACTTTGTGAAACCATTGTGATAAATAGAGCATTTGCTCCTATAGGAGCAAATGCTCTATTTATCACAATGGTTTCTAACTACAAAATTCTAAGCATTTCCTTTTGTCTAATTAATGTTCCTTTTCGGTAGATTAATTCAAAGAGGTTGTATCTAAAAATAGCCTATGAGGTAATGGGTTAACCAAGTCAATATCTATATAAGATTAGATTTGGTTTTTCTTTGGGATTGATGTGACTTCCGCGGTATTTTGATTGTTTCGCGACGTCCACTAACTAGCATTGTTTGAGACACAGAAGAGAATTTAGGTAGAACCATCAATCAGTAATCCTTATAAGAGAAAGACTGGCGTCTTTCAAAACACAAAATTCACCATATTTTACAGTTCTCATAAATATTCATACATATGCAAATTAGTTTAAATCATAAGTGATATTTACCAATAAAGCAATGCCTCCGCAATTGATTTCATAACATAACATAACATAACATATTGTTTATTTCGGTTTAAGCATAACAGCTCATCACCATACAAACATACATGTATTCTGCATGCAACGAAAAAAAACCATCAACCCCCCCCCCCCCCCCAAAAAAAAACAAACGAGAAAAACATAAACATAATTCATCAAACATAACTGAGATCTGGGAGTATTACAGGTAAATGTCAATTTCCCAAAATGTATGAAAGGACAGGTTACCACGGAAACAGTTACACTGTTACTTACAGTTCATTGTTTGGTTCTCGATTTAGATACTTTCTGCAGGTAGGTGTCGACTAATAAGATACGCGTGAACAGAGTGAAATGAATGGTAACTATGGAAACAGTTAAAACGTTACTTAAAGTTAACATTTTGGTCCTCAAATTAGATACTTGTTTTGAGGCTTTTGTCCTCATTTTAAACTGCATTAAGTTTTTTCTAACATTTGTAGGATAAAAAGTGAAACGTTTACGTTATTGAGGTTATTTCTATATTATGTTACTATTTTTAATGTTCTCATTAATATTCACGAGCATGCAAAAAAGGCAAGTTCACGACATAACTGGAAATAAAAACACAATGTCTTATCTTCATTTTGGTACCGTAAACCCCCTCTAAACCGGACGTTAAATTTGGTATAAATATCGGCCTTGGAGACAGATGGCAGCTTCATGCAGGGTGAAAGTCATACAGAAAGCTCCTAGAGGAGCTTTCTGCATGACTTTCACCCTGCATGAAGCAACCACCTGCCTAAAAGTATCTAAATTCTTCTCTACTAGAATTCCGGTTTAGAGAGGTTTTACTGTACCACTTTTATATGTTTAGGACAAAAATTGGTTGTGATATAGACGATTTTGCAGGTATATGCCATCATTACGAAAACTGGGTGGTTGCCATGAAAACGTTTAAAACGTTACTGAAATCATTTCTTGGTCCTCAAATTGGAAATTTTGTTTTCAGAGGATTTTGTGATCATGTTAAACTGCATTTAAAGTTGTTTTCTGATAATGGTAGGATAGAAAAGTGAAAAGTTTACGTTTTTTCTATACTTTTCTTTACTGCATTTAATGTTCTCATTAATATTCATGAGTATGCAAAAAAGGTACTATAAAATCATAAAATAAAAGCATAATGTCTTATCTTCCTATTGGTACCACTTTATACGTTTAGGACAAACACTGGCTGTGATATGGACGATTTTGCATGTACGGTCCATACTAACTGGGGGATGCCATGGAAACGATTAAAGTACACATAGCCTGAAAGAGTTTCTTCTTGAGTACATTCGCGATTCTGATTCAATAGACGTCCTAAGGAGCAAATGCTCTATTTATCACAATGGTTTAAAAACTACACAATTCTAGAACGTTTCATTTTCTCTGGAAAATGCTCCTTTTCGGTAGATTTACACAAAGAGGTTGGGTCTAAAAAAAGCTTATGAGGTAGTTGGTTAATGCAGAGTGAAAGTCATGCAGAAAGTTCCTCTAGGAGCTTTCTGTATGACTTTTACTCTGAATAAGTGGCCACCTGCCTAAAAGAGTAAATTATTCTATACTTAAATTTCGGATAATCAATGTTTATTTTAATGGAGTATTCGGATTAACGAGGTTTTACTGTACATACGTTTTGCTAAAAATAAATTTAATTCGTATTTGTCAAATGCATGCAGTATACCCGAATGCCTATTATCACGTGACACCAGTCATATCGTTTATAACAAATACATGTAAAACCTCTCTTAACCGGACGTTAAATTTAGTAAAATATCGGCCTTGGAGACAGGTGGCAGCATAACGCAGGGTGGAAGTCATGCAGAAAGCTCCTAGAGGAGCTTTCTGCATGACGTTCACCCTGCATTAAGCAGCCCCTGCCTAAAACTATCTAAATTATTCTCTACAAGATTCCGGTTAAGAGAGGTTTTACTCTACATGTAATCATTCATTGGTTGCCTCTTTTTCTCTTTTTCTTCGCTGACAACAATACACAATTCGTTCTGTTATGAATGCCACAATGCCGACAAAGGTCCCGATGATACACACGTAAAATGCACTCTGAACATCTGCAAGTGTGATGGGTTTGGCCTCTGGGACAATCTCCGACGAACAGAAATTATTCCGGGGCCACCACTTCCGTTTCCACATCTCCATAAGGCCTCCTTCGTGAGTTTTCATGATCCTGGAAAGTAACAGGTTTCAATTTAATACATTTGCACTGTCCGTATACTCCCGAATTTTATATAGGCCATCCACTAAGAATTCGAAACGATGAAGTAACTCTTATATATCGATTGCCCCTTTACCCTTATTCTGCTAAGCTCAACCTGACCCACCTTTGACCTGACCCAACAGCAACTCGGCGTCTCATCAGAACCCATGATATTTGTACAGTAAACCCTCTCTATAACGACCACTAAATTTTGTTAATTAGTTGGTATTTTGGGCAGGTGGTTGCTTAAAGCAAGGTGAAAGTAAAACAGAACGCTCCTATAGGAGCGTTCTGTTTTACTTTCACCTTGCTTTAAGCATCCACATGCCTTTTAACACAAAATACTTGATGTAATTTAGTGGTCGTTATAGAGAGGTTTTACTGTAGCTTCTTACAAGATTGAATGGATCGGAAGTTATTAAAATGAAATCTCAGAGTTAAGCAGAAATCATGTTTACGACAGGATAGGGATTAATTGGGACATAGACAAAAATGTAGACACAAAATCAAAAGGTTAGATCAAGATCAGAGAGAGTATGTCCCTTTGAATAGTTTATAGGACTGGCCGGTTACGATCGACCGGCAAAATGGCTCGACTTGGTTTCCAGACAATTTAATCTTTTGAATGCGGAACATGCTTGCCCTGACATTTGCAAATAGTGTAGAGGAGCGCTCTGATCAGGGTTGGGACTGTTTGTCTTTCAAAATACTCTAGCTCCATTTCATACTAAGTTGGTTCTACTGTTAAACACTGATGGGCTATTCCACTCTGAAAGTTCAGCGTTGAAAGGTTTTAAACATATATAATAGCGTAAAAGGCACGTCTTACTGTTTTGAGAACATTATTGTGTGGGGTGAGTTCTTTTGGAAAGCATATGCATATCTCATTGGCAGAAACTCTTCCTTCGAGACGAAAAGATTACATTCCTTCGCCATTGCAAGTTCCATTGTTGTTTTATCGCCTAGTTAAAGAAAAATACATAATCAGAAATACATAATATTAGTTCTAACTATCAGATATACATAATATTAGTTCTAACTATCAGATATACATACAGTAAAACCCCGCTAATGCGACCACTTAATGAATAAGCATAAGTGTCTTTATAAGCAGGTGGTTGCTTAATGCAGGGCAAAAGTAATGCAGAAAGCTCCTCTAGGAGCTTTCTGCATTACTTTTGTCCTACATTAAGCTACCACAAGCATCTAGCACCCAGAATTATACCTCTTTAAGGTGGTCGCATTAGCGGGATTTTAGTGTAATATTTGTTCTAACTATCAGATATACATAATATTAGTTCTAGCTATCATTCAGAAAACATAATATCAGTTTTAGCTATCAGAATACATAAGAAAGTATTACTTCTAGCTATCAGAAATACAATATAATAGTTCTAGCTATCAGAAATACATCAATTCTAGCTATCAGATATATACATTATATCAGTTCTAGCTATCAGATATGCATGATGTTAGTTATAGCTATCAGATATACATAATGTAAGTTCTAGCTATCAGATATACACATTATCAGTTCTAGCTATCAGAATACATAATATCAGTTCTAGCTATCAGAAATACATCTACTAGCTATCAGATATACATAATATCAGTTCTAGCTATCAGATATACATAATATCAGTTCTGGCTATCAGGTATATATAATATTAGTTCTAGCTATCAGATATACATAATATTAGTTCTAGCTATCAGATATACATAATGTAAGTTCTAGCTATCAGATATACACATTATCAGTTCTAGCTATCAGAATACATAATATCAGTTCTAGCTATCAGAAATACATCTACTAGCTATCAGATATACATAATATCAGTTCTAGCTATCAGATATACATAATATCAGTTCTGGCTATCAGGTATATGTAATATTAGTTCTAGCTATCAGATATACATAATATTAGTTCTAGCTATCAGATATATATAATATTAGTTCTAGCTATCAGATATACATAATATCAGCTCTAGCTATCAGGTATACATAATATCAGTTCTAGCTACAAAATGTATCAGATATACAGTTCTAGCTTTCAGCGCAAGAATAAAACAAGTGTAGTGACATTTGCAAACACTGCAGACGTAGATAGGAGGTCTCCCAATGGAGTCTTCGGATCAGGGTCTACATTGTTCGTCATTCTAAATCCCCTTGCAAAGTACACCCTTTTATACTGGATTGACTCCACAGTACATACTGTAGTGAGTCATTCTACTTTGTTTATTCAGTATTTAACTAATTCCACCCTAGACTATTTTTAGACTACCTCTATGAATAAATCTACCGAAAAGGAGCTTTAACTATAGAAAATGAGAATTTTAGAATTGTGTAGTGTTTAAACCACTGTGATAAATAGAGCATTTGCTCCTATGGAGCAAATGCTCTATTTATCACAATGGTTTCAAAAAATGAGTTTTACAGAGGCGCAAAAAGAACGGGTTAAAGGATTATTATTTTATTCTGCGTAAAAGTGGTACACGGCCAACGTCTAATCTACTGCCTATCGACAGGAAATTAGCTGAAACAAAATCCTTACTAGTCTTGTACTACTGCAGGATATTAATTCATACAATAAAATCCCTCTAAAGCGGGTGTTAAATTTAGCATAAATATCGATCTTGGAGACAGGTGGCAGCTTAATGCAGGATGAAAGCCACGCAGACTCCTCATCTAGGAGCTTCTGCATGACTGTCACCCTGCATTAAGCAACCATCTGTCTAAAATTATTTAAATTCTTCTCTTCTAGAATTTCGGTTTAGAGGGATACAAATTCAGATGATGAATATTCATGAAGAATTCATTTGCAGTATTCCATTATCCATGTCTACAAACAAAAATATTCTGATCAGCGTTTTTCGAGTCATCCGATTTTAAATCTGGACAGTTTCTCGAGTTCACAGCTTAATGCAGAACGGAAGTAATGCTGAAAGCTCCTGTAGGAGCTTTCAGCATTACTTTCGACCTGCATTAAGCAGGAGCTACAGGAGCTTTCAGCATTACTTTCGACCTGCATTAAGCTGTCACATGAGTTTCTAGAAATGCGTAACATTACATTTCATAAAAATTCTGTATTTTGAAAGGACCGAATGTTTACTTCGAGTTATCCCGAGGTTCGAGTTATCCGTGTTCCAGATATCGAATTTAAACTGTACGTGTACCTATCCAGGCATATCCTCCTTCTATCACTCTGTTTACGTGATAGTCTGTCTGTATGTGTAGAATGTCTGGGTCGTCAGCCTTGTTATCGTTTATCCCATCGCCTATTTCCCTAAATAGTGGAATGGTTGAGGTCTGGAATAAATTGATTGTGAGCTTCCATTACTAAATGGTCTTAAATTATATAACGAAGATGTATATCTTTAACAAGACAATAATTTATGTAAACATCAAAGGGGCGACTTTAATAGACAGCAAAAAAGAGGTTGAAGTTCATGGTTTGATATGCAAGAATAAATGCAAATGTACTAATGCAAATGATAATAATAATGCAAATAATAATAATAATTTATCAATAATGATGATAAAAATAATAATAATAATAATAATAATAATGATACTAATAATAATCCAAACTGTTTGCATAGGTTATCATGTGACATTATCAGGGAAACCGTATAATACATATAAAATTACCTCATATGTTTTATTTAAAAAAGTTACTCTCCTTACGAAAAGTTGTTTCTACGGAAATTTATTCATAGAGTTTACAGACCAGTTAACACATCAATGCTATTCATGTGATATAAATCAAAAGGTATGGAACATCCCTTGTAAAAGGTCAAATCAAATCTTAAACATATTAAAACAGATTAAAACTTCAAAAACAATAGTAGGAGCTATCTGACCAAGGTCTGGTTGGTTTGCTTATGCTACAGTAAATGTATGATTCTACAAGTTTTGATGGAGCCACTATAACGGTCACTACATTTCATCAAGTATTTTGTGTTAAAGGCAGGTGGCTGCTTAAAGCAAGGTGAAAGTAAAACAGAACGCTCCTATTGGAGCGTTCTGTTTTATTTTCACCTTGCTTTAAGCAGCCACCTGCCCTAAAAACCAGCTAATTAACACACTTTAGAGGCCGTTATAGAGAGGTTTTACAGTATCATCATAAACGTAAATGAATTTATGCTCATCAGTATGTGGTTGTGAAACATCTGATATGACCTTTGACCTTGATGTCGGACACTGAACTTAATAAGCTGCACATGCATGTCAACTTTGAAGTATGCATGCGCAATGGCGACAAAAGTATGGCTAACGTTAAAGCTGTGGACAAACCAACCAACCAAGAGATAGAACAAGAACTATATGTCCACTTGGGCATAAAAGTAATTATTTCTTCAGCGAATATTCATAAAGATTCAAAGATCGCCAATTAGATTTATTACAATATTATTTTAAGTACCTCAAATACAACTTCCCAGAATGTACCGCCTAGAGTACCCCATTTAATGCTATCTCTCATTTCGATCATTTCTTCCAGTGTGTTAAACAGTGGGTGGACCTTGGTGACTGTGAGGAAAGCGATCAGGTTACCACAGTAGATGCCAACAACAACGATACAGAATAACCACCAGGTACTGACGAATGTCCGACCAGCCATAGAGTTTGGTAAGGATATCCCACCTGAAAAAAGTGAATCGTTTTCATGCTGTTAAAATTGTGTCTGCTCAAACTTTGGTCTGCTCCAGTTTGTATTTACTTTAGATTCGTTCGGGGTTTTAACCCTTTCGGCGCAAATTTCTAATGGTCGTCTGCAAACCAATTTTGTTAAATAATTCGTTAAAATAAGGAAATGAGAAAAATAAATGCACATTCAAGGTAATAAAGCACATATATAGAAATAAAGTTTGAGACAAAAAGTGAAGTGGCGGCGTCCGATCTGGGACTGCACTATTTGTCGTGGTGTATTTTTGCGACATTGGCGGTGAAAAGGTTAAGAAACTATTGACCATGTTTCAAACAGCTTTGATCCTGATGAGACGCATATTTATTTGCAAACAGTAGACACGGATCAGACGGTGTATGTAGGAGCCTTTAGATCAGGGTCTGTTCTGTTTGCTTATTGAATTATCATGGATCTGGTTTTACACTTTCTGCCATGACTTAAAAATTCAGCGTGCATGTAAAATTATTATAATTCAATTCATAAATAAATATAAAGTTTCATGAGTTGAAGACTTAAAGGGTTGCTTATATTATATAGATTATGTGCTTTTTTCGCATGGCAATTAATGAATTTCCTTATTATATAGTGTTTATACAATAACAAAATTAACTAATATTCAAACTCAGGCAAGTTTTACATGATATTCATTTGATAAAGACTTAAACATCTTCACCTCAGAGCAAATCCTAAAACACATTGTTATATTTTTAAGTCACGCAGTATATCTTGAAAATGTTTGGTTTGGTTTGGGTTTTTTATCGGGTTTTACGTTGAAAATGTAACGCGCCATACATGTACCAGAATGAAGCGTGAAGGATATAAATCCTTAGATGCGTTGTGCAATGTACTGTACCTTGAAAATGTAGCGAGCCAAAGATTCTAAAGAACGAGTCATGTAGGGCATGCAATCCTTAAACATGTACCTTGAAAAGGTAGCGAGCAAAAGATTCTAAAGAACGAGTCATGTAGGGCATGCAATCCTTAACCATGTACCTTGAAAAAGTAATGCGCCATACATATATACAAGACCCAGTCGGGTATGGTTTGCATTACTTAGATTTGTTGTACAATGTACCTTGAAAAAGTAGCTAGCCATACATGTATCAGAACGTGTTGTGTAGCGTATGTAATCCTTAAATGTGTTTGTATAATATACATTGAAATACATGTATCAGAATGAATGGCACAGTATGCAAACCCTTACATTTGTTTGTACAACATATCTATAAATACAAGCACCGTGTATTTAGTATTACATCTATCAGAACAAGTTGTATAGTGTATGCACATCCTTAAATTTGTTTGTATGATATACCTTGAGATACATACATGTATCAGGCTGAGTATGTAAATCCTTAAATTTGTTTGTACAATATATCTTGAAATACATGTGTATTTAGTATTACATCTACCAGAACGAGTTGTGTGTGTAGAGTATGCAATCCTTATTGTTATTGTACATTCTAACACGGCATTTAAATAAAGAAAACCGAGAAACGAGCTTTAATCCATGATAATGAACTGCACGCGCGGCATTTCGATCGGCTGTTCCATTTTCCCACACGCGAACTTTATGAATAAAATTCCATAAATCACGTACCACACACATTCAAATGTAATTTCACATTTCTAATTATGTAAACCTGATGGCTCTGGCATAGAAGTGTGCAGACATGCTATAAATTGTATAGTTGTTCGCTTCAATGTGTGACAGATGAAGCAATTTTGATTTGGAACTTGTTCCTGTTAAGATTTGGGCCTGTACTCGTACAACATCATGGGTGAAAGTCGTGTAGAGTAAATGTAAGAGCAAAAATGGTGTAACCACTGACAACGCTTCCGGTTTTGTCGTATTCTCCGGGAAAAACACTCGTTATTAAAAATAAAGTCGTGTTAGACTAAAGGCTACGTGATTTAACTGTGCTATAATGCACAGCTACGAATTTGTTATGTCTTAAATATACACTGAAAAGGTAAAGCGACATACATAGGCCGGAATAAATCGTACAGAGTATGCTGTTCATTATTTGTTGTACAATGTACCTTGAAAAAGTAGAGCGCCATACATGTACCAGAATGAGTCGTGTAGAGTATGCAATCCCCCGTGCCTTTCTCGGATCTCCGCATGTTCCGGTTTCTGGTAATAATGACCGTACCGTTCCAGCAAGAATGTCAGCAAAGTTACACAAGCCAAGGAAATTCCTGAAAATGCATTTCAACCAAACTTCTCTAGGAACAGTAGGCTATACTTTTGTCCTGTATTAAGCAACAACCTACTTTTAAATCACCAACTGGATTTATTAAATGATTGCATTAGAGAGGTGCCATTTTTAATCTGCTCACAAATATGAACTGTTCTTAACCCTTTCCTTGTTGTATGCTTATTCCAAAGTTCAATACCTGATGAATATACATTAACAAAATAGTTATAATGAAAATGGAAGGTGAAACATTATAAACATTTTAGAAAGCAAAATAAACAGATATATTAAATTATATTAGCAAACAGAGCAGACCCTGATCAGACGGCTCCTCTAGGAGCCGTCTGATCTGGGTCTACTCTGTTGCAATGCGTGAAAACACGTTTATATGAGGGAAAGGGTAAAATCCTGAACTGCTATCGTATTTATTTCCATTTCATTCGATTGTGAGAAAACACATGTATTGAGCAAGTGTTAAGCAGTTTTGAACCTGATGAGACACCATGGTATTTGACGTCTCATTTGGATTCAAACTGTCAGGCCTCGGGGTTATAAAACATCTGAGTCAGAGTCCATTATCAAGTATCTAATTGGTTTGGTTTTGAGCAAGCTAAATTCTGACCGATCAGAGCCCAATGTTATAAAATTTCTGCGTCTGAGTCTCTCAGAATCTGACCAATCAGATGCTTGAGAATGATCTCAGACTCAATTAAAACGTTTTATAACCTCGGGGTCAGATGCTTGAGAATGAGCTCAGACTAAAGCAGAATGTTTTATAACTTCCATTGGATGAACTATAGTCTTCTCAACATACTAGATAGCTTTGCATGACACACAGTGGAGACCCTGATCAGAGGACTTCTGTAGGAGCTCTTTGGTTTGGGTCTACACTATTTGCAAATGACAGTACATACGTGTCCTGCATTTAAAGTGTTAACCCTTTCATCGCCGATGTCGTATAAATGCACCACGACAAATAGTGCAGTCCCAGATCAGAGGCCGCCTTTTCAAGGCGGCGTCTGATCAGGAACTTCACTTTTTGTCTCAAACTCTACTTCTACATCTGTGCTTTATTCCTTTGAAATTTGCATTTATTTATCTCATCTCCTTGTTTTACCGAATGACTTAACAAACATTGCATTGCAGACGGCAATTAGAAATTTGGCGCCGAAAGGGTTAAGCCACTCAAAGAATAATCTATAGTGTAAGACTTGCCTATTGCAATATGTACTTTCACTTTAAATGGATTGATCAATGTCTTCCATTTGCTAACGCTGGGATCTGGCTTCTTTTGCAAAACCGCTGAATATTCATGATAAATTGTGTATGAAAAGTCCACGACCTTGACCCTGTCTGCTTGTATCACTAATGGGGCTGCCACAAAATCACACTCCTGAAATGCAAATTTCAAAGGAATAAAGCACAGATATAGAAACAGAGTGAAAGGGTTAAAACACTTTCATTGTCAAGTGCGACCAGTGGTTTTAATACAGCTTCGATCCAGATGAGATATCGAGTAACTCGGTGTCTCATTAGGACTCATGCTGTATGACATTTGGTCAATAACGCCTCAAATGCTTCAACAAACTGAAAGTAAATCAACACTGGAACAGATCGGAGTTTAAGAAGACGTCATTTAACAACAGGTTAGCTGGTGTAACATGGATCACCAAACCAAAAGTCAAAACGTTTCGCATTTTAATAAAAAGTTCGTATGTTGTAAACCTTTAGCCTGCTATGGACTGATGAGTAAATACCTATGCAAACAGTTTGGATCCAGATGAGACGCCGAGTAACTCGGCGTCTCATCAGGATCCAAACTGTTTGACACCCTGATTGCATTTTGGTAGATAAATTAATTATATCTTGAATTTTGAAAATGTAGTAGGTGAAAAATTCTGTAAAAATAATTTGCTCAGCAGGCTAAAGGTTAACAACAGGTTAGGTGGTGTAACATGGATCATCAAACAAACAGTCAAAACGTATCGCATTTTAATAATAAAGTACAATGTATGGTGTTAATAATTTTTCAACGACATACCGTTTAGTCAGTATTAACCAAGAATAGAATATCTACCAACTTTAAATGATATTGCGCACAATCAATGCTGCTGTTTCACTGTGAATCATGTTTGACACAATCTAAGAGTTCATTGCACCGTCTTGAGATAATTTACCTTTCTCTGAAGCTGACCAACTAGACCACTGAATATCAGGTTTTCCTGGTCAATGAATCCTCCCCACTTCCCATCCTCGGGTTCTATCAATTTATAACTAAAAAAGGAGACATATAGAAGCTTAAAATTAAAAATGGACAGTGACAACGACCTTGGCATTGACCTTAACCCTAGTGGCCTAAATGAAATTCTAATCAGCATTATACATGTATATAACCCAAACACATCTCAAGTTTGGTTTCAGTATCATCCTCTAGACTTTCAAATGTTTTTACCATAGCAGTTGGGTTTAGAATGTGGCTTTTGCAACGTTTGCCACCAATGAGAGTATAATCTGTTTTGGAGTTTATATAAACACGATACAGAACATAGTCAGGGTTGGTGTTTTAGACGTGGCTGCTGATCTCGTACAACACAGCTAGCGGTACTTAGTGTTTGTTTCTGGTACCCCTTGTCTAATAAGGGAGAGCATGGATATACATGATAATAACAATATGTCAGGAAAAGTGTCTCTAAAGCGTTATTGAAATTTGAAATTTAAATCAATTGAATCGTTTTGTTTTTATTTTCGCTGCTGTATTAATAACATATATATTTGGTAATCATGGGAACGAATATAGCACCTAAAGACACGAAAAAAATAATATTCACCATGATCTAAATAGAGTACCTATATCTACAGTATATATACAACTGCTGTTTATACATAAAAATACATAGTTTCAACATCTACAGTATGTATATCTTCTGTGTCTACATCAATAGTATCTAAATCTACAGTACATATAGCTACAATATATACATCTACTGTAAATGCAGCAATGGTATCTACATCTACAGTACATATAGCTACAATATATATATCTACTGTAAATACATCAATAGTATCTATATCTACAGTACATATAGCTACAATATATACATCTACTGTAAATGCAGCAATAGTATCTACATCTACAGTACATATACATGTAGCTACAATATATACATCTACTGTAAATACATCAATAGTATCTACATCTACAGTACATATAGCTACAATATATACATCTACTGTAAATGCAGCAATAGTATCTACATCTACAGTACATATAGCTACAATATATACATCTACTGTAAATACATCAATGGTATCTATATCTACAGTATCCTCATCTACAGTATATGTTTCCACAGTATATACATTTACAATATCTGCAGCATCTATATGTATAGCATACATATCTACACTACACTACATACATATTTTGTACACCTATTGTTTCTACATGTATAGCATACATATCTACACTACATACATATTTTGTACACCTATTGTGTCTACATGTATAGCATACATATCTATACTACATACGAGTTTGTTTCTACATCTACCGCATCGAAAGTTACAGTACGTTGATCTTCTGTATCTATATCTAATATTTATAGTACATGTATATACTTCCACTGTATCTTTATCTACTTATCTACATCATCTACATCTATAGTTTCTTCATCTATAGTGTACACACCAACTGTGTCTATATCTACTGTATAAACATATACATTTTGTACAATACAGTAAAACCTCTCTAAACCGAGCGTTAATTTTAGTATAAATATCGGTCTTGTAGACAGGTGGCAGTTTAATGCAAGATGAAAGTCATACAGAAAGATCCTCTAGGAGCTTTCTGCACGACTTTCACTCTGCATTAAGCTGCCACTTGCCTAAAAGTATCTAAATTCTTCTCTACTAAAATTCCGGACTGGATGGGGTTTACTGAATTGACATACTACAGTATATACATTTACTCTATCTACATCTACTGTGCATACATCTACAGAAGGCAACGTAATTGTACTTACGTGAAATTCATTTTCCTCGCCAACTCCTCCAATAACTGCATAAATGTGCCTTCATATACATCTGTTCCGTTCTCTTGTCGTTTTATCACAAACGGAGGATACTGAATATACATTTTAAAATGTGATATGAATATTGATAGATAGATAACCAATTCCATTCCAGTAATTAAAGCATGTATCTCTAGGTGTCCAATACACCAATATAGACAAACCGTGAAAACACATATTAGACAGTTTCCATGGAGATTATGTGGATATAGTCTGCGTCATACCAGTTATCCCTTCGCTTGCTATTCACGTCAATATACCTACTTGTGAATAGTGAAGACCCAGATGAGACAGCTCCTGCAGGAGCTGTCTCATCTGGGTCTTCACTATTTACAGGTATGTATATTGACGTGAATAGCAAGCGAAGGGTTAATACTCTTGTGCAAACTATAACCTCATGTCGGTAAAATTATGTTTGCACTCAACAACTTCTAACTGCAATATCCATATAATTGTATGCAAGTATAACAAGTGAATTTTAGGATGCCATAAAATTAACATGCACAGAGTGTAGACACCGACCATTTTGTGACGGAGCTGCATACCAGCTTACGAATGTCTTGTAGACTATCATTTACAAACAAAATGGATTCGTAAAACATGATTTATGCATATAGAAGGATCTCGCTTCAGTTTGTGGAATAAAGAAATCTAAAAGAGTACACATAGTGAGTTGGAAATGCCGTCAGAAGCTATTCCCTATCCTTTTGGGTGTTGATTTAACATATTTCATGTCATATTAAAGTAGAAGAAGCATTTGTATTGGGAATTGTTGCAGCAGATAATTTCTAGCAAACGATGAAAGGATATAACGAATGATATTACCGGCAGTGTTGATACAATAAATTGTCTCCCGCTGTACCCATTGTTTGTGTTGGGTAAAAGTTTCGCTAAAGGGGAGACATTGCCCTCCAGATCAACAGTAGCAACAGGACTGAACTCCCGTCCCTTATGTGTCCACAGCAGTGTATCCACATTAAAACCAATGCACTGTGTGGCAGGGTGCCATACTGAAAGTTTCTGTCAAAAGAAAAAAACGACTAGTGATAATATGTCACTAAAACTTTAATCCTGTTCTTGAAACGACGCTTATGTACGATTTGCAAACAGGGGAGACACAGATCAAACAGTCCCTGTAGGAGCTATCTATTCAGGGTCCGCTATGTTATGTTTGATTATGGTTAAACACAAATATCTTATTATCTATATAGTTTTCCCAAGATGACAATTTTTTCATGTCTATATGCTAATTAATAGTCATAAAGTGAATGCTTATTACAGGTACATGAATATTTAATAGTTGATATGGTAAAGAGGAAGTCGCTACAGTGAACACATATTGTCAATAATATCATTAAACTTGGTATTTGTTATGCTCAATCATTATTATGAAAGTTGCCGATTTGAACTTATATCGAAAATTGTCCCTGTGGTACAACTAAACCGATTTCATCAATACTTATAATTTTTGTTCTACAACACAATAGTATCGGCCTTTTCCGTTAAAATTATCCACGTTTTGCCGATGATCACCCGATCCGTCCATTGTTATGTTATAGCTTTTCTCGGAATTAGTCAATAGCAGAAATGTGTAATTGTATTGACCGGTGGTCTGCTTACATTTTCTAAACTTGTAAAATGCACTTTACGAAACCATAAGCATTCATTAAAACGCAGAATAAACACATTTGAGCCCAGTTGTAAGAAAGCAACCCTGTTCAGCCTGCAACATCAGTTGCTGTGTTAACCCTTCTCTTGCTGAATTTTAAAATACATTTCTCCTTCTTTACCCATGCCCTGTTGTATAATTACATATATCTTCACTGTGTAGAAGTATTTCGCTGTGCAATCACTGCTGTGGAGTGCAGTGGTTGCACAATCAACTTGTAAATAGTGCAGACCCTGATGAGACAGCTCCTGCAGGAGCTGTCTCATCTGGGTTTTCACTATTTACAGATATGTATATTGACGTGAATAGCAAGCGAAGGGTTAACACGTCACACGTCAGAGTAAAGTCTGTTTTCCCGACTCATGTAACGAACGGTATAGAACCTGAACCGACGTAGTGTCAGCTATATCATACCTGATAGGTCTTAGTTTAGCAAACACTGCATAATCATCTCACTCACCCGTAATAAATCACAGTGAGTAAACACTGGTCCATTAGACAATATTCCATCCTTTAAAAAGTCTATGGTATCGTCTAATACAGTGGTAAAATCCTGAAAATAGGGTAGATGCCTTGTAATATTAAACCTTTCCTTCATATGCACGTGTTTTCAGGCATTTGCAAACAGAGTAGATCCAGATCAGACAGCTCCAATAGTTTTAACGAATCGACAATCTGGGCCCATGCTTATAAAACTTTTAGTTGAGTCTGAGTCCGTTCTCAAGTTTTTGATTGGTCAGATTTGAGCCTTTGGCTCAAATCTGACCAATTAAAAGCTTGAGAACTCAAATCTGACCAATCGAAAGCTTGAGAACGAAACTCAGACTCAACTAAAAGCTTTATAAAATGTGCAACAAATAGGGGTATAACTCAAATCCTGTAGGAGCCGTCTGATTACAGAAGCCGTCTGATCAGGGTCTGCTCTGTTTGTTTATGATTTTTATAGATGCAACCCTGTATACGGTTTCTACAATATCAATATACCCATATACATACGCCATTATAAATACTCAACAAATACAATTCATATTCAGTCTTAATTTTTCACTTGAATATACAACAGGAATAGGATTTAACAGACACATATGTTTACAACATGACAAGAGTTGTAAGTATAATATAATGTCGTAATGACCTATGAAAACATAATAAAATATCTGAGTAGTAAGGTTTGTACATTTTTGGGTTCTCGGACTCGATCACTGGCTGGATCATACTAAAGACTTCAAATGTGGTACTAGTGGCTTCCTCACTTAGTGTTCGTTATATGAGAATAATGCAAGAACTTAGCCAGCCCGCTGTCCGGGAACGACTGGTTTAGAGTTAAAATCCATTCTAACCTCAAAATGCGGCTATTAAACATACATGACAAAATACGGTAATCTCATTAACGTCGCCTATCTTTATTAATATTTTATTAATTATTGTGTAAATATATAAAACAAGGTACATGTAATTTATTGCTATGACAGTAGATGCCCATTTACCGTTTGCAAATGCGTGAAACTTGCGACATTATCAAGTACATTAAAATCTATATTATCCGGGCGTTTAATTTAGTAAAAATATCGGTCTTAGAGATGGGTGGCAGCTTATTGCAGGGTGAAAGTCCTGCAGAAAGCTCCTCTGTGAGCTTTCTGCAGGACTTTCACCCTACATTAAGCAGCCACCTGCCTAAAAGTATCTAAGAACTTCTCAACTGGAATTCTGGTTTAAAGAGGTTATACTGTAAATGGTCAATCCACCAACCATCCAACCTAAACAATAACTAACCTTCGAAGATGGGAAGTAAACTTCAGGTATGGCTACGACTGCTAAGTTATCGAGGTCATTGGCAATGTTCCTGAGATCACTTGACTTTGTGCTTGTGTGATCGAAAAAAACTACTAGCCAACGGGAGAAATGCTTCAACAAAGTCCTCTGGCTCGCACTGACGTCATCAAACGTATTTGCCTATTGACAGGGAATTGACAAAATGATGCTTTATTTTCATTCGTGAGCATAGAATAATAGCACAAAAGTATTGTTAACTAGGCAGAATAGAAATACCATACACAATAGAACCACTCTAAAAATCATTTTATGAATAAACATAAGTGTCTTAATGCTTAATGATAGACGAAAGTAATGCAGAAAGCTCCTACGGGAGCTTCCTGCATAACGTTGGTCTTGCATTAAGCTATCACATGCCTTAACCATTTCCATTATGAACGCTTTTTCACGCCGTTTCAAACTCATCATACCCAGATAAGATGACCCATGTAGGAGCGATCTGACCAGGGTCTACGCTGTTTACTTATGAAATTATACTAACTTTGATTCTAGAGTTTCTAACAATACCAAACAAGCATGTGCACATATGCCATTATAAAACTTTAGTTATAAATATCCATGATGTCATTATTTCTTGCATGAATATTTAACAGGGGAAACGGTTAACTTTTTCCTTCGTATAAACGTGTTTTCGCGCATTTGCAAACAGATTAGACCCAGATCAGACGGTTCCTATAGGAGCCGACTAATCAGGGTCTGTTCTGTTTGCTTATGGAATTTGAAAGATCTGTTTCTTTAGTTTCTAAAATGGCTACAATGTTCCACCCTCCATATTTCATCATAACTATTTTGACCACGAATATTCAATAGGTATTGAAATTTTGAATAAACATAGAACAGGGAGATGGTTAAGCAGAGCTACATGTACATATAAAGGTGCGTCATTTTTCCAGCAAATCCTATACTGTGACCGCTCTTTAGAATCGTCTCTTCGAGACGATTCTAAAAGGCGGTCACAGTATAGGGTATGAGGAAGAAATAACTGGACCTCTCGTTAAGACTCAGAATTAGATTTTCTTCGTAGTTGAGTTGGAAGAGTTTTACTGTTGACTCAAACAGTTCACCAATTATCACTTATCAATACAGTGGCTTTATAAACAGTATCATAGGTTACAGTAAACCCCCTCTAAACAGGACAGCCAAATAATTACCAATACCGATCTAACCCTTCGTTTGCTGAATTTTAAAATATATTTCTCCTTCTTTACCCATGCCCTGTTGTATAATTACATATATCTTCACTGTGTACAAGTATTTCGCCGTGCAATCACTGCTGTGGAGTGTACTGGTTGCACAATCAACTTGTAAATAGTGCATACCCTGATGAGACAGCTCCTGCAGGAGCTGTCTCATCTGGGTCTTCACTATTTACAGGTAGGTATATTGACGCGATTAGCAAGCGAAGGGCTAAAATGTAGGTAGCAGCTCAATGCAGAATGAAAGTCAAGCTAATAGCTCCTTTTGGAGCTTTTTGCGTGACTTTTACCCTGAGTTAAGCGACAACCTGTCAAAAAAAATCTTCTTTATCAAATTTATGGGAAAGATGGAATTTGATTTACATATACGGAGAAGATTCTGAGAACTAACATGATTATAAAGGCTTAAAATAGATAGACAATACATGTAAATGCAGATAATTTCCGGAGCTTTCTGCATTATACATTCCACAGGAAGCTAACATTTGGCATAAAGATTTGTAAAACGAGTTTAACTTAACCCTTTAAAACATTGTAAAAAACTATTTGCATAAACTCTACTCCTTTTTCTGATTCGATCAAACTATTGAGAAGCCATTGACCAAATGTCGACAATCTTGTAACCGGTATCTCGCCTGAATCCAAGCTGTTTGCAAATGCCATCCAGATCGCGCTCAGCAGTATAAGAGTTAGATCTTACAGGATTACCGTTTTCAGAATTTTCCTGACACAACTGAAGTGGCACAGAACAACGAAGTTTATTTCCTGATTTACAGCCACGGTGGAGGAGTATATTTGCAGAAGGAGGGAGTTCAGGTCATCAACTGTATCCATGCTGTGAAGTGTTGACATTACACCATTCATTGAAAAAGTGTTCATAGTAGCTTTTGCTGCCCCCTCTGCAAAACAAATACAATATTTAATTGCACTTAGTATAGGGACATACAAACATAGGAAAATACTGCAGACCCAGATCAAAAGGCTCCTAAAGGAGCCGTTTGATCAGAGTCTTCACTATTTGTTGCTATGTCAGTCTATTAAATTGAAAGTTATCAAAGATGCTGCCAAATGTAAGTATGCAGCTTTACAACTCGGTGGAGAGGAAACGTGAGTGTCTAAATATTTAGGGTAATAAGACTGAGTCTTCACTGTTTGCTTGAATTTGTGTTTTCAAATGGTCACTTCAACTGCAGCATTTTATTGTTTTGTTGTTGTTGGGGTTTGTTTTTAAAAAAAAACGTAAAAAAACATAAGTGTACCTACATATATATCTCTAAGCATAATAAATGCATATATGTTTGGTAAGTGTACTTAGAAAATAGAGATACAGTTGAACTTCGATGTCTCGAACTCGGATAACTCGAATTTCGGGATAGCTCGAACTAAAAGTTCGATCCTTTCAAAATGTACAATACAGAATTGTTCTAAAATGTATCACTACACATATCTTGAAACACACGTGACAGCTAAATACAGGTCTAAAGTAATGCTAAAAGCTCCTGCAGGAGCTTTCAGCATTACTTTAGACCTGCATTAAGCTGTGAACTGCTCAGATTATAAATTGGATAATCGAAACTCTCTTATCTCGAACTAATATATACGGTCCCTTGAAGTTCGAAATATCGAAGTTCAACTGTATATACCTGTGTTATTACATGTCATGTCTCAATTTACCCTTTCCATTTTGAATATTCATGTAAGTAATAATGCCATCATGAATATTTATTAGCTTATCTCTTATTATGACATACAGTAAAACCTCGATTATTCGAATTTTCGTTATAAACGAATTTAGACCCTTTTAGGCAGGTGGCTGCTTAATGCATGATGAAAGTCATGCAGAAAGCTCCTAGAGGAGCTTTCTGCATGACTTTCACCATGCATTAAGCTGCCACCTGTTTTAAAGATCGATAATAATACGTATTTTAGTGTTCGGATAATCGAGGTTTTACTGTATATACATATACACATGATTACATGTAATTGGCATTGGTAGAAACTGTACAGTCAGATCTATTATAATCTCATGAGCAAACAGAGCAGGTCCTGACCAAACCGCTCCTACAGGAGCCGACTGATCTGAGTCTACTCTGTTTGCAACTGCTTAAAAAGCGTTTATAATAGGGAAATTGTTAAATCATATTAATCATTTTAAAAGCCTTTTGATAAATGTATATGTAAAACACCACCTTTCTCTTTATCTTTCATATCAGCTATTTTCAATGATCAAAACGGCACCACTCAGATAACTATGAATACATTATTATTATCATTATACACTAAAACCTCTCTATAACGGCCACTATATTACATTAAGTATTTTGTGTTAAATGCAGGTGAGTGCTTAAAGCAAGGTGAAAGTAAAACATAACGCTCCTATAGGAGCGTTCTGATTTACTTTCACCTTGCTTTAAACAGCCACCTGCCCTAAATACCAACTAATTAATACAATTTAGTGGCCGTTATAGAGAGGTTTTACTGTACATTACATGGTGTATATCATCAGATTTTACGTTCGAGTAAGAGTTGCAACGAATATTTAACCCTTTCAAACACAGGATCTCGCAACTGTTATGTACATTGGCAAGCAGCGTAATTCCAGAGCAGTAGGCTCATAAGGGACGACCCTCTGGCTTGACGTGACACCGTTTGCCTATGTCCCCTTTAACCCATTCCCTCATATTGACAACTTTTGACGACTCTGTAAAAGTCACTTTGTGAAACCATTGTATGCTCTATTTATCACAATGGTTTCAAACCACAAAATTCTAAAATTTGCATTTTCTCTAGTTAATGCTCCTTTTCGGTAGATTTATTCAAAGAGGTTGTATCTAAAAAAAATAGCCTATGACGTAATGGGTTAAAGGGTTTCAGCAACACAGTCGTACAATACATTATGTTCGTTTTGGAAATATCTGTCTAAAAATATCGTTTGTTAAAACCCGTCTTTATAACTAATGCTAAAACTAACCAGGAATAACGAATCACTACTAGTTTGTACAGAAACAGGCTACATACATACAACGTTCCATAAACTTAACCAATATAGCCCGGCCACTGGCAAACAGTGTAGATTCAGATCAGATGGCTCCTGACGGAGTTTTTTTAATCTAGATCTGCATTGTTTGTTTCACTTTGTTCCAAAGGTAAAAAACACAAAGTGAAAAGTACCCAAAGAAATATAGGTTACCCATTCCAATGCTTAAACTTGCTAGAGATTTTATGTTTGACAAACAGTGCAGACCTTGATGAGAATGCTTCTTTAGGAGCCCTCTATTCTGGGTCTACACTGTTTGCAAATAACAATGCATGTGTCTTCCTGGTTGAAAGGGTTAAGATGGGTTACGTGTAAATGTTGTCTGTAATTTGGCAAGGATATGACCTGTTGAAGTTACGTGTAAATGTTGTTAGTAATTTGGCAAGGATATGACCTGTTGAAGTTACGTGTAAATGTTGTTAGTAATTTGGCAAGGATATGACCTGTTGAAGTTACGTGTAAATGTTGTTAGTAATTTGGCAAGGATATGACCTGTTGAAGTTACGTGTAAATGTTGTTAGTAATTTGGCAAGGATATGACCTGTTGAAGTTACGTGTAAATGTTGTTAGTAATTTGGCAAGGATATGACCTGTTGAAGTTACGTGTAAATGTTGTTAGTAATTTGGCAAGGATATGACCTGTTGAAGTTACGTGTAAATGTTGTCAGTAATTCGGCAAGGATATGACCTGTTGAAGTTACGTGTAAATGTTGTTAGTAATTTGGCAAGGATATGACCTGTTGAAGTTTCATGGAAAACAAAAACCGACTTCCACTTTTGTAGTTTGCAAAACTGGGACAGCGCGTTGGAAACGATGATATCAAGTGAGCTTCCGTCATATATGGTGTGCCTGAAAGGAAATATTATTTAATTCGTTATCATTTCAGAATATGGTGTCAAAAGAGCAATATGTGTTGTTTATTTGGAAAGCAGCAAAGGGACATAACTCTGCTACAGATAAATGGGTTCAACAGCGTTTAGCTACCTATGCAGATAATATCCTTTATGTGATTATAAAGATAGGCGACCGCCTCTAGCAAATTTCCTGGAATTAATGATCTCGTAAACTATGTTAAGCCTCGTGATTTAGCAGTACTAAACGGCATTATTCCAGTTCACACTTTCTGATAATTTCTCCACAGTTAGTCCTTTGAGCGATGAGTTTTCGCAGTAAAATGATTCACACAGAGCGCATTCAATATGTAGGGATTGAATTTGCAACAGGGTTTTGAATGACAGTACATTTGTATAGAACCTTCTCATATGGTTCTTCAAGGAACTCTCTGATCTGTATCTATACTGTTTGCAAATACAAGTTTATTCTTTTCCATACTGAAGGAGTTAATGTCCTTTTAAGTCAAACTTCAGCAGTTGCCTCCAAGTGATACATTCAATTAACCCTTATCCAGTCGGCAAAAGATATAAACCTGCTAAAATCATAGTCTGCTTTAATGTTCGCTTACTCCCGGTCCGTTCAAGCTTTTGAAAAATACAATTGTTACAGTGTCAAACGAATCGGATCCTAGTGAGACGCCGAGTTACACTGCCTTTCATCTGGATCCAAACTGTTTGCAAATGAGTGTCACGTCGCAGCCGACAAGATAAAGCTTTGTAATTTATTCTTTGTCTTTTATGGCGATCCTTCGAGACATGATCTGATTGGAATACGATCAGGTGCTGACGCACTTGTATATGCAGTACTTAATTAAGTTCTGTCCGATATAAAAGTCCTGTATTAGTGTTTCACTGTTATTTAGAGGTCAACAATCAGGTGACAAAGTGATCTCAGTCGCGTGAAATTTGCTTTCAATGTATGTCTATGCTTTTCGCATCTTCTTGTTTAGCATATTGCGCAGTTAACTCTTTCGCTGTTCTATGTTTATTATAAATTTCAATACCTACTTAATAGTCATGGACAAAATAATTATAATGAAATATGGAAGTTGAAACATTTTAGCCATTTTAGAAACTAAAGGAATAGATCTACCAAATTTTATTAGCAAACAGATCAGACCCTGATCAGACGATTCCTTTAGGAGCCGTCTGATCTGGCTCTGCCAAACGTGTATACAATTTTCGTTAATTTCAAATCCTCTCCTTTTCTTTCATAAAACATTACCACTGTAACAAACAGTTTGGAGCCTGGTGAGACGCCGAGTTACTCCTGATGAGACACGAACGTCTCATATACAGTAAAACCTCTCTATAACGACAATTATATTACATTAAGTATTTTCTGTTAAAGACAGGTGGCTGCTTAAAGCAAGGTGAAAGTAAAACAGAACGCTCCTATAAGAGCGTTCTGTTTAACTTTCACTTTCCTTTAAGCAACCACCTGTCCCAAATACCAACTAATTAAAACAATTCAGTGGTCGTTATAGAGAGGTTTTACTGTAGATTCAAGCTGTTTGCAAATACGAGTCAGTTTGCTCTTAGCATTATATGGGTTAAGCGTTGTCATGGAAATGACTTATTCAATGAAAAGAGGGGTTCGAATAACAAAACTTGATAACAACCGGCTTGAATGACAGAATCTTAATATCAACTTGAATCATTCCGCTGTTCAATACAGTAAAACCTCTCTATAACGGCCACTAAATTACATCGAGTATTTTGTGTTAATGGCAGGTGACTGCTTAAAGCAAGCTGAAAGTAAAACAGAACGCTCCTATAGGAGCGTTCTGTTATACTTTCACCTTGCTTTAAGCAACCACCTGCTCTAAATACCAACTAATTAACACAATTTAGTGGTCGTTATAGAGAGGTTTTACTGTATTCATGTCAGTAATAATGATATCATGAATATTTATTAGCTGATTGAGCGATGGCATATGACCGCGGGATATTTTGGCCACGATAGAAACTATAGAATCAGATCTATATAATATCATAAGCAAACAGAATAGTCCTTACCCGTAGTCGGTAGCGTTAAAGGTATGTTGACAATAAGCGTCAGGCGGAGGGTATCGAATTGCTGGCTCATGCCTTCTGTTGACAGTTGAATCTTGATCTGCGTCATCTTCGGTAAGTGTTAGCTGTCAAATTGAGAAAAAAAATATATCTCAAACACAACCAACCACTAAAAAGATGTCTAAAAGTGAAGGTTGTTGCTTAGCGCAGAATAACAGTCAGGGTCATAGCTGGCGATACGCACTTACCCACGTGCTCAACATCAATCTGAAAGGTGAACACTTTCTATAATTATTATGGCCAAAATGAAACAAAAATCAAAGGCATATGGGGTAGACTTTGATAAACGTTCTGTCATGTCATGTAAGCTTTAACCCATTCCCTCTTATTGACGCGTTTTGATGCTTATGTAAAAGTCACCTTTTGAAACTATTGTGATAAATAAAGAATTTACTCCTTTAGAAGCAAATGCTCTATTTATCATAATGATTTCAAAACTACACAATTCTAAATTTTCGCGGGAGAGTATGCCTACGGACCCCTATAACCACGGTGCGTACACTACATTTTGGATTCAGCTACGCGCCTGACAGTTATGTAAGAGGACTCGTAGAAGAGCTTTCTGCATTGCTTTCGTACTAATGTTTATTGATAATATGGCCGCTTAGAGGGAGTTTACAGTATACAGTGTACAGTAGAACCCCTCTAATGCGACCACTTAATGAATAAACATGGGTGTCTTTATAAGCAGGTGGTTGCTTAATGCAGGACAAAAGTAATGCAGAAAGCTCCTGTATTACTTTTGCCCTGCATTAAGCTAGCACCTGCATCTAGCACCAAGAATTATACCTCTTTTAGGTGGTCGCATTAGCGGGGTTTTACAGTATTGTATGGAAATATAGAGGAGAAAAGTACTACATATTCAAATGAGGGGCAAATAGTGGTCACACGCTGTGTCTCAGAGGTGGCGACTGGCCTTGGTCTACACGGTTAGCAATACAATTATTATTGACCCTTTTTCCAGAGAAGGGTTCAATTATATTCGCGACGGCTGTTTTCTTTGTAAATAAAGTAATCCCTTTCTAATACTACCACTTTATGAGTAAACATAGATGTCTTTAAAAACAGGTTGTTGCTTAATCGTGTGTGTGTGGGATAAAGCATTAAGCTCCTATAATTATGAGCTTTCTACATTTTTTCGTTTTGCATTAAGCTACCACCAGCCTTAGAACTCTGTCCGGCAATCGTATTGGAGGACTATGACTGTATATTATTTTGCTTTATAATGCACAAACGAGTATGTTACTTTATATTATACATTAAAACCTCCATATTTCGAAAATCCCGTAATGAAAAATTATGCATTTTCAGGAAGGTGATTGCTTAATGCAGGATGAAAGTCATACAGAAAGCTCATAGAGGAGCTTTCTGTATGACTTTCATCCTACATTAGGTTGCCACCTGTCTTTAATTAAAGACCGATATGTTATTATGCTTGTTTTAATGTTCGAACTATCGGGGGTTTACTGTATTTGCGTTCTTCAAGAGTAAGTTTAATTTCTATCGTGAAATAGATCAATTAAGTTCAGGTTTAAGTCATATTTGTGATTTCACATTCCTAGTATTATTATCATTTAGTAGATAAAAAAGTGTTCAGCTGAAAAAAGCTTTATACAATATACTCCTACATAGGTGTAATTTATAGGTGTACGAAACCAACGTTTTCAAGTACATGTATATAATTATAGGAAAAGAAACCATTTTAACACGCCTTTTATTCAAATTGTTTTATATACAGTTGTTAAATACGTACGAATCAATTAAAATCGCCTTCACAAAGTATCTTATATATTTTAGAATACACAATGAAGAAAATATTCCAAAAAGGGAATTCATATGATACATAAATACTTGAATAGCTCTTTGATGTTATGGCTGAATGCATGTAAAAAAATGTGACGTGTATTTTGACATGGTAATCTTTGAAAAAGACCCTTAGTGGTCGAAATATTAGATCAGAGCTATTCAAGTGTTTATGTATTATAAAATAAATTATGTTCTTCGCTATCTAACAGAATCCGTGGCGAAAGGCATACGATCAAACAACTAAGCACAAAGATTGACTGTCCAATGAACTGAGACAAATAAAGATTGGCTGTCAAGTGAACTGAGACAAATGAAGCTTAGCAGACAGGCATGCATAATTGGAGGTCAATGACTGACAAACACGCGTGCACGCGTGAAAACTGGAACAAACTGACGGACAGACAGCTAATAAACTGAGATGAACACTGCCCTTTGTGAAGATACACGGACAGACGAACCGACAGAACATATAACATACAAACAGACAGAAAGAGACAGAGAAAGACGGACAGACAATTACATATAAACAAAAAGACAGACAGACAACTACATATTATCAAAAAGAAATTATTTAGACAGACGGACAGACAATAACATACACATGTAAACAAAACGGAATATACAGAATAACAGACAGCTACATATAAACAAAAACTAGAACTATCACTGAAGGTGATTAATACCCCCACAAACGTGACTGTCACATGAAAGGTTTTGTACAATTCGAAGGGGCATAACGATAAACCGAAAATCTATAATTGGATGCGTGTGTTCTCTTTATTATAAAGCATCATGTCAAGTTTCATTGGATTCCAGTCAGTGTTTACTTAGAAACAGCGTAGAATAAGAGTCAACAAAAAGGCCAGCAAATTTAAACAAAGGGGCATAACTACGTATGTAAGAAAATAAATCATCTGGAAAACTCTAACTGGGTGTGCATGCCCTTTTTATGACAAAGCATCATGTCAAGTTTCATTGGAATCCAGTAAGCAGTTGCTAAGAAACAGCGCTAAAAAAATCAACAGACTGACAAACAGACCAAAATTCAAAGGGACATAACTATGTAAGGAAACAGATAAACTGTAAAACTATTATTGGATGAGCATCTCCTCTTCATGATAAAGTATCATGTCAAGTTCCATATGATTCCAGGCAGCAGTCGCTGAGAAACCGTGCGGAATAAGTCAACAGACAGACGAACACAAAACTTTTAAACGAGGGGAATAACCTTGTAAGAAAGTCAATCAGCTGGTATCCTATTCTTGGATGTGCATGTCCTCTTTATGATAAAGCATCATGTCAAGTTTCATTGGATTCCTGTCAGCGGTTACTTAGAAACCCCCGCAGAATAAAAGTCAACAGACAGACCAACATAAAACTTTTAAACAAATGGCCATAACTTTGGAAAGCAATCAATCAGCTGGAAAACTATAATTGGATATACATGTCCTCTCTATGACAAAGCATCATGTCAAGAGTCACTGGATTCTAGTGAGCAGTTGCTGAGAAACCGCGCGGAAAAAAGTCAGTAGACTGACCGACAGACCAAAATTCAAAGAGGCATAACTCTAAGGAAATAAATAAACTGTAAAACTATTATTGGATGCACATCTCCTCTTCATGATAAAGTATTATGTCCATTTTCGTACGATTACAGTCAGCAGTCGCTGAGAAACCGTACGGAATAAAAGTCAACAGACAGACCAACACAAACATTTTAAACAAAGGGACATAACTCTGTAAGGAAATCAATGAGCTGGAAAATTATAATTGGATGCACATGTCCTCTTTATGATAAAGCATCATACCGAAGTACTTTCATTGAATTCTAGTCAGCGGCTACTGAGAAACCGCGAGGAAACAAAAGTCAACAGACCGTTCGACCGATCGACCGACAAGGTGATTCCAATATACTCCCAAACTTTGTGGGGGTATAATGACCTACACAGACAGACATATAGATGGTCAGACATGGGTCTACGAGCAGGCGATTGCTTAATGCAGGACAAAAGTAATACATAAAGCACTTAGAGGCACTTTCAGTATTAACCCTTTCCTTCGTGTAAACGTGTTTTCGCGTATCTGCAAACAGAATATACCCAGATAAGACGGCTCCTATAGGAGCCGTCTGATCAGGGTCTGCTCTGTTTGCTAATGGAATCTGATACATCTGTTTCCATAATTTCTAAAATAGCTAAAGTGCTATACCTTACACATTTCATTCTAACTATTTTGTCCATGAATATTCAGTAGGTATCGAGATTTGTAATAAACATAGAACAGGAAAAGTGTTAGGCTCTCACCTGTCTTTAAAAACAAAATTGTCTTTATTTTGGATGGTTAAAATAAACAGGTTTTCCTATACACAGACAGATAGAAACACAGACAGACCGAAAACAAACAGATAAACTAGAATAGCTTTCGCTCAGATTACCTCTCCAGGTTTCTTTCTCCACTTTACGAGTCTTTTGTTATTTGTCGCTAAATACCGGTTACTTACAGAGGACGGTTCGTAATCTAGTGATACTATGAATGTAATATCACTGCGTTCATCCAGTGTCTTGACTGAAAAATAGAACCAGGTATTACAGAGATTAAACTTTTACTTAACCCTTTCACCGCCGCAGTCGCATAAATGCACCACGACAAATAGTGCAGTCCCAGATCAGACGCCGCCTTTTCAAGGCGGCGTCTGATCAGGGACTTCACTATTTGGCTCAATCTCTATTTCTATATATGTGCTTTATTCCTTGAAATTTGCATTTATTTATCTCATTTCCTTATTTTACTGAATGATTTAACAAACTTGGACTGCAGACAACAATTAGAAATTTGGCGCCGAAAGGGTTAATGAATATTCATGTGAAATAATAAAATTAATATAAATATTAATAGGACGAGTTTTCCCCACAATACTTTTTAAGGATTTTTTTCTTTATGAATATTCAGGGACTGAAATTTTACATTTAAACATTAGCAACGGACATTTTGGCAGTAAAAAAAACCCTTCTCATTCCATAAGCAAACTGAGCAGACCATGATCAGACAGCTCCTACAGGAGCCGTCTGATCCGGGTCTACTCTGTTTGCAAATGTGCCATAATTCGTCTATGCGAGGTGTTAAAAAAGAGTAATTGTTAGTTTTAAGACAAATTGTATTTTAATGCAGGAAGAAAGAAAAGCATTGATTGTAGCTTAATGCAGGAACAAAGAAAAGTATTGATTGTAGCGTAATGCAGGAACAAAGCCGTGCAGAAACCTTTCAAATGAACGTTGTAGACTTTCAACAACAATAACAAATCATGATAAAAAAGGGAAAGTAGCTAAGTGTGACATCTGCTTATAAACCTAACTCCGCTAAAATTTGGATCTACAGTAAAACCTCTCCATAACGGCCATTAAGTTGTGTTAATTAGTTGGTGTATAGGGCAGGTGGCTGCTTAAAGCAAGGTGAAAGTAAAATAGAACGCTCCTATAGGAGCGTTCTGTTTTACTTTCAACTTGTTTTAAGCAGTCACTTTTCCTTAACACACACTACTTGATGTAATTTAGTGATCGTTATAGAGAGGTTTTATTGTAATGCAATTTTAACTACTTCCAAATCGATCAATATTTTATAAAAAGAACTATTGGCCATGTGTCAAGCAGCTTGGATCCTTGTTAAACTTCGAGTTACTCGGCTTCTTGTCAGGATCCAAGTTTTTTTTGCAGATGCGATTGAGGTCGCGGATCGCTGGATACCAGTTAACCCGTTACTCCATATATACGCCTTTCTATGCCTTTGCAAACAGAGTAGACCCAGATCAGACGGCTCCTGTAGGAGCCGTCTGATCATGGTCTACTCTGTTTGCTTATGATATTATATAGATGAGAATCAATAGAGTGTGCCTTGCTTTTTTTGTGTGCTAATATAACAATTAATGTAGTTAATATTCATGATGGCATTCTTTCTTATCCTCATGAATATTCATGGAGTAAAGGGTCAACACGCCTTTGTTTATTCAGAAGTTGATCAATTAAAATGGTACATGTGCAGCATCAATTGGCATTGTGAAGTTGTAATGTATTTAATTAGTCATTAAAAGCAAGGATTCAATGGCTGTTTATCAGAAAAAAACGCATCTACAGATCAAAGTTTGTAAATCGACATAAACTCTGATTTGTCGGGATCAAATAAAACTACATAGTGTGTATATGCAAGCAACAGTGCAATTTGTTTCTTGCACAGAAAATCCTCTGGGGTCTTCCTGAACTTGCACTTTCCTGGACGTCGCGGCACGACTGAAACTCGTATACTGTTAAATCGATATAAAAATAAACAACCTCAGGATAATCAAGATGGAGACATTTTAAACGTTAATAATTTTTTATTCTATGGACGAATCTTTGACAAGCTATGCGAATAGTTATTCTGCATCTCATCGGCATCAAAAATTGATAGAGACTTTGATCATATTGATATAGACTTTGATCATGCGAAATGAAAAGGGAGAAACGTTCTGTGAAACTCTTGACAGGTGGCACTTTAGGCAAATGGCAATTGCTTGCATGCAAGTTCTTTACTTCCAGTGACGAATCTGTGATTACCTATGCTTGCAAGCAGTTTGGTTCCAGATAAGACGGCGAATAATTCGACGACTTATTAGGATCCAAACCATTTGGTATTTTGCTCTTTAAAAAAAATAATAAAAAAATAAGGAATTTCAAAAATGGAAATAAAGTTTAACCGTGTCCTTCATACAAACGCTTTTAACGCCTTTGCAAATAGTGTAGACCCAGATCGGAGTCTTCTCTGTTTGCTTATGAAATACAAGTAATAAGGTTATGATTCTAAAGTTTCTGCCATGGCAAAACCTTCCTCTGTTCACGTGTCATTATAAAACTTAATTTAATCCACATTAATGACGTCATTGTTTCTTCATGAATATTCATAGCGTCAAGGGTTAACGTGTTTTCACGCATTTGCAAACAGTGAAGACCCAGATCAGACGGCTCCTATAGGAGCCGTCTGATCAGGGTCTGCTCTGTTTGCTAGTGGGTTTGATAGATATGGTTCTTTAGATTCTAAATTGGCTATAATTATTTCCCTCTTTTGTATTTAGGCAAACCTAATTTCAGTACCTACTATATAGGCATTTCTGAACTCATGCTGACCCTTATACCTTTGTTAATAATGGCTGTCTGTTTAATTCTACTTTAAGTTTACTTTACTTCCAGTTCATTCAAGCCGTAGAGAAACTAGTGACCGGATATTAAACAGTCTAGCTCTTAATCAGACGCCGATTTGTTCAAGATGGTCGGCGTCTCATCCGGATCCAAGCTGTTTGCAACAGCTAGTCAGATCGCACTTAGAATGATAAGGATTAACCGTGTTTCAGTTACCTCATCCAGCTATGGTTTTGATCATAATTATTTTCGCTTTCAAGAATGGACGTTTCTGCAACAATTCTTTTGCTTATGTGTTCATCTGTTTGAAAACAATTTTGCAAAAAAACATAATGCAGACCGAGGCCAGAGTGATCTTTTATGGGTTCTCTTGTCTGAGTCTACACTGTCTGTCTATGCCCCTATTTATAGACACTTCACACATATGAGTCTTAAAACGGAGATGGCTGCTAAATGCACAACGAGCGTAATGCAGATAGCTCCCATTGCCTTTGACACCCATTGTCTTTTGCTCCATTAACTTTGTCGTCTGCTACAAATTTTCATTCTTTTGATTTTCTTCATTTTTGTCTCAAAAACATAGTAACAGTAACAAACAGTTTGGATCCTGATGAGACGCCGAGTTACTCGGCGTCTCGTCTGGATCCAAACTGTTTGCATAGGTACATGTAATCACAGATCTGGCATTGGCAGCGAAAGGATTAACATGACTTTCTACGTCTTTGCAAATGGAGCCAATATGAGCCGTCTGATCAGTGTCTGCTCTGTTTGATTGTGATATAATATAGATATGGTTCTACAGTTTCTGGGGTAGTCAACATTTCTTATTTCCAAGTGCCAGTATAAGAACTAATCTAATTAATATTCATGATGTCATAATTTCGAACATGATTATTAATAGAGTAAAGGGTGAAACTTCCACTTGCCTTAAAGAATTAGATTCCAGAAATAGACGTCTGTTTAGCCCATTTCCTCATAGTGACGACGTTTGACGACTCTGTAAAAGTAACTTTGTGAAACCATTGTGATAAATAGAGCATTTGCTCCTATAGGAGCAAATGCTATATTTATCACAATAGTTTCAAACTACAAAATTCTAAAAATTTCCTTTTCTCTAGTTAATGCTGCTTTTCGGTAGATTTATTCAAAGAGGTTGTATCTAAAATAGCCTATGAGGTAATTGGTTAACGGGCACTTTAGACCGGTTTTACTGTACATTAAATCATTCTTTACTACTACATGTACAACCACTCAAAGAAGTACAATACTGTAGTGTTAACAAAGGTGGTAGCTTAATACAGGACGCCAGTTATACAGAAAGCTATCATGTTAGTTTTCATCGCTTTCGTTCTACACTAAGCAGCGATCTATTTTTAAAGACCCCCATATTTATCCATTAACCCACTTATTTCCATATTATTTAAGGAAAATCCGTCCAGATCTTATTTTGGAACCCATCCATTTTTTCAGTTTGAGGGGGCGCGCAGCAAAGAAAAAATTTGCTGGTATTATCCATTGAAATCGATGGATTCAACAAATAGTGCAGACCCTGATCAGAGGGCTCATTCAGTTCCTTTTAAACTTATTCCTTTATACTGACGACTTTTGACGACTCTGTAATAGTCACTTTGTGAAACCATTGTGATAAATAGAGCATTTGCTCCTATAGGAGCAAATGCTTTATTTATCACAATGGTTTCAAACTACAAAATTCTAAAATTTTCCTTTTCTCTAGTTAATGCTCCTTTTCGGTAGATTTATTCAAAGAGATTGTATCTAAAAATAGCCTATGAGGTAATGGGTTAAAGCACAAATCGATTAAGTGGTTGCTGTATAGATGGTCTACCGTGTCTATACGAGCGTATATTGTGTATATATTACATGTATTATAGACCTTGCGTAATTCTTCAGGGGAATAGCTTCATACAGAAATATTTATCAAAGAACAATAAACACCCATTAACCATTACCGTGCTAAGCTCTACATGACTGGCAACTACAAGCAGACTGGACCCAGAGCAGACGCCGAGTAACTCGGTGTCTCATCAGGGTTCAAGCTTTTTGAAACACCGACAATAGTTTCTAAAATGATTGAGCGAATTGGAAGTAAAAAAAACATTGCTATATAGTAGAACTTGAACAGATCGTAATTTCTAAAATGGGATATGTGTCAATTTTCAATCTGCTGCGATCGGATGAGTGATTACCGAAGCAAACGTATTAGATCCTGGTGAGACGTCGAGTAACTCGGCGTCTCATCAGGATCCAAACTGTTTGACATCCTGGTTGTATTTTGGCAAACAAACTGATTAAAGCTTGAATTTTGAAGGAAAAAATAGGTGAAAACTTTTCTAAAACATGGTTTACTCAGCAGGTAAAAAGTTAGATAGAATGTTGTCCAAGCTACAGGAATAAGACTGACACGAGGATGCAGCACTTATACTTCAGTCAATGCAGACAGATGGAACACGTCTTGTTGGTCAATGTTCGTTCAGTTAACCCTTTACTCCATGAATAGTGATGTAAGAAATAAAACAGCATGAATACATGTATTAATTATTTCAGTTTTTGAAATGGCATATTGACATTCATTAATACGATTATTAATATAAATACAGTTGAAATTCGATATCTCGAACTCGGATAACTCGAACTAAAAGTCCAGTCCTTCCAAAAATTACAATACAGGATATTTTCTAAAATATATCACTACACATATCTAGAAACACACGCGATAGCTTAATGTAGGTCTAAAGTAATACTGAAAGCTCCTGCAGGAGCTTTCAGCATTACTTTAGACCTGCATTAAGCTGTAAACCTGAGATATTTGTCAGATTATGAATCGGATGAGTCGAACCTCTCTTATCTCGAACTAATTTGTATGGTCCCTCGAAGTTCGAGATATCGAAGTTTAACTGTATAGGAAATAATGATCATATTTATCATGACATTCAATAGAGTAGTAAGTTTTATAAGTAACATATTAAACCTATTATAAACGTGTCAATTACATTTAAGCAAACCCAACAGACCCAGGCATATCATACACAAACAGGAGCTCTCTGGATCTACCCTTTGTTAGCAAAGGCTGAACAATGCCGGATCATCAAAGTAAAAGGTTAACTACGACAGCTGAAAATATTCTGTTAACCCTTCTCTTGCTGAATTTTAAAATACATTTCTCCTTCTTTACCCATGTCCTGTTGTATAATTACATATATATTCACTGTCTGCACGTATTTCGCTGTGCAATCACTGCTGTGGAGTGCACTGGTTGCACAATCAACTTGTAAATAGTGCAGACCCTGATGACCCTGCAGGAGCTGTCTTATCTGGGTCTGCACTATTTACAGGTAGGTATATTGACGTGAAAAGCAAGCGAAGAGTTAATTATTACAAGAAACAAACAATATAGATAGTGATCAGATAGAAACATTCGACCAATATATTGATGTGTGGCACTTTTTTCAGCATTGTTTCGTTTTTTTCCCGTAGGGTCATGTAACCCAGTATCGATATGCATGCAACACATTACAGTAAGGTCTGGCTAATACGACCACTCACAAGAAGTAGAATTCTGGGTTTTAAAACTGGCGATAGCTTAATACAGGAAAGAAGTGATACAAAAAGCTCCAATAGGAGCTTTTTGTATCACTTTTGTCCTGCATTAAGCAACCACCTGAATTTACAGTATCCGGGATAAATAATTATATGGTCGTTTTAGCGAAAATCTACTGTACCATAGTGCCGTAGTATTGACCGAAGTAGACAAATGCACTCAAATACCTGTTGTGTTTTGAATTACTCAATCATTGTTTCAGTCTGGACTATTTAACCCTTACAGCGCTGAATGTTCAATATGAACTATTCCAAAAATTCAAATAGGTAAAGCTTATGATGAAAAATGTAACATGACAAACAATGCAGACCCTGATGAGAGGAGCCTTCACATCTGGGTCTTCACTATTTGCAAAGAACGTTCGTGACTCATGTGCCGCACTGTAAGGGTTCATACTGATTTTTCAAAGTGGAATGGTCCGTCACTGTATACAGATACATTCCATCCAGTAGGAAATCATATGCTATGTGAAAGGATTTTGATTGACCAACAAAGCAGCCCCTAATCACGGGGTCCCGCTTGAAGCACTCTGATCTGGGTCTGTACTGTTTGTAAATGACAACCAACTCGTTTCCCGCATTCTAAGCATTAACCCTTTCCGCGCCAAATTTCTTATTGTCGTCTGCAATCCAAATTTTGTTAAATCATTCGGTACAATAAGGAAAGGAGATAAATAAATGCAAATTTCAAAAGAATAGGGCACATATATAGAAATAGAGAATGAGACAAAAAGTGAAGTCCCTGATCAGACGTCGCCTTGAAAAGGCGGCGTCTGATCTGGGACTGCACTATTTGTCGTGGTGCATGTATGCGACTTCGGCGGTGAAAGGGTTAAGCCTCCTTACCCAAGCTGTGGAAATACAATGTCTACTCAAATTTGTCTGGCGCAATTTTAACAAATTTCGATTGGATCAAGCTTTTGAGAAAATATTGACCGAATGTGAAACAGTTTGGATCCTGATAAGACGCCGAGTTACTCGGTGTCTCATCTGGATCTAAGCTGTTTGCAAACGCATGCCAGGTCGCAGATAGTGAGACAATAGTTAAAAAAAAGAATGTGGGTGCACCGTAAAGATCGAAAGATTGTTCTGTATAGAAGCTGACAGTAGTCTGTATAGAAGCTGACAGTAATTTTATTTGCCAATCAAGATATGCCTTTAACCATTTTCCCTGTGGAATATTTATGTAGGACAAGTTGGCATCAAGAACAGTCATTAGTTTAATTTTATAATGGTATGTGTACACCAGAGATTTGAATATTAATTAGCTTAATTCTTATAATGACACAAGGACATGAGAAATGTTGACCATGGCAGAAAATGTAGAATTAGATGTATATTATACCATTTGCGAACAGAGTAGACCCAGATCAGACGGCCCCTATAGGAGCCGTCTGATCTGGGTCTACTCTGTTCGCAAAGGCATGTGGAGGGGTATATGAAAGACATGGTTAATATTACCTGGTTCTATGGGGAAGATATTTAGCGTAAAAAATAGTTTTAGTTAAGGTAGTCTAAAAATAGTTTTAGTTAAGTTTAGATTTGAAACGATAAACCAGTCATTAACCGTTTACGCCATATAGGTACCTTTTCACGCATTTCAAACACAGTAGAACCAGGTAAAATGACTCACGTAGGCGTCGTCTGATCAGTGTCTGCTCTGTTTGCTTATGAAAAAAAACACAGCCTTGGGTTTTCATGTTCTGCCATGGTCAAAATGTTCTGTGTCCACAGCCATTATGAAAATTCCGCATCGAAAGGGTTACCGAAAGGTCAATTTGAATTGGTTTTAATTTTTCTATTTATAAAGAACCCCGGAAAGATTGAAATGGCAAATTTTAGAGGCTAAGACAGAATTTGAACAATGCTAATAATCATCAAATGATAATTATAATTATTTAGGAATGATAGAGCAACTAATCACTTTCCTTAAGCCTTTACTCCATAAATACGCCTGTCTACGCCTTTGCAAACAGAGTAGACCTAGATCAGACGGCTCTAATAGGAGCCGTCTGATCAGCGTCTACCCTGTTTGCTAATGAAATAACATACATGTAGATATACGTATATCTACTATTTCTGTCACTGTCAAATGTTCCTGTGTGCATGTGCAATGATCAAAATTAAACTAAAATTAAATTAGTATTCATGATGTCATTATTTCTTACATTAATATTCATGGACGAACGGGTTAAGCCTTCACCTGACAGATAGATCTTTTCATGCATTTGCAAATAGTGTAGACCCAGATCAGACAATTCCTAGACGAGATTAGAATTTGAACAGACGGTAATCATTATTAAACAGAACACGGTACTAGTGGCAGGTATTCGACTGACGTCATGGGGATAGGTACTAGTGGCAGGTATTCGACTGACGTCATGGGGATAGGTACTAGTGACAGGTATTCGACTGACGTCACGGGGGTAGGTACTAGTGACAGGTAGTTGATTGATGTCTCGGGGGTAGGTACTAGCGTCAGGTATTCGACTGACGTTACGGGGATAGGTACTAGGTAGCAGGTATTCAACTGACGTCGCGGGGAAAGGTACTAGTGGCAGGTATTCGACTGACGTCACGGGGATAGGTACTATTGACAGATATTTGACTGGCGTCACGGGATAGGTACTAGTGACAGGTAGTCGACTGACGTCACGGCAGTAGGTACTATCGGCAGGTATCCGACTGACGTCATGGGGATAGGTACTAGTTGCATGTATTCAACTGACGTCGCGGGTAGGTACTAGGTAGCAGGTATTCGCCTGACGTCACGGGGATAGGTACTAGGTAGCAGGTATTCGCCTGACGTCGATGGGATAGGTACTAGTTACAAGTAGTCGACCGATGTCACGGGGTAGGTACTAGTGACAGGTAGTCGACTGACGTCACGGGTGTAGGTACTAGCGGCAGGTATTCGACTGACGTCACGGGGATAGGTACTAGGTTGCAGGTATTCAGCTGACGTCGCGGGGATAGATACAAGTGGCAGGTATTCGACTGACATCACGGGGATGGGTACTAGTGACAGGTAGTCGACTGACGTTGCGGCGATAGGTACTAGTGGCAAGTATTCGACTGACGTCACGGGGATAGGTACTAGTGGCAGGTATTCAACTGACGTCGCGGGAATAGGTACTAGGTAGCAGATATTCGCCTGACGTCACGGGGATAGGTACTAGTGGCAGGTATTCGACTGACGTCACGGGGATAGACCATCCATTCAAAACAACCTTTGTGAAATAATACAGATCTGATTCTACAGCTTCTGTCATGGTCCAGATTCCTTTTGTTCATAATGTCATTATACCATCAGTTTATTAATACTTATACACTTATGAATTCTCGCGTGAATATTCATGAGGGACAGAGTTAACGATGATGTTTTAATCTCATATACATGTACCCAAATGACAATAGTCAGTTTTTTCCGAGAATCGAAGTCCTTTTTTTTTGCTCTGGCATAATTATGACAAAAGCAAAAATAATAATACAGTACATTCAATAGATCACATAACAACTAACATTTGCTTGTCAATTAGGGACATAGATGTTATCATACTTAGAAGCCATACATGCATACATAAACGTGTTTACAATATCCCTACATCATAATATAACAGACAAGACAAACGAGAAACCCATCAATACACCTCGCTTCGTAACTTTAACCCTTTCGCTGCCAAACTCTGTCGTCTGCTAACTTTGTCGTCTGCTACAAATTTTTATTCTTTTGATTTTCTTCATTTTTGTTTCAAAAACATAGTAACAGTAACAAACAGTTTAGATCCTGATGAGACGCCGAGTTACTCGGCGTCTCATCTGGATCCAAACTGTTTGCATAGGTAATCACAGATCCGGCATTGGCAGCGAAAGGGTTAACCCTTTAAATGATGAATCTTCGAGTGGAATAACCCATCCGTTATATAATTCCATATGAAAGGCGTAAACATACTAGAAGATTTTGAGTGACAAACAGTGCAGATACTGATCAGAGGGCTCCTCTAGGAGCTATCTGATCTGTATCTACACTGTTTGCTAATGCCAGTGCCTTTTAAAGGGTTGAACAATTGTGGTGATTATTAATCTCTAAATCCAGGTTTTGTATGTACAGTAAAACCTTTCCAATGCGACCACAACAAACATGTGTATTTCTGTGTCTCAAAGACATATGGTAGCTAAATGCTGGATGAAAGTCATGCAGAAAGCTCCCTTCGGAGCGTTCGGCATCACGTTCGTCCTGCATAAAGTTATCATCTGTCTTAAACGTTTATTTATGCCTCTTTAGGAAGTGGTCGCATTTAGAGAGTGCTTACTGTCAATTGATATGTAAAATCATTTCAGAATTTATCCACTCATGTAAAAAGGATTTGTGAATACATAATGATTCGGGCGGACAAGCAGACAAGCGATGATCGACGATATGAAGAAAAAATATTGATCACAGTATTAATTATTTCTTTACAATGATCTCCACCTTTTCTCGATAAATGGGAGTGACGTTTTACTGAGGTGAATGACGTAAATTTCACAATAAAACATGCATTTTTTGTATAGTAGTTCGAAACATTAGTTTACGCTTACATATAAGTAAAAAAAAAAAGAATATGACACTTGAAAAGGTCAGTGGGAATGTTACACATTCACAGAACGGGTCCCGAGTGTGTGTTTATCAAATATCTTAGCTTGAGTTTGAGTCCATTGTTAAGTATTAGGAGGCACTCAAAATGCATGTATGACCGATCCGATGTTTCAGAATGATATTAGACTTAAGCAAAACGTATTACATATATAACTATGGAGCAAGTTCTCTTGGATCAGTCTCATCATTGAAAAGTGTACAGTACTTTTTTTGTATAAACGTTTTTATTTTCATATATACTAAACCGTCTCTAAAGAGACCACTCAGAAAAATATTTCTCTTGATACCCAAGACAGGTGGTAGCTTAACCCTTCGCTTGCTATTCACGTCAATATACATACCTGTAAATAGTGAAGACCCAGATGAGACAGCTCCTGCAGGAGCTGTCTCATCAGGGTCTGCACTATTTACAAATTGATTGTGCAACCAGTGCACTCCACAGCAGTGATTGCACAGCGCAATACTTGCACACATTGAAGATATATGTAATTATACAACAGGGCATGGGTAAAGAAGGAGAAATGTATTTTAAAATTCAGAAAGAGAAGGGTTAATGCAGGTCGGCGGTTGTGCAGAAAACTGCTCTAGAAGCCTTCTGTATTACATTCGTTCTGCGTTATGACTACCAGGTTAACCAATTATGGGATAATTTTATTGTATCCTGTTGCCCATATGTGTGTGTAAAATATTTTTCTTGCTTGGTATAAGATTTTTACAGGTATAACTTTACAAAGACATAAACAAAACGTATTGGGTCAACAAATTATTCAAACATTAATAAGGCCCCTAGCAGTATTATAAATATTGACTCACAAGTTTCGACCAACCATGCTACAATAAAACCTCTCTATAACGGCCACTAAATTACATTAAGTATTTTGTGTTAAATGCAGGTGGTTGCTTAAAGCAAGGTGAAAAGTAAAACAGAACGCTCCTATAGGAGCGTTCTGTTTTACTTTCACCTTGCTTTAAGCAGCCACCTGCCCTAAATGTCAACTAATTAACACAATTTAGTTATAGAGAGGTTTTACTGTACCAACTAATTAACACATTTTAGTGGCCGTTATAGAGAGGTTTTACTGTACCAACTAATTAACACAATTTAGTGGCCGTTATAGAGAGGCTGTACTGTACCAACTAATTAACACATTTTAGTGGCCGTTATAGAGAGGTTTTACTGTACCAACTAATTAACACAATTTAGTGGCCGTTATAGAGAGGTTTTACTGTACCAACTAATTAACACAATTTAGTGGCCGTTATAGAGAGGTTTTACTGTACCAACTAATTAACACATTTTAGTGGCCGTTATAGAGAGGTTTTACTGTACCAACTAATTAACACAATTTAGTGGCCGTTATAGAGAGGTTGTACTGCACATTCAACGTGTGTCCCGCTTTCCACGACCCGAGTCGCATTGGCAAACAACGCGGATGCTGTTGAGACACTGAGCTTGGCGCTCTGGCCATAGCTTGGTCAGTTCGGTATAGTTCGAGTTCGAGTGCTGAGCCGTGACTGCACTTTTCTATTTATAGAAGTTGCAACCATTCTAATTTATGGGTAAGTGGACAATGGTTGTCGTCACAAGAAGCTCGTAGTAATCGTGCAGTATTAGTATATACAGTAAAACCTCTCCATAACGGCCACTAAATTACGTCAAGTATTTTGTGTTAAAGGCAGGTAAAGGCTCCTATAGGAGCGTTCTGTTTTACTTTCACCTTGCTTTAAGCAGCCACCTGCCCTAAATACCAACTAATTAACACAATTTAGAGGCCGTTATAGAGAGGTTTTACTGTATATATTTATTACTTGTCTGTATTACCACAGTAGACTACAGGTAACTCCGGAACAAATACATGGTTTGTGACGTGTTCTACCTCTACGGGTGGAATGGTCCTAAGGTCAAAGCTCACGGGTCAAAATCGAACTATAGTACATGTAGTCAAAATTGAAAAATCAAGCAGACATGATAGAGGTAGATGCGCTTACCTGATCGAAATACGTGGAAAGGTTCACTGACGTCTATAAATAGCCAAACAATTGTCACGTGGGTTCCGACCTCAGTGATTGTCTGGTCCCTTCCATTTGCTATGACCCCTGTTGAAATACAAAATACATGTATATGTATTGCCCCTGTCATTTGCTATGACCCCTGCTGAAATATAAATACATGTAAATAAAACAAACTTCAAATCGGTCATTCAGACAGGTGGCAGCTTAATGCAGATTGAAAGTCATCCAGAAAGCTCCAACAAGATTAAGCAGCCTCCCTGTCTAAAATACCTAAATTGTTCTTTAACAAAATTCCAGTTTAGACGAGCTCACTGTAAATGTATATTAGCTCCCGTCTCTTGGAGTGAGTGGACGAGCGGGTGAATTTGGGTCGATGGTTTGAATGAGTGGGTGAGTGAGTGAGTGAGTGAGTGTATACAATCTCTAAATCGGTCATATATATAGTATCGATGGATTCTGCAGTGAAGATGTTATTTTGCTAATTCTTACTAGAAGTGTCTCGAAGAGGCGACTCTATTGAATATCAGCAAGACTGACTTTAAAAAAAACATCACATACAGTAATTATTTAAGACAGTTTGATGCCGTATTTTCATTTTGTAAGAAAAAAAAATCTTTTAAAAAATACTATCAAATTTTATTTGCATTTCAGTGAATTAATATTTTACCAGATGGAGATACATTCCATGTCTTTGCAAAGAGAGTAGATCCATATCAGGCAGCTCCTGCAGGAGCCGAGTGATCAGTGTCTGTTCTGTGTACTTATGAAATTATAAAGGTTTAATTCTACAGGTTTGTCACTGACAAAACACTAGTGTGTTCATATTCCACTGTAAAACTTCGGGTGATAACTCTTCACTATGTTATAATTTCTTACATGAATATTCATTAGGTATATAGGGTTACTGTGGCGATAGGCATTGCCGTTGTGTTACTGGCTTGTATCATTTCTGATTAAAGATGTTTTGAATACAAAAACAATCCATAAGCAAGTTTAACCCTTCCCCTGCTCTATATCTATTCCAAATTTCAATACCCACTGAATGTCCATGTAAATAGTTACATGTACAACAGAATATGGAAGGTAGAACATTGTAGCCAATATAGAAGTAAAGATACAAGATATTTTTCAAATTCCATTAGTAAACAGAACAAACCTTTATCAGACGGCTCCTATAGGAGCCGTCTGATCTGTGTCTGGTCTGTTTGCAGATGCATGAAAATACGTTCATATGAGGGAAAGGATTAAAATCAGGGTTACAAATGAGGGGGTATTGGGGTATTTACCCAATTAAAATTGTGGAAAAAGCAATTGTTTTTCAAAACAATGGGTAACAGAAAGCAAATAAATATAGCAAAAAGCAAACACAATTAAGAATACCTGTTAAGAATATGAATAATACCCAATTACGAAAATTGCCAATACCCAATAAAAATTGCAAATACCCAATTCTGTAAAAAATCAAGGAGTAAATACCCTATGCATCAAACCCTTATCTTTAACCCTGATTAAAGTAATAAATTGCACCCGGCTACAGTCAGTTTAGATCTGTATGAGACACAGAGTTACATTGTATCCCATCAGGGTCCACCTGTTTGCAAAAGTTTGGAACTATATTGGAGCATACTAAACTTACATCACCCATTTATTCTAATGTTATTTATATAAAAATCAACCCAGATCTTATTTTGAACCCCATCCACTTCTCATATTGAGGAGGCACAGCCAACAAAACATTTGCTGATATAAGTACATGTATTTGACATCGACTGATTCGGCAAACAGTGTAGATCCCGGTCAGCGGGCTCCTCCATGGGTTCTCTGATCTGGGTTTATACGCTGTTAGCCCATGTCCTTTTTATGGGACATTTGGCACTTATGGGTTAAGATTAGTTTGTCTACAGTTGCCAATATGGGCTTGCAGAAAAAGAATACATACAAACTGGACATTGATAGTGAGCGGGGTAGACAAGATGGGCTTGCACAAAGAATAAAATACAAACTGGACTTTGATAGTGAGCGGGGTAGACAAGATGGGTTTGCATGAAGAATAAATACAAACTGGACTTTGATAGTGAGCGGGGTAGACAAGATGGGTTTGCATAAAGAGTAAATACAAACTGGACTTTGATAGTGAGCGGGGTAGACAAGATGGGCAGCCAAAAAGAATAAATACAAACCGGACTTTGATAGTGAGCGGGGTAGACAAGATGGGTTTGCATAAAGAATAAATACAAACTGGACATTGACAGTGACGGGGTAGACAAGATGGGCTTGCATAAAGAATAAATACAAATTGGACTTTGGTAGTGAGCGGGGTAGGCAAGATGGGCTTACATAATGAATTAATACAAACTGGACTTTGATAGTGAGCGGGGTAGACAAGATGGGCTTGCATAAAGAATAAATACAAACTGGACATTGATAGTGAGTGGGGTAGACAAGATGGGCTTGCATAAAGAATAAATACAAACTGGACATTGATAGTGAGCGGGGTATACAAGATGGGCTTGCATAAAGAATAAATACAAACTGGACATTGATAGTGAGCGGGGTAGACAAGATGGGCTTGCATAAAGAATAAATACAAACTGGACTTTGATAGTGAGCGGGGTAGACAAGATGGGCATGCAAAAAGAATAAATACAAACTGGACTTTGATAGTGGGCGGGGTAGACAAGATGAGCTGGCATAAAGAATAAATACAAACTGGACTTTGATAGTGAGCGGGGTAGACAAGATGGGTTTGCATAAAGAATAAATACAAACTGGACTTTGATAGTGAGCGGGGTAGACAAGATGGGCATGCAAAAAGAATAAATACAAACTGGACTTTGATAGTGAGCGGGGTAGACAAGATGGGTTTGCATAAAGAATAAATATAAACTGGACTTTGACAGTGAGCGGGGTAGACAAGATGGGCTTGCATAAAGAATAAATACAAATTGGACTTTGGTAGTGAGCGGGGTAGGCAAGATGGGCTTACATAATGAATTAATACAAACTGGACTTTGATAGTGAGCGGGGTAGACAAGATGGGCTTGCATAAAGAATAAATACAAACTGGACATTGATAGTGAGCGGGGTAGACAAGATGGGCTTGCATAAAGAATAAATACAAACTGGACATTGATAGTGAGCGGGGTAGACAAGATGGGCTTGCATAAAGAATAAATACAAACTGGACATTGATAGTGAGCGGGGTAGACAAGATGGGCTTGCATAAAGAATAAATACAAACTGGACTTTGATAGTGAGCGGGGTAGACAAGATGGGCTTGCATAAAGAATAAATACAAACTGGACTTTGATAGTGAGCGGGGTAGACAAGATGGGCTTGCATAAAGAATAAATACAAACTGGACTTTGATAGTGAACGTGGAAGACAAGATGGGCTTGCATAAAGAATATATACAAACCGGATTTTGATAGTGAGCGGGGTAGACAAGTTGAGCATGCATAAAGAATAAATACAAACAAGACTTTGATAGTGAGCGGGGTTGACAGTTTAACCCGTGACCAGATGAATATTCATGTAAGATATAATGACATCATGAATACGGACCCATTCATTCCCATATTAGTCAAAGAAAACCGGCCCAGATATCATTTTGGAACTTCCCATTATTAATGTTGAGGGGACAAAGAAAACAAAAGAGTTGCTGGTATTAGCCATTAACATCAATGGGTTCAGCAAACAGTGCAGACCCTGAAGGAGCCCTCTTATCCAGTTGCCTGTGTCCCTTTTAAGGGACTCTAGGCACCCATGGGTTAATTAGTTTGATATGTATACATGTAATGGGAAATGAACACATATAATTTAGGCCAATTTGGTAACTGTATGATTATCTATATTATTTCATAAGCAAACAGAACAGACTTTGAGTATTAGCCTTCTGATCTGGGTCTACTCTGTTTGCAAAGGCTTCAAAAGGCATTTGTAGTAAGTATCAGGTTACGTTACATGTACTGACGTTTAACACTTTCCTTCACATAAACGCTTTTTCATGCCATTTTCAAACAGAGTAGACCCAGATCAGACGGCTCCTTTAGGGTCTGCACTGTTTGCTTGTGAAATTATAACAGATCTGACTCTACAGTTCCCACCAATACTAAACACTCACGTATGCATACGTCTTTATAAAACATCAGCAAATAAATATTCCTAGTATCAGTATATATGAATATTCAACAGGAAAAGGGTTAAAGACACTCACCGAATTTTATATGCGGTTGTTCTCCTGTTACATTTCCACCATGACAGTCAGAACTTACTCCTATGCCTATCATCGCTAGAAAATATATCACAAGAATTTTCATTATTTCTGCGAACTCTATCTCGTCGCTATGTACTATTATATCTAGCTATCCTGGGAATATGAGAAAATGTCACAAGGTGTGCCAGTGCTAGAGACATTGTTCCACAAACAACGACGGCTATCGTATATCTATATAGATTGGAAATCCTCGTGTAATTCCGATAAAGCCGATCAGCATCATTCACCATCCAATTGGAAAACCTCGTCTTATTCCGGAGAGCCGATCAGATTTGTGTGGTACAGGCGAAATTCATCACCGACAATTCCCTAGTGACACGCGGTCAGTAAAATCCCTGAACAGTAAAACTTCTCTAAACCGGAAGTTAAATTTGGTATGAATATCGGTCTTGGAGACAGGACTGGTGGCAGCATAATTCTCCTCTAGGAACATTCTTCTGCAAATTCACCCTGCATTAACCCTTTCGGCGCCAAATTTCCAATTGTCGTCTGCAATCCAATTTTGTTAAATCATTCGATAAAATAAGTAAATAAGATAAATAAATGCAAATTTCAAAGGAATAAAGCACAGATATAGAAATAGAGTTTGAGACAAAAGTGAAGTCCCTGATCAGGCGCCGGAATAACGGTTAATTATTAAATGTTATCGACTTTGCAGAATCTGTGGAGAAAGACGTTAGTCAATTCTAATCTTGATCCAAATTGTTTGCAACGCTAGTCACTAAGTATGTGTCCGTGATGTGCTGAGCTGGGTTAGCCCTTTACTGCATGAATATTTATGTAAGAAATAATGACATCGTGCATATTAATTAGCATTCTTTTGTAGAAGAGTAGAAAGGCGTATTTATGGAGTAAAGATTTTTTTTTATTTCAACAATACTTTTATTTTCATTCCTTCGACGTGAACAGTCTTTCCAAGAAATGTTCGCCTTTTTGCTTCGTTGTTATACTATTTCTATTGTTCATAACGTTTTGGGGATTGCGTGATGACCTCGACATGTACCCTTTACTCATAAATACGCCTTTCTACGTCTTTGCAAACAGAACAGAGACCTAGATCATTCGGCTCCTGTAGCAGCTGCCTGATCAGGGTCTGCTTATTAGATAATACAGTAAAACCTCTCTATAACGGCCACTAAATTACATCCAAGTAGTTTGTGCTTAAGGCATGTGACTGATTAAAGAAAGGTGAAAGTAAAACAGAACGCTCCTATAGCCACATGCCGTAAATACCAACTAATTAACTCAATTTAGTGGTCGTTATAGAGAGGTTGTACTGTATAGATCTGATTCTACAGCTCCTGCAATGGCCATAAAATATGTGTCCATGTGATATTATAATAATGAATCTAATTAATATTCATGAGAGCACTAGTATTTACATGGTGTAACGGGTTAAGTTGGATTCAGAAGAAACATCCGGTAAGAGGATGGTTCTAGGATCCAGGCTGGGGGGGGGGGGGGGGGTGTATCAGAGGGGGCTAGATCAGAAAGTACATCTATTCAGCACTGAGCAAAAACTCAGATTTAGTATCTTTTTATTGCATTTAATAGCAGGTATACAGCTTTCAAAATTAGTATTGCGTATATTCAATAGAACTTCTTAACAGCGACCACTCAAGGAATAACAAGTGTGTATTTATCCCCATTCCGCCATGAATATTCATATAAGAAATAATGACATCATGCATATTAATTAGAGAGGTTTCTCCAACGGTACATGTGCAGTGGAATATTTTGGCAATGGCAGAAAGTGTGGAATCTGGTCCATATTACGTCATTAGCAAACAGAGCAGATCCAGATCAGATGGTTCCAAATCAATTATCAAACCTATACTAGATAGCATTAACCACCATAGAAAGTTTGCCCAACAGGTTCAAGATTACTAATTCTCACACTTTTGTGATCACAGTGTATGTAACAAGTACTTGTTATTTACAGTAGTTATACAGTAAAACCTCTCTTAACCGGAAATCTAGTAGAGAAGAAGTTAGATAGTGTATGCAGGTGACTGCTTAATGCAGGGTGAAAGTCATACAGAAAGCTCCTAGAGGAGCTTTCAGCATGACTTTCACCCTGCATTAAGCTGTCACCTGTTTCCAAGGCTGATATTTATACTAAATTTAACGTCCGGTTAAGAGAGGTTTTACTGTACCTCGCTTTTGACAAGCAAAACACGAAAATGATTACAGGAAAGGGTCTTTAAAATTACTCAAACAAGCATTATCAAAGATGGTCAAACATTAATATTCATGATGTCATTATATAAAAAATTGCATCTTATACATTTATGATTTCTTACAAGAATATGTAGAGGCTTTCAAGACAGCCCTACGAGATCATCGCCAATAATAACGGCGTCTCTTCTCATCCCTCATGTAAAAGCCTTTATAGGATTCTACGACGTATAGATACAGATATAGAATATTCGCAAGGTTAATGATGATCTGTTTAGACACTACGATCATGGCATCGAACTCTTGGGATCGTTATACCACACCGAGTTCTCAATATTTGATATCTGCGTTTGACTGTTTACATGGGTATAGAGTTTTTGTTAATTTTCAGGAGTTTATCTTGATACTTGGGGCTCCACCGAATGTTTACCTTTCTTGTTCAAATAAACGAATCAATCGTCTAATAACATGTAACAATTACTAATTGGCTAAATTTAACTTTTAGCCTGTTCAATAAAATGTAGTCGGAAGAAAGTATCATCAGCACAAATTCTCATTGGAGCGTATTCTTCCTTTTCAACCCTCTACTCTTTCTACGCCTTTGCAGACAGAGGACACCCTGGTCAGACGGGTCCTATTGAAGCTGTCTAGTCAGGGTCAGCTCTGTTTGCTTACGGTATAATCTAAATCTAATCTACAGTTTGTGCCATGGCCAAATATCGTGACTTGTGTTATTATGCTATTATAGCAATTAATCTAATTAAAATTCATGGGGTCATTATGTTTACCATGAATATTCATGGAGTAAAGTCTTATACCCGATGTGAGTGCCAAACAGTTGGAATACTATTCGTCTCACCTGGGTCCAAACTATTTGCAAATATCACAACAAACTCGTCCACAGCACCCTAAAGGTCTGTGTGAACACATCACTGCCTGATTCGACTAGGAGATCACATTCATTTATAGTTCAAATATAAGCCCGGGGATACTGTATACATTTTAATACAATATGCTATCATAAATAATTGATCCATCTCTAAAGGAGTTCCATTAACCATTTACGTATACCTGGTAGAGACTCATCTTTGGCGTATGTGCAAACAGAGTAGACCCTAAACAAACAGCTCTTGCAGTTGTAGGAGCCGTCTGTTAACCCATTCCCTCATATTGACGACTTTTGACGACTCTGTAAAAGTCACTGTGTGAAACCATTGTGATAAATAGAGCATTTGCTCCTATAAGAGCAAATGCTCTATTTATCACAATGGTTTCAAACTACAAAATTCTAAAATTGTCCTTTTTTATAGTTAATGCTCCTTTTCGGTAGATTAATTCAAAGAGGTTGTATCTAAAAATAGCCTATGAGGTAATGGGTTAAGGGTCTGCATTGTTTGTTTGTATAATAATATAGGCCCGAGACTGCAGATTATATCGTGGTAAAACCTTCCTTTGTTTATAATGCCATTAGTCCGTCCATTAATGGTCGCCGCCATTATTACTTACATGAATGTTCACTATTAGGTAAATATTTAACATTTACCTCGTAAAGATGCCTTTTGACTCCTTTGCAAACAGGGTAGACCCAGACCAGACAGGTTATGTAGGAGTCGTATCGGCTCCGCCTCGTCCTATAGACCTTCCATGGTTGTGCATACGTCCAATAGATTTCAGTACGGGACTCAACACTGTATAATTACATCATATTCACGAACAGCATCATATGCAACATAATTGCTCGTAATGTCCAGATAAGATGCGAAAATTAAAAAGTTTTTCTAGTATAACTTCCTTATTTCTCCACCAAACCCTATGGTGTGAGCACTCTTTAGAATCGTCTCTTCGAGACGATTGTAAAGAGTGGTCATAACATAGAGTTTGGTCGAGAAATGACGATTTTAGTACTTGAGTATGCACGTTTTACTGTTGCTCTGTAACCTCATGTCTATCTGCATGTAGAATAAAATCTATATTATTCCGTAAGAAATAGTGCAGGCCCTAGTCAGACGGCTCCTACAGAAACCGTTTGATCTGGGTCTATTCTGTTTGCAAAGGCTCCAAAAGGCGCATATGTCATGTAAAGGTTACATGTAATAAAGATTACATTTGTCGTCCTTTAATGTAAATGAACCGGAATACATGTAGTAACTTTGGGCAACAATGTTAACCCAATGGTGCCAGTATCCCTTAAAATGACATACAGACAAACAGTGTAGACCCAGATCACAGGGCTCCTGAAGGAGCCATCTGATCAGGGCCTACATTGTCAGATAGGCCAATCGATTTCAATGGCTTATTCTAGCAAATATATTCTTTGCTGTGCCCCCTCCACGTGAAAAAGGATGGGTTCCAAAGTAAGGTCTAGAAGGGGTTTCCTTAAATTCTATGGGCAACAATGCCAAACAAGAAAATGGTAACCGTTAATATTTTGACTGCTGAAGTTTCAAAGTAATCTGGTCCATTTTTGTTAACAATAGAGCAGATTCACATCGTTATTAACAAAAGAGCAGGTTCAGAGGTGAGGGTGTAAGATTTGCTGAAAATGTATTTGGAATCAGGAACTCATTTCTCCTTCTAATTTATGCCATCAGTTCACTCTCTCTCTCTCTCTCACTCTCTGTCTCTATCTCTCTCTCTCATCCACTATCTCTCTCACTCTATATCTTTCACAAACATTGTATTAAGTATCATATTTTGTTTGCCATTACATGTATATATGAATGCTTTGTATGGGGAGGGTCAAATCTAATGTTGTAAGAACTTGTGACCCGACCCAATTTCCTCTAATATGGAAATAAAATATGTTTAAACTATGTGTAATTAACACGTTTCCCTTAGTCAGAAGTTCGAATGTGTTTGCATTATACTTTGGCAAAGTAGTACTGATATTTTAGGTTTAAAGTAATGCAGAATGCGCCTATAGGAGCTTTCTGCATTACGTTTGCCCTGTATTAAAGAACCATCTACATTTTAAGACACCTATGTTCAATAAATTAACGACCACATAAGACAGGTTCTACGGTAAACTGTCGGAAACATCTTCGCCTTTTTCTTGTGATTCTTATTAATTACAAACAGTGCAAACCCAAACCTTTCACAAAGACTTGTCTGGGTGTACACAAGCTCTGTTTGTTTATGAAATAATACAGATCTGAGTCTGTAGGTTTTGTCATGGTAAAAATCTGTTCTTCGTGGAGCCATTAACAACAAGAGTGTGTTTGTGAAACACTTAATTTATTATGCCCCTGACCTTTGACCTTGAAGGATGACCTTGACCTTTGACCCATGGACCAGGGAGTTGAACGCGACACATCGTCTTTGTGTGGTGAACATTTGTGCAAGGTTATTTTGAAATCCATTCACAGATTTAAAAAAAGTTACAGAAGGGCGCGAAATTTGGGACGGACTGACGGGATGACGGACAATGCGATTACTATATGCCCGCCGTTGGGGGGGGGGGGGGGGGGGGTAAAATAGCAATACTCATGCATTCAATGTTCCTCAAATGAACCACCAAGTTAAATGTGAACTACCAAGATGCAAGCAAAGACGTACAGTTTAATATCATATATTTATTTTGGAAATAATACATGAAATGTCCATCTAACCACGCACAGCTAACATACTACTATATATAATAGACCAATGACGGCCAAATACATTCAGTGGAGGGAGATAACATGACGAAACAACAATGGTCTACCATGTGTTACTTCCCTTTCATTACTCAACACAATAAGAAGTACTCTTGTGTAAATATATCCATAAATTTTATATGCAATGTAGGGCCTAGATCTAATTGTTTTATTATTAATAATAATATAACTACCTTACCATTGTCGTTTACTATATAATTTCCCTATAGGCCTACATGAATACAGTAGAACCTGTAGAATATGCCATTCATTTATTGAACATAGTCCTGGGTCTTTAACTCTTTCGGTGCCAATGTCGCCTGTTGGCACCATTGAAAACAGTGCAGTCCCAGGCCAGATGCCGCCTTTTCAAGGCGGCATCAGACCTGGGACTGCACTGTTTTCTGTATTAGGCTATTTTAGCCCAAGCACACAGGTTTTTAAAAACAAATGTTTTACTAATATACCTTTATTATTTAGTTTAGAATTATATTTAATATGAAATTATTATTGCAGACGACACTTTTAAATTTGGCGCCAAAAGAGTTAAAAGCAGGTGGTTGCGTAGTGCAGAAAGCTCTTATGGGAGCTTTTAGCATTGCTTTAATTTGACCTACATTAAGCTACCACCTGCCTTAACGACCAAGAATTAGACCTGTTTTTGATGGACGCTTAAGACAGGTTCTACTGTATAAATGTCACACTAGTACAGCGTGATACTCATCCTCAATTTAAGAGAACTACACAAATGACACTTTTAGGTGTGTGCCATCTAGCAGCTCTGATTTCTAGCGGGAACACTAAAACGAGTTAGAAAATGTATACTATTTAAATATGCTATGGGATATTTAAGTTAGGGTGAGACATTACACAGCTGCTTGTATGTACATGCCCTAGCTATTCTCCAAATCACTATGTAGTTTTAAATAAAATTTTATCTTTAGGTTATGCCTTTGCTGTACATAGGCCTAAATGAAAGAAAAAAATAATCCTACATGGTGAATACCTCAATTTAATTGGTTTTAACCCATTAACTCCTTATATAAACGCCTTTCCACATCTTGCAAACAGGATACACTCAGATCAGACGGCCCCGTTAGTCCCCGTCTGATCAGGGTCTGCTCTGTTTGCTTATAGATGGGTGGACTTTTCTAACTGCATTTCTAAATCACATTTTTATTAGTGCAATCACGAAGTGTATTCTGTATTTACTTCGTGGTGCAGTATTAGTTTAAAGCCAGTATTTTATAACGTTTAGTATTGTTTTTTTGTTTTGTTTTTTCAAATAGCTAGATGTTAGATATCCTAGAGTTGATAATATAGCCACTTTCTCATTAATTGTCGTTTACTACATAATTAATTTCCTTGTATATGAAGTTGAGGGGGGGGGGTTACTCTAGTAAATCAGACAGATTGTTTTACTGTCCGTATACGGATTATTTAGAGGTCAGCTCAGTTCCGCCCCTCAGTTCAATTAACTTGATGTGTGTTTGATACAATTATCTGACTGCAATACGTGCTCTATATAGAGGTATTAGATCAACGTTGCGACCATTCCTGTAAATAATGCACTTTCCGATGATTACTGTGGCGGAAGTGAAACATAGTGCATTCTGGGAATTAGAACACAAACAGAAATTCAGAATGACGACTAGTTAATTTTATCATAATTGAAACAATGACAAATGTTCAGAGAAAGAATAAGAGATGAAGTAAAGCACAACATTTAACTGATCATAAATCCGTGGAGATATCTCAATACCAAGCAGAGTATTTGAAGTTTCATCCATTTTTCCACAACCACACACAGACATCTTTCGTTTCGATCTCGACGTAAATTTTGGGAGACCGTTACAAAAAAACAAAGATGAGTCGAAATCAGGCGAGGAAAGACACTAAAATGAGAATAAGGGCGTTCCCCGTAAGTATTAAATCAAAGGTACATTATAAACACTAGTTTTCCCGAAACTGAAAAATTTCACAATAAGGAAGTAATCAATCCTCTTTGTCGCTGAAAATTCTGTTGTGACCAGTCGTGAAAAATGCATATTTTTATATTGAGAGAGATAAACTCTTCTCTTCTGGGTGATCTTGAAGACACTCTTCATACAGGAGCAGTAAAAGAGATCTGTAATAAAGAATAAAAACTGATTCATATTGATTCTACCACGTATAGATGCAGAAACAGAGCTTCTTATGACCAAGTTATTGGACATAATCCTGCAGCAGCTGGGGTGCAAAAACTTTGGTCTAAATTGTATGATATGTGGGATATCTCGGACATTACATGTTGCTGATTCTTACCAACATGTCTGAGGGCCAGTATAACTCTCGTTAATGTTTATAACTAATATGGTCAGGTTAATTATAATACATAGCCAAATATATGACGTAAAATGAGTTTATATTCCTGTTGTGTATCAGCTTTGAAATTGACGATTGTCATGTATCATGTTTTGAAATTGACGATAGTCACTGTGAACAGTCAGATCTTATATAAATGTACACACACTTGTTAAAGCGGAAGTCCCTACATTAGACATGTTTCAAAAATGCCTTAAATATACAAAACTCATTTGCTTACAAGTTATATATTCGCAAAAAAAATAATAATCGATAAAACACTGAAGAAGACACAACTTTCATATGTTTGATATGTTATTCGGCAATGTATTAGAATTTATTCGGCTCGCATTTTATTTTCGTTAACTGTTCGACCAAGGTCGATGATATTTTGTTGTAGAACAAAAATTATAAGTGTCGATGAAAACGGGTTATTTTGTATCACAGGGACATTTTTAGCTCGCCTGTTTCGAAGAAATCACGAACTATTGTTGTAACTCCGTCGTCAGCGTTGTCTTCTGAAATCTTAACATTGACCATAACTTAGACTTCAATTTTTCATTTACAGCCATCATTTTTGGTATGTATGTTAATCTTGACAAGGCCTATCCACACAATGACATACCAGAAATGAAAATTATAACAAGACGAGCATTCGCACCCGCTTGCGGTGCTCTTGTTCGATATAAATTCAAATTGATATTCTTCATAATAATGATTGAACATAACAAATATTAAGTTTTATGACATTATTCAAAATTATATAGATGCATCATGCGGTATTGTAGGGACTTCCTCTTTAAGAATTAGACTCAAAATTGAATATTCCATATAAATTTGTTCCTTAAAAAAGAATCCTTAAGATCACATAAAGCGATAATTGTCCCATTGGAGTATCAGTTTGCATTTTTGTATGTACATGTAGATACAGTGCTCCCTCCCTATAACGGCCCTCTTAATAACGATTCCCTCCTTACAACAACAACGCATGTCACTGTTTCTGAAACAACAAGGCTCCAGAAACAACTTTTTTCCATCGTATTTTCTTTATGCCTCCATCAAACCCTATGTTGTGACCACTCTTTAGAATCGTCACTTTGTGACGATTCTAAAGAGTGGTCACAACATAGGGTTTGATAGAGGAATAGCGGTTTTAGTTCTTGAAATACACTTTATCTGGGAATCTGCAAACAAGCTACATGTATGTAATTTCCCTCCCTATGACGATTCCCTCTGAACAACACATACAATATTCGTATCCCAAAGGGTGTCATTGTAGAGAGGGAGCACTGTATTAATAATTAAAAGAGACATTTTAGAGGGATTTTTATTTTGTTATTTAAATTTAGTTGAAGCGTTAATTAACTCTTCGCTAGCTGAATTTTAAAATACATTTCTCCTTCTTTACCCATGCCCTGTTGTATAATTACATATATCTTCACTGTGTACAAGTATTTCGCTGTGCAACCACTGCTGTGGAGTGCACTGGTTGCACAATCAATTTGTAAATAGTGCAGACCCTGATGAGACAGCTCCTGCAGGAGCCGTCTCATCTGGTCTTCACTATTTACAGGTAGGTATTTTGATATGAATAGCAAGCGAAGGGTTAATAATTAAATTTCAAAGCAACACTGTCATGAAAGCATTGTGTATTTCATGTTTGAAACAACCAGAGGTTACTAATTTGTCTTCTCTTAAAGGCATAATTATTTTTCACCCTTTACTCAGTGAATATTTATGTAAGAAAGAAACAGTGATGAAATTACAGAATGTTCATTACTTTGATTTTATAGTGGCATATGAACACAGAAATATTTGGCTATGGCAGAAACTAGAATCAAATACCATACAACTGGTTATTTTTGCGGGTGCAAATTTTTGCGATTTGGGGTCTAAAATGGTATAATTTATTTTTGCAATTTTAATTTTTGCGGATTTATTGTCTAGGTCCCAGCAAAAATCTTATATGTTATATTGTTCTACCATTTAGACCCGACAAGTTATTTATTTGCATTTCGCGCTCTAATTACTCGAACACAAAAGGATGGCAAACACAGCTGTACCCTACCTGTTAGATTGTCGGTCTCCCGGTGCCGCGTGTTTTTCACACTTCGTAAGTGTACCACACTAAGAGGGTACATATCAATGGAATTGCTTAATTAGATGACTTGTGTTAACACAGGCGTGCATATTTTTAGCGATTTTTTTTTTAAATTATGAGCTAATAAAACATTAATGACTATTTCAAGAAATGAGTGTTACATGTAGTAACTTCTTTTTTTTTTAAAAATCGAGCTTGTTTGGAAAACCGGAAGTGGACATTGTGTTTATGTTCACTAATTTTGTGCTAGATTTCACGACTTGTCACGTTTGTTTGTGATAATGTTTGATAATTGTGGATTTAAATAAAGAATATTATACATCTCTCGTGGCGACAAAGCCTCCCATAATGGTCCATTAGGATCTGCCAACCAAAGTCACAAACTGTTTTAAACATGTATATGTCAGTTTGCCGATAATGTGTCACCAGGCTCTTTTGTGTACTGCTGTATGGGAGACACATGATAATCATGTGTGTGTCAGCAATGCGAAAAATTAAGGGAAGCGAAGTAACGTTGCTATCCAGGGACTAGGAGGGAAAATCTAATGAATATTTTGCGCATATATTATTTGCGGCTGGACGGCATCTGCAAAATTCCGCAAATAATACGTTGCCACAGAAATAACAAGTTATACTGTATATATGGTATGACTTCAGAAGCAAAGAGAGCAAACCCTGATAAAACGGCTCCTTCAGGAGCCATCTGATCTGGGTCTACTCTGTTTGTAATGGCATTGAAAGATGTATGTATGGACAAACAACAGCAATAACAAGCTGATACAAAAACAATTCACGTTCGAAAGTCATGATAAAAAAGAGTATCAGAAGGAATATGTGTCTCAAGTCAGGAGAAGTGTGGTGGGCAGTACATGAAGTAAAAGGTGTGACAGACATGGGTTACTACCTGGTTAAAATAATATAACAAGAGGAGCTTTCTGCTTGACTCACCCTTCATTAAGCAGCCACCTGCCTACAGAGACATAAAATCCTCCTTAGTAAAATTTCGTAATATCAAGTTTTTACTGTATTTGTATTTTCATTTATTTGCAGATGACTATGGATGAAAAATATGTTGATAACATATGGGCCCTGCTGAAAAATGCTATACAGGAAATTCAAAAGAAGAATAACAGTGGACTTAGCTTTGAGGAATTATACAGAAATGCATACACAATGGTGTTGCACAAGCATGGAGAGAAATTGTATTCTGGACTACAAGATGTTGTCACTGAACATTTAGTAAAGAAGGTTCGTGAGCATCTGTATTAATCCTCACCCATTTAAATTTGAAACTCAGCCATTTTGAGCTAGTCTGTTTTGAAGAAAAGTCGAGCTATTGTGGTCACTGGGTCGTAGGCGCTGTCGTTGGCATTGTCGTTGTCAGCGTGCAAAAACTTTAATGTAGCTCATTACTCGAAAAGTATACTAGGTATCAACATGAAACTTAATAGATTAGTAGGTTTCATTGAGGAGAAGGCCCCAACATAAGAACCATAACTCTTGATTTCAAAATTTGGAGTTATGGCCCTTTTAGACGAGCGTTGGCGCCGTATGCGGCTCTTGTTAAACCTTTCCCTCATATAAACATATTTTTAACACCTTTGCAAAAAGAGTAGACCCAGATCAGATGGCTCCTATAGGAGCCGTCTGATCAGCATCTGCTCTGTTTATGACGTTTTAAAACATTTGACTCCACAGTTCTTACCAATAACCGACTATCCAATGTACATACATGTATGTCATTTTAAAAAAATCAGCTATTGCAGGCATATTTCTGACAATTTTGGGAAAAATGCATTTAATAATTGGGAATTTATTCATGCTAAAGCTCAATGGATTAGAAAGAAATTTTGGTCCAATTTTAACTTCTTCTTTTTTTAGCATTTTAATCAATATTTTTTCCAATGGGAAATATGTTCCTTATAAATCTTGCATTGGGAACCGGTCCTTTTAACCCTTTCCTCCATAAATATGCCTTTCTGTGCCTCTGTAATAGTCCCTTCTTGAAACCATTGTGGTAAATAGAGCATTTGCTCCTATGGAATGGTTTCAATACTACACTATTGTACACTATTGGGTCTAAAAATAGTCTATGGAGGAATGGATTAATGGACCTGTGTAGATGCCAGAAAAGGGCCTGAAATTTCTGACAAGGATTGCAACAAAACCATCACTTGTTAGAATCTTCCTTTATCTAGGAGTCTGAAAAGTGAAATGACCGAAGATACAGGTAGATGGTTATTAAAACCCATTACCTCATAGTCTATTTTTAGACCCAACCTCTTTGAATAAATCTGCAGAAAAGGAGCATTTACTAGAGAAAAGGAACATTTTGGAATTGTGTAGTTTAGAAACCGTTGTGATAAATAGAGCATTTGCTCCTCTGGAGCAAATGCTCTATTTATCACAATGGTTTTGAAAAGTGACTTTTACAGAGTTGTAGAAAGGCGTATTTAACTATTTATGGAGAAAAGGGTTAAGACCTATTTACATTTGTTTTGGACAAATGTGTTGGAGAAATATCAGTTGAGCAAAATGAGAAGTTCCTACAGGAGCCATCTGATATATGAGTCTACTATGATTTCAAAGGCGTGAATAGGCGTTTGTGTGTGAGAAGGGATTAAAATGTGTTATTGATTGAGCAAAATGAGAAGTCATTAATTAGAAATATGAATGGATTTTTAGCTCACCTGAGTATGCTCAGGTGAGCTTGTGATCGTCTGGCGTCAGGCCGTCTATCCGTCCATCAACAATTGCTTTAAACGACATCTCTTCTGAAACCATAATAGGGTAGAATTCTTGAATAAACTTTACATAAATGATTTTTGTAGCATGCTCTATCAAAATGCTAAAATATTCTGGATCCATGTAGATCCATGGTAACCATGGCAACCAAAAGAAAAATCTTTAAACATCTTCAGAACCAGTGGTCAGAATGGAATGATATTTGATAGGAATACTCTTCTTATGACCCTCTACCTCAATTGCTAAAATCATTTTGATATCTCAAAAAACATGGCTGCCAAGGGACTGGGTGGATCTAGATTTCGTTATTTATATTTATAAACTATATAGAAAAAACTTTAAAAATCTTCTTCTCCAGAACTAGAGGTCCAATTTGAAGGGTATTTGGTAGGAGTAGTTTTCTGCTGGCCCTTTATCAAAGTGCTAAAATCATGTTGATATCTAAAAAAAAACATGGCGGCCATGGGTAAATTTAGATTTCCTTATATAACTAAATACATGTAATATATAAAACTTTAAAAGTCTTCTTCTCCAAAACCAGTGGTCCATTTTGAATGGCATTTGGTAGAAATAGTGTTCTGGTGACCCTTTATCAAAATTGATAAAATCATGTTGATACATTGTATCTAAAAAAAGATGGCCACCAGGGGCAGGGTTAGATTTCCATATTTATAACTATATTGAAAACCTTTTAAAATGCTGATATAAAAATAATATGGCCTCCAGGGATGGAGCTAAATTTCCTTCTATGACTATTGAGAAATCTTTCCCAAAACCCGTTGCCTGTTTGAATTCTATTTGGTTGGAATAGTCCTCTGGTCAGACCGTATTGAGAATTATGACTACCATGCATTTTTAACAAATTAAATAATCTTTCGTTGAGAAAATTTAAAAGTACTATTGCCCTCTTATTTTTATTTTCTGGAAATGTTTGCAACTAGTTTGTCTCTGTCTAGTGTTACCATTTGCAAGTGAGCGATATAGGGCTGACATGGCCCTCTTGTTTAATGATTATATAGATTTTTGACAGCAGAAATGGTTATAAATGCTTTTAATGTTTATAGTCTTTATACTGACTATTTTGTAAAGAAATTTTCGGTTTTTTTTTACTCATCTTACACATCTTTCTACACTTCTGTAAAAAAAAACACCTTTTGAAACCATTGTGAAACTATTATCTATTTATCACAATGGTTTCAAACTACAAAATTCAAAAAATGTCCTTGTCTTTAGTTAATGCTCCTTTTTGGTAGATTTATTCAAAGTGGTTGGATCTGAAAAAAAAGCCTATATGAGGGAATGGGTTAAAGTTTATAAACACAAGGCAATTTTCTCATTCTGAAAGGGGAAAAAATTGTTTTTATATATTTCTGTTCACGACAGGGACTTCATATGTTTATATACAAATTTGTAATGCTTTATTGCTATTTAACAGGTTAGGGTAGATGTGTTGGCAGCACTCAACAACAATTTCCTACAGACCTTGAACAGTGCATGGAGTGATCATCAGACATCCATGGTCATGATCAGAGATATATTAATGTATATGGTAAGACATCACATTGTTCATCAGTCCTGTGTACATCAGAGAAGTATAAGGAGTGTAAGGCTTTGGCAGAGAAATATGAATTTTAACCTATAGATCTTGTTAGAACTTATTAGAATTGCCTCTGTTTCAACTGGGCCACTGTCCTTTAAGGATATTTTCTATTATTTTCTGATATCGCCATTGGTCAACATTTTTGTTTATTTTCTTTGAGAGCAGACATCACATGACGATCATGTTGGAGCAGCTCATTTGCATTTAGTGGACATTCTGGTCAACTAGGGATTCCCATGGTTAATCCTATTAATTCCTTTGAAATGAATCAGTTTTTGAACATCACAACTTCTTGTTTTGCTAGTGTTTTAAAACCATCTTTCGTCAAAAAGTTGATTTCAATTTTTCACAAGGAAAAGTGATGCTAAAATATAATGGGGCTTTACATAGCTCTTCACATAAGCAGTGAATTTGTGATAACTTGAATGCAAACAATTTGGATCAAGATTAGATGCCAGTCTTCCATGTCTTTTAAGTTATTTAACCCTTTCCCTGTTGCATATTCATGTCAGAAATTTTGATGTCATGAATATTTATTAGTTGAATTTTCATAATGACATATAGATGAACAAAGGATTTTTTTGTTGTTAGCAGAAATTGCAGATTCAGGTGTACATGTATACTAAGAAAAAAGAGCAAACTCTGTTTGCAAAGGTGTGAAAATGCATTTTTATGATCCATTACCTCATGAGATGAACATATAGTAAAAAATACTGTCAGTCTGATATCATGAATATTAGTTAGCCCTCCCTTTCCCTGTTCTATGTTTATTGCAAATTTCAATACCTACTCAGTATTCATTAACAAAATAGCTATAAAGAAATATGAAAGGTGGAACATTGTAGACATTTTAGAAAGCTAAGAAACGGAGCTATCAAATTCTATTAGCAAACAGAGTAGACCCTGATCAGACGGCTCCTCTAGGAGCCATCTGATCTGGGTCTACTCTGTTTGCAAATGCGTGAAAACACGTTTATATGAGGGAAAGGGTTAACTGAACTTTTATACTGCCATTATGAACAAGGCAATATTTTACCATGGCAGAAACTGTAGAATCATATCTTATCTTATTCCATATGCAAACAGAGCAGACCCTGATCAGAAGGTGTGAAAAGGCATTTATATGAAGCAAATGGTTAACTCATAGTGCCACCCTTTCGTGCCATTGAAAATGAAGTAGACCTTGATCAGCGTCATTCTGATTGCTTTTGGCAGTATATAGAACTGATGATAAAGTTTCTGTCATGGCCAGAGGTTCCCTTGTTTAGGTGTCATTTATTAAATATCAGTCAACGGATATTTATGAAGTGATAGATGCTTTCATAATTATACATGAGGTGAAAGGGTTATATCGATCCAGATGAGACACTGACTTTTGCCTTATCTGGAGTCGGAACTGCAAATGTCATCAAAACTTGGTTCATTGTGTTGGAAGAGTAAACCCTTTACTCCATAAATACATTTTGCAAACAGAGTAGACCCAGATCAGATGGTTCCTACATGTATAGGAGCCATCTGATAAGGGTCTACTCTGTTTGCTTTATGAAATGATATAGATCTGGGCCCATGCTTATAAAACTTTTTAGTTGAGTCTGAGTTCGTTCTCAAGCTTTTGATTGGTCAGATTTGAGCAAAGGCTCAAATCTGACCAATCAAAAGCTTGAGAACAAACTCAGACTCAACTAAAAAGTTTTATAAGCATGGATACTGATTCTGCAGTTTGACAGTTTCAGCTATGGCCAAAAATTCCTGTGTCCATGTACCATTAAAAAAATTGATCTAATTAATATTCATGATGCCATTATTTCTTACATAAATATTCATGATTGTGTAAAGTGTTAATGTATATGAATGTTTTGTGTGTTTCAGGACCGTGTATATGTACAACAGAACAATGTAGACAATGTGTACAATCTAGGTTTGAAGATATTTCGTGATGAGGTAGTGCGATATTCTAATATAAACGACTTCCTACGGCACACCTTACTAGACATGGTGGCAAAGGAGAGAAGAGGAGAAGTAGTCGATAGGTACAGTATTGTAGATAATTTTAACCCTTTACATCATGAATATTCATTTAATAAATAATTACACCATGAATACTAATTAGATTAATGTTTTTAATGGCTCATAAGCACTGGAATTTCTGGACATGGCAGAAATTGTAGACTCTGTATTACATCATTTATAGCAAACAGAGTAGACCTAAATCCCATGGCTTGCACCTACAGGATCCCTCTGATCTGGGTCTGCGCTGTTGCAAAGTGTAGAAAGGCATATTTATGGAGTAAAGGGATAATGCATATTTTTATCCAAATTGTTTATTACTCAGCTAAACCCAATGTTGTTGGTACTCATTAGATGAGAACAAAGTAGGATTTTTTTGTGAAATATGGAAATTATATTGTCACCTGCTTTAACAGGGTGACACTTTGGAATCATTTCTCTGTTGGTAGTCTCTGCATGTTCGTGTCTGTCACATGTCATTCATTTTTCCCCACTCATTCTTAATGACTTTTAATGACTTTTGTCAAGCCTACTTGCTACAATGTAAACTCGGATATAGTATCCACAATAGAGGATGATTGTGCATTCATTTGTATGTGTGTATTTAGTTTGGGCCACAACTTTTATTTTTGCACGAACAGAATTCAGTATTATTTTGTTCACAACTTAACAATGATTATATGGTATGCTGATTTTAATCCTTTACGCCTTTTCATACCATTGCAAACAGAGCAAAAGCAGATTAAACAGCTCCTGTAGGAGCCGTCTGATCACTCTACTCAGTTTGCTTATGGAATTATATACAGTAAAACCTCTCTATAACGGACACTAAATTATGTTAATTAGTTGGTATTTAGGACAGGTGGCTGCTTAAAGCAAGGTGAAAGTAAAACAGAACGCTCCTATAGGAGTGTTCTGTTTTTCTTTCACCTTGCTTTAAGCAGCCACCTGCCTTTAACACAAAATGTTTGATGTAATTTAGTGGCCGTTATAGAGAGGTTTTACCGTATACAACTTTTTCTACCCGAAAATCTTAGGCCATTAGAATAATTAAACTGATAAATACTCATGTGGCCATTATTTCTTACATGTATATTTATTAGGTAAAATTTTAAGAATTAGAACACTTCCCTCACCCATGATGAAAATGGAATAGTCCATCATTGTTAAATGATGAATTTTGTTATGAAGAGTTCAGAATGTCAAACAGTGCAGACTCTGAACAGATGGCTTCTCCAGGCACCCTCTGAGTTGGGTCTACACTGCTCACAAATGATGATTCATTTCCCATTGCCAGAGGAATACAATATAAATTATGTATGCTACTGGTTCTATCTTACAGAGGAGCAGTGAAGAATGCCTGTCAGATGCTGATGATACTTGGGATAGAGACACGCAATGTGTATGTGGAGGACTTTGAACAGCCTTTCCTAGCAGAATCCAGGGAGTTTTATATGGTGAGAGAGATGTGTTTCTTGCTTCTCAGACGTGCTAGATAAGCTGAGTTACTAAAAATAGCAGTACTAGAAATCCTTATCTGGAACACCCCTTGTCTGGTGTCTTCATTAATTTACTTGTTTTTAGGGTGTATTTAAGCGAGAAAAATAAACAAGCATGGGTTTTGTTTAAGCCGGGGGTTTCTATACCCCCGGAGTCTGTTAGTCTGTTCCTGTTCGAAACACGTTAAAGCTCGTTTCCGACTGGGAACAGACCAACTTCGGGTATAGAAACCCCGTCTAACAAAACCCATGCTTGATTCTATTTTATTCTTCATGTAGTAACAGTCGTATTAACCATTTACTCGCTGAATATTCTTGTAAGAATATTTTTAGCTCCACTTTTTCAAAAAGTGGAGCTATTGTCATGACCCTGGCGTCGGCGTTGGTTAACCTTTTTGTTAAGGTCCCTTATCTCAGAAACCATCAAAGATATTTGGTTCATATTTGGTATGTATGTTTACTATCACAAGGGGAACCCATTTCACAAGGGTAGGTAACCCTAAAATAAATTTTGCCATAGTTATGCCCCTTTTTCGACTTGATTTTTCATTGTTTGTTAAGTTTTATGTTCAGGTCTATGTCTCAGAAACTGTCCAAGATATTTGGTTCAACTTTTGTATAGATGTTAACTATTACAAGGAGGACCCATTTCACAAGGGCAGGTAACCCTAAAATTAATTTTGCTATAGTTATCTCCCCTTTCTGACTTCCACTACACTATCCAGCACTAAAGAAAGTGGAGCGCGCTGTCTGCGGACAGCTCTTGTTATAATGGCATTTGAACACAGGAAGTCACATCTATATTAATTTATTTCATTTATGCAAACAGAGCAGACTCTGAACAGAAAGCTCTAACAGGAGCCGTCTGGTTCGGGTCTACTCTGTTTGCAAAGGCTTTTAACCCTTTCCTCCATAAATTTGCCTTTCTACGCCTTAAAAAATCACCTGTCGTAATTATGATTTATTCATAGTAATTGGATCTAAAAATAGCCTATGAGGGAGTCAGTTAAAATGGCATATTATGCAGTAAAGGGTTCAATCTTTGTAGACACTGTAGGGTTAATTCTACTGTAATTTGAAACTTGTGACGGTATATGAGGTTTTTAAATGTCGCAAATTATTTTATTGGGGAAACCGAAGGCCATAAGCAATATGTCGTCTGTAACAATGACGTCACGTTTTGCTTGAATAATATAATAAATAAGTTTGAATCTTGATCACAACGCTTAGAGTATCACAGTAATTCTCCACATGACACATGCACATAAGAGACCGGTCAAGTCCTGACAAAGTAAACAATGGAAAATAGCTTGAAATGCCAGGCCAAACTAGAATATATGTCAATGTATGCATACAGATTTATCATTGCTTACAATTGAATATCACAGTAAGTGTTAGATAAACAACGCCCATTGGTATATTTACATGCACATAGTGTTATTCGGCCTTTTTCGATTGGTTGATTTGCAACATATAAAACACTTTTTATATGCCGCAAAAGGCGCAAATTTGGTCACATGATCCAATCAGATTGCAGTTAAATGACAGATTGCGTTAGAATAATACTTTTTAGCTCACCTGTCACCAGAGCACAAAGTACTCCGGGTGAGCTTTAGTGATCGTCAGATGTCTATCGTCCGTCGATGTGCGCCGTCAGTCGTCAATTTGAACCTTTAAAAATCTTCTCCTCTGAATCTACAGGGTTCTCAGCTTTCGTCTTTGGCACATAGCATCGTCTGTAGGTACTCCTTTTTTGTGCCTTGTTTTCTATAGAAACATATAGTGAAAACTTTGAAAATCTTCTCCTCTGAAACTGGAATGTTCTTAGCTTTAACATTTGGAATATAGCATCATCGACAGGTCCTCTACAGAAGTTATATAAATTATACCCTCGGGTCAAGTATGGCCCGCCCCAGGGCTGGTCAGTTTTCTATTGAAACATATAGTGAAAACTGAAAATCTTCTGATTGTCTGGTGAGTGATATTAGGGCCATCATTGCTCTCTTGTTATTTTGAAGGTTTCTTTTAGATTTTGACAGTAACTAACACACTTTGTTTAAAGATTTCTGTGTGATTTTGACTGAAGACCACCATGTTTTCAGATTTTTATAGTAACCCCAATTGTTTTAAAATTTCTTTGAAATTTTGTCGGTATCCCTGTTTGTTCCAAAGATTTCCCTCGGAATAAGCATGTGTCTTGGTCACAATTTAGATATTATGCAATTTGCTTAAAATTGGTAAGAAGGTGTATATGGGTACCCTGAACTTAATGACAGGTATTTCAAAAGTGTTCGTTGCCATGGTTGCCAAGTGATGGCCTGTGATTGGTTGAAAAGTAGATATTTTCCTCATCAGTACCTGTTGTCTGTTTCGTTTGGGGAACATTCTGTTTACAACGAATTGTGTTACAATTAGATCTTGCTAACCCTTCGCTTGCTATTCACGTCAATATACGTACCTGTAAATAGTGAAGACCCAGATGAGACGGCTCCTGCAGGAGCTGTCTCATCAGGGTCTGCACTATTTACAATTTGATTGTGCAACCAGTGCACTCCACAGCAGTGATTGCACAGCAAAATACTTGTACACAGTGAAGATATATGTAATTATACAACAGGGCATGGGTAAAGAAGTAGAAATGTATTTTAAAATGCAGCAAGAGAAGGGTTAAATTCATTGTTACAATAATGCATGGGAGAAATTGTAGAATTATATCTATACTAGATCATCAAACAGAGCAGACCCTGATCAGACAGCTCCTACAGGACCCATTTGATCTAGGTCTTCTCTCTTTGCAATGTATTTATGGAGTAAAGGGTTAACCACATGTTTTAAATATCCCAGTCTATTCACCAAGTTATTGCTTAAGAGATATTTTTCTGTATTTCTATTGGCAAAATTCACTTTGATGTTGTGTCAGACTACCTTATTTATTCATCTCATTTCCTGTCAGGCTGAGAGTCAGAAATTCCTGGCGGAGAACAGTGCGTCCATGTACATCAAGAAGGTGGAGGCGCGGATTAACGAGGAGGCCGAGAGGGCCACACATTACCTAGACAAGTCTACGGAAGAGCCAATAGTCCGTGTGCTGGAGGAAGAACTCATCAGTAAACACATGAAGACCATAGTAGAGGTATGTGACAGCGTTAATGTCTTCTCGTATTAACCCATTCCCGCATATTGACGCCTTTTGACGCTTCTGTAAAAGTCACTTTATGAAACCATTGTGATAAATAGAGCATTTGCTCCACAGGAGCAAATGCTCTATTTATCACAATGGTTTCAAAACTGCACAATTCTGAAAATTTCCGTTTCTCTAGTTAATGCTCCTTTTTGGTAGATTTAATCAAAGAGGTTAGGTCTAAAAATAGCCTAAGTGGGAATGGGTTAACTCATTCCCTCATGTTGATGCCTTTTGACACCTCTGTAAAAGTCACTTTCTAAAACCTTTGAGATAGAGCATTTGCAACTATGGTTTGAAAACTACTCAATTCTAAAACTCCTTTTTTCTAGTAAATGCTCCTTTTCAGTAGATTTATTCAAAGATGTCAGGTCTGAAAATAGCCTATGAGGGAATGTGTTAAAAGATAAAGATAAAGAGGTGTATTGAACTACCATCATTACCCTGGCACAATTAGCACCACTTGTCTATGTCACTGATAGTGTTCGCTGAAAAATGTTGCACAACCATCTTTTCCATGTAACCTTGACCATGTGACCTTATATGGATGAAAGAATTCTCCCAGTGACAGTTACTTGATGAATAAAGAAACGGGTGTCGGATGACCTTATACAAATAATTAGGTATTCATGCCAATAAATGTAACAGAAGCAACTGCAAACAATATGATAAGAAGCATAACATTACACAGCAGGTGGTTCACTTATTTTGAGTGTTTTTGTTGGTGTTCTTAGAAATTACTTGTTACAATTTCTTTTTATTTTCAGATGGAGAATTCAGGAGTTGTACATATGCTCAAAAATAACAAAACAGATGGTAAGTGTAGAAAAGCTGGTATCATTTATTAGCTTATCTGTTTCGAAGAAAAGTCGAGCTATTGTGATCACTGGGTCGTAGTCGTCGGCGTCGTGCAAAAAACTTTAATGTAGCTCATTACTCGAAAAGTATAAAAGGTATCAACATGAAACTTCATAGGTTAGTAGATCTCATTGAGGGGAAGGCCCCTACATAAGAACCATAACTCTTGATTTCAAAATTTTGGAGTTATGGCCCTTTGTTGTTTCAAAATATTTTAATTTAGCTGGACAAGTACCAAATCAGAAGAGCGTTGGCGCTGCATGTGGCTCGTGTTGATCATTTTACACCATTAATATTTAAGTAAGAAATAATGACATCATGAGTATTAATTAGATGAATTTTTAAATTCTCATATTAACGCAGGAAATTTTTGACATGGCACAAACTGTACTAGGTGTATTTTTGGAGTAAATGGTTATTTGAATACTTGATTCATTGATTAACAATCCCTCATTTACCTTTCTTGGTCTGATTTGAAAACAAATGAAGTGCTCTAAGAATAGATGTTTTCTTTGACTTGTGATAGAGTTCATTTAGATTTACCTTTGTATCTCATTTTGTTTATCAATTTTTTAATAACTAGGGATTGGAACAAGAACCAAAATTAATACTCACATTTTGTTAGTCTTCCGAGCCAGTACTCATGTGCTCAGAAGTTGTACTGAACTTGTTCAGATACATTTTGCATACTAAATGCACTATGTACTGGTCATCTACACTTTTATCAAAATATATGGTCGTCTGCACCTGTTTTCTGTTTAAACAGGAATATTTTGATTTAAAAATACTGCATATAAATAAATACAAAAACATTATGTAATCATTAGAGCACCATTGTATGGTGAGAACTGTCACTCAGGGCTGAGAGGAGGGACAGGACAGGCTTGGAACAAACACCACTTTAACCCTTTCTGTTATATAAGCTCATTTTCATGCATTTGCAGATAGAGTAGACCTAGATCAGATGGCTTCTACAGGAGCCGCCTGATCAGAGTCTGCTCTGTTTACTTATGAAATTATAGATCTGACTACAGTTTCTATCAATACCACATTATCCCATGTAGATATGCCATTACAAACATTGTGCTAATACATATTCGTGATGTCATTATTTCTTACATGAATATTCAACAGGGAAAGAGTTAAATTTTAGTCTGACACTCTTATTTGACAAATGTGTCAAATAAAGTAAGAAAAAGCTATTTTTACCATAATATTACCATGTCATGATAATAGCCTCAAACGTGTGTACTGTTTTACCTTTAGATACACAATGTTTTTTTATTAACCCTTTCCTCCATAAATACGCCTTTCTATGCCGCTGTAATAGTCATTTCTTGAAACCACAGTCTATTCACCAAGTTATTGCTTAACCCTTCCCCTGTTCTATTTATTCCAAATTTCAATACCTACTGAGCAAATGCTCTATTTATCACAATGGTTTCAATACAACACAATTCTTACATTTTCCTTGTCTCTACTCTCTAGTAAATGCTCCTTTTCGGTAGATTTATTCAAAGAGGTTGGGTCTAAGAATTGCCTTTGAGGGAATGATTAAACTGAATTATTTTGGATTTCATTCAAATAATATTTTGTTGCCAGGCATTAATCATTTATTGACAGACTATCCAGTATCGTCCAATCAGCTGTGGTATTTGTCTTGCAAACATTCAATTATAATGATAACACAATCAGACGCTATGATAGCCATAGTTTGTATTTTGAAAAGCAATTTGTCGTCAATGCAGGAGCCCTATAGGAATCACATTTTCTATCTGTCTGTCCATCCCTCCGTCCGTCCATCAACACTTTGATGTGACGGGATAACTCAAACAGTACTTCTCATATTGGTTTCATATTAAGGGCATATGCTTAGTATCATCAAAGGAAGACACCTTTAGTTTTTGGGTTGAATCAGATCGCTATGTCTAGAGTTATCTGCCCTTGATTACAGGGCCCTCTCTGAGTCAGTTTTCTAGTGTGTTTTTTACAAATACTTAAATACCAGAAATGCTAATAAAAACTTGGATGTTTGACCGAATACTTAGTCCCATCAAATTTAATAACAAAAACCAAAAACAATTATAGTAATTTTTTCTATGGTTTTTTATTTTAAGCTTGTCTGTTTCGAAGAAATCACGAGCTATTGTCGTAACTCTGGCGTCCACGTTGTCGTCGTCGTCCGAAATCTTAACATTGACCATAACTTCAATTTTTCAATTTACAACCTTCATTTTTGATATGCATATGTTCATCTTGACATTGACGACAGACGAGCGTTGACACCCGCTTGAGGTGCTCTTGTTCTCAATATGTCAAGTTTGTTGTGTATTTGAGCACCTTTTTTGTACCAAAATTAAGAAATGATTATTGTGATATGCTGCTTTTTATTACTTTCAGATCTGGCATGCATGTATAAACTGTTGGTTAGGGTTCCTAATGGCCTGAAGACCATGTGTACCTGTATCAGTGCATATTTACGAGAACAAGGCAAGGCTCTGGTGACAGAGGAGAGAGAGGACAGCAAAAATTCCATTACATATATACAGGTACAGAGCTGTATTAATCTAATTTATATTCTTAAATACCTTACTTCCAACATTTATATTCATAAAGTTAAAAGTTAACCCATTACCTCAGGCTATTTTTAGATACAACCTCTTTGAATAAATCTACCGAAAAGGAGCATTGACTAGTGAAAAGGAAAATTTCAAAATTTTGTAGTTTGAAAACATTGTGATAAATAGAGCATTTGCTCCCATAGGAGCAAATGCTCTAATTATCACAATGGTTTCACAAAGTGAATTTTACAGTCGTCAAAAGTTGTCAATATGAGGGAATGGGTTTATAATCTCGTGATTGCTCATGTTATATTTATCTTTTTCTCTCGTTCCAGAGTTTGCTAGACCTTAAGGACAGATTTGATCACTTCCTGCATGAGTCATTTAGTAATGACAACCAGTTCAAGAAGATGATCTCAAGTGACTTTGAGTACTTTATAAATCTGAATCAAAAGTCCCCAGAGTACCTCTCTTTATTTATTGATGACAAACTGAAGAAGGGCGTTAAAGGGGTATGTACAGTTTTAACTCTTTGAAGGAGGAAATGTCAAAGTGGATTAGCCCGGTTATTGTTCAACTCTTTCCTTGTTGAATATGTATAAAGAATTAATGATGTCACGAATATTTATAATGGCTTTTATGTACATGAATTTTGGTATCGGTAGAATCTATACAGTCATATCTATTAAAATTCCTTAAAGGGGATGTCCCTACATTTGATGTGTTTCATACACACTTAAAATATACAAAACTCATTTGTTTATATGCTGAAAAGTAGTATATCGCAAAAAGCCCCATCCGATTACCGTTTATAATGACAAAACATCCATGTGTTTGATATCGCCGATGCCGGTTTTACTCCCCGATGTTTCAGTTTTATTCGGGTTGAGTTTTAGTTTCGTAACGGTTCGCCCTATTCGCGATTCTCCGACCACTTCCGAGAAAGCTATTACGTAAACAATGGAGGGATCGGGTGGTCATCGGCAAAACGCGGAATAATTTAACGGAAAAGGCCGATAATATTGTGTTGTAGAACAAAAATTATCAGTATTAATGAAATAGGTTTATTTGTATCACAGGGACATTTTTCGATATAAGTTCAAATTGGGAACCTTCATAATAATGATAGAGCATAACAAATACCAAGATTTATGATATTATTGAAAATATGCGATCATTGTAGGGACTTCCTCTTTAATCAAACAGCAGACCCAGATCAGAAGGTGGCGGAAGGAGCAGTCTGATCTGGGTATACTCTATTTGCCTGGATTGATATTAAACTGATTCTACACTTTCTGTCATTGTCAGTAGTTTCTGTGTTCATATCATATAATTAACCCTTTCCTCCATAGGCCATTTTTAGATCCAACCTATTTGGATGCATCTACCGAAAATGAGCATTAACTAGAGAATTAATTAGAATTTTGTAATTTGAAACCATTGTGATAAATAGAGCATTTGCTCCTATAGGAGAGATTGGATATCCCCGAGGTCGAAATTGCCAGCCATTTTATACTGTTCTTAAGGAAATAGGTGACGTCACATTTGGCGCTTGAAGTCATATGGGTGCGCAACGTTTGTCTACTAGAACCTTGGGAACAATTTATGCTGGGCCAATCAAAATATAGTTTATATTTTAAGTATGTTAGAACATATTAAGTGAAATCTTAGTGGCTAAGAAGTGGCTTGCGTGTTTGGCTCGCTCCACCCCTTCTTAACCACTAAGATTTCACTTGATATGTTTTAACTATAATTTAATAGTAACATTATTCAGTTAATCTATGGACAAAATGATTAATGACAATCATTTGTCTGATGAAATTTATTTCATTTCTTGAACCAGTTTTAGAGTGAGCTCTAATTATTCTCTGTTTATGTTATCATCTTAACCCTTTTCTGGATGAATATTCATGCACCCTCAATGCTATTTGATTTAATTTCTTGTATTAAAACTTATTGCCATGGCAAAACATAGAGAATCCAATTTGTAAGAGATAGTCAAATAGAGCTGACCCTGATCATTCAGCTGCTTGTAGTCCTGAGCTTTCTGATCAAGATCTCTGTTTGCAACAGCATGAAAAAGCAGGATTATCAGGTAGAGGGTATAGTAAGGTGTACCTCATATGAACACATTGTCATGCCTTGCAAACAGGGTAGACCCAGATCAGATGACTCCTATAAGAGCCGTCTGATCAGGGTCTGCTCTGTTTGATTATGAAATTTTGCAGTTTCTACCACAGTGAAGCATTCCCTTGTGAAATAGTTAATATTCATACTGGCATTATTTCTTAAATGAATATGCAGCAGTGAAAGAGAAAACTTGAGAAAGAGAAAATGTCTTTTATAGATGACGGAACAGGAGATTGAGACTGTGTTAGACAAGAGCATGGTGTTGTTCCGATTCCTGCAAGAGAAGGATGTGTTTGAACGATACTATAAACAGCATCTTGCCAGGCGATTACTGCTGAACAAGAGTGTGTCAGACGACTCAGAGAAAAACATGATTTCTAAATTGAAGGTTGGTAACTGTTGAAATTGTTTCTACTCTCTTTTTTTGTTTACTAGTGGTCATCTCAACATAGTTGCAACAATAGGGGTTACCTGTATGCATCCCAACATAGTTGCAACAATAGGGGTTACCTGTATGCATCTCAACATAGTTGCAACAATAGGGGTTACCTGTATGCATCTCAACATTGTTGCAACAATAGGGGTTACCTGTATGTATGTATGTGTCTGTTCGTCCTGCATCAGGCTGTCTGATTTTTGGCAAAGCCAACATTTATTTTGTATGGACAGAATTCTAAATAATTATGAATAGATTGTGGGCCGCTTTAAGAAACATTACTGTAGCAGAGTTTTTAGGGTTTTTTCACTGTTTTTAGCTCACCATTTGTGCTCAGGGTGAGCTTTTGTGATCGCCTGATGTCCATCGTCCTGCCCTGCCCTGCCCTGCCCTGTGGGTTATACTTTATAATAGACTTCTACAGTCTAAAGGTTTCCCTTTATCTGTGACTCCTTAGAGCTAGTTCGTGTTATGCAATTATTGGAGAGGTCAATGTTATGTTGTCTGCTTCAGAATTATTGTCTGTTCACACTGTTTTTAACACATTCCCTCATAGGCTATTTTTAGATCCTACCTCTTTGAATAAATATACCTAAAATGAGCATTAATTAGAGAAAAGGAAAATTTCAGAATTGTGTAGATTTGAAACCATTATGATAAATAGAGCATTTGCTCCTGTGGAGCAAATGCTCTATATATCACAATGGTTTCATAAAGTGACTATTACAGAGGCATAGAAAGGTGCATTTATAGAAGAAAGGGTTAATGCATATCAATCTTACAATTAACTGTCTTGTACAAACCACGTATGAAGTTCACATATGCATCAGATCAGAATCCAGACTGTATGCTAATTAGAAATCACCTCTTAAACTGGAAGTTTCTCAGCTTTCATATTTGGCAAATAGCATCATCTTGAGGTCTTCTACAAAAAAAATATATGAATTATGCCCCTTGGTTCAAATGAAGCCCTGCCCCAGGGGTGGTCAGTTTTCTATAGAAACATAGTGAAACTTTGAAAATCTTCTCCTCTGATTGTCTGGTGAGCGATATCAGGGCCATCATGGCCCTCTTGTTTATGTATAAGGCCCCCCCCCCCCCTTATCAAAAGGGGGGGGGGGATATTGTCTTGCTGTCTGTTTGTTGGTCCAATTTTAACGCTGGCGATAATTTCGTATCAATTACACATACGTACTTCAAACTTAGCATGCATGTGCACATTTTTAGGCGAACATTTTTAGGGGTGAATTATTAAGGTTAAGGTCATATCAGGGGCATAGTGTTTCACAAACACATCTTGTATTTCATAGATTTTGTCAGGGCTTCAAATTTCTTATGCACTGATGGATTTAACCCCCATATAAAAGCCTATATGCAAACAGGGTAGACCGAGATCATACGGCACCTGGTGGAGCTGTCTGATCAGGATCTGCTCCGTCTTCTTATGAAATTTTAATAGATCTTACTCTTAAGTTTTTACCGCTATTGTTCTCTTTGCTATTGCATCACTGAGTTTTGAGCCACATTTTGATACTTCTTTTGTTTCATAGATTTTGTCAGGGTCACACATTTCTTATGCATTGAAGGATATAAAATAAAAAATAATAAAAAAATTCTCATCGACTTCCTAAATATATTCATCATAGGTGTGTTTAGTCTTGCTTGAGTTGGAATAGGATTTATATGAACCTGTTCCCTGTTCAGTTTTCATGTAAAAAATAATGTCATGAATATTTATTAGCTCAGTTTTGAATATCCCTTGAAAATTTTACAATATCAGTTTGATATTATAAAATTTTCAAGGGATTGTGTTGCTTTGACAAAAACTGTAGACTTAGATCTTATGTCATAAGTAGGAGTCATCTGATATAGGTCTACTCTGTTTGCAAATGCATGATAAAGGCATTTATATGAGGGAAAGGGTTATTTCTGGATTTGTGGAATGAAGATATTTTGAATGTTTTATGAACATTTTGGATGTTTTTTTGACACGAAGTGTCTACAGATTTTTAATGATTTAGACTTGGACCAGCTCCTGCATTGAAATGCAACATCTGATATTAAGGGTTTACACTGTTTCACTCCAACAATTTCTGTATACTATTATCCAACATGGAAATCAGTGCTATCCTTTTGTGGAATGGCAATGACTTGTTTTTCTCTTCATGTTGCTAACTTTTGGTTTTGTTGATATTTCTCTTCATGTTGCTAACTTTTGGTTTTGTTGATTTCAGACTGAGTGTGGCTGCCAATTCACGTCCAAGCTGGAGGGGATGTTTAAGGACATGACAGTGTCCAATGGTTATATGGAGGAGTTTAGAAACTTTATCAATCAAGCCAGTGTAAGTTCAGGATGCCATTACTTCATGAATATTCATTTAAGAATTTATATGTTTATTAGAATTAACCCTTTACTCCATGAATATTCATGTAATAAATGCTGACATCATAATTTAAATATGAATTAGTTTAGTTCCACTTTTTCGAAAAGTGGAGGTATTGTCATGACCCTGTCTTCGGCGTCGGCGAACCTTTTTGTTAAGGTCCATTTCTCAGAAACCATCAAAGATATTTGGTATGCATGCTTATTATCAGAAGGGAACCAATTTCACAAGGGCAGGTAATCCTAAAATTAATTTTGCCATAGTTATGCCTCTTTTCCGACTTAGAAGTTTCATTGTTGGTTAAGTTTTATGTTTGTTTCATTGTTGGTTAAGTTTTATGTTAAGGTTCATGTCTCAGAAACTGTCCAAGATATTTTGTTCAAATTTGGTATGCATATTAACTATTACAAGGAGAACCCATTTCACAAGGGCAGGTAACTCTTAAATTAATTTTGCCATAGTTATCTCCCCTTTCCGACTTAGGCTTCCACTACACTATCCAGCACTAAAACAAGTGGAGCGCGCTGTCTGCAGACAGCTCTTGTTTATATTGATTCATGAACACATGATTGTTTTATCGTTAGAGAATCTGTAGCAGCAGATCTATATTATTTCTTAAGCAAACAGAGCAGACTCTGATCAGACGGCTTGTACAGGAGCCATCTGATCTGGGTCTTCTCTGTTTGCATAGGCCTAAAAAGGCATATTTATGGAGTAAAGGGTAAAGTGAATTTTTATTAAGGCAAATAAAACAAGGGAGATTTGTAGACTCACATCTATAACACTATTAAGTATTATCCTGTCTGTTCTGGGTCTACACTGCTTTCAATGTGTAAATATAAGTATGTATCAGGTTAATTTCTTACTCCATATATGCACCTTTTTACATAAATTATAATGAATAAACATTGGTGTCTATAAGAGCAGGTGGGTGCTTAATGCAGAAGTAAACTTTGCAGAAAGCTCCCGGAGGAGCTTTCTTCATAACTTTCATCCTGCATTGACCCTATCCCTCGTAGGCTATTGTTAGACCCAACCTTTTTGAATAAATCTACCGATAAAGAGCATTTAGTAGAGAAATGGAAAATTGTAAAACTTTGTAGTCTTTATACCATTGTGATAAATAGAGCATTTGCTGCATAGGAGGAAATGCTAAATTTATCACAATGGTTTGAGAATGTGAATTTTAGAGGCGTCAAAAGACGTTAGTATGAGGGAATGGGTTAACCCTTTCCTCCATAAATAGGCCTTTAAAAAAGTAGACCCAGATAAGATGGCTCCTATAGGAGCCGTCTGATCAGGGTCTGCTCTGTTTGCTTATGATATGATAAAGATACGATTCTACATTTTCTGTTGTTTTGGTCAAACCTTTGTGTTCACATGCTATTATAACAGTTAATCTAATAGATATTCATGGTGTAACCATTTCTGACATGAATATTCATGGAATAAAGGGTTAAGCAGCTGTTTGTCTTAGAACCGCAGAATTAGACTTATTTTAGGTTGTCATTTCTGTCAGACATGCTTTACTGTATCAATGCCTCTTTATAAAGTTTATACACTTGCAGGTAAATCTACAGGGTGTTGACCTTACTGTCCGTGTGCTGACTACAGGCTACTGGCCAACCCAGTCAGCGACCCCTAAATGTAACATACCATCCGCACCCAGACTGGCCTTTGAACAGTTCAGAAGGTGAGAATTTAGCTTCAGTAACTGATTTGTCTACTTACTTAGCTGTTAACTTAAATGTTTGTTGTTGTATGCTAGAAGTGTGTTATGCTTCTGTTTTCCCTTTACTCGCAAACAGTGTAGACCCAGATCAAATGGCTCATGTAGTAGTCGTCTGATCAATCTGCTCTGTTTGCTTATGATATAATATAGTGCAAATTGAATTGAATTATTTTCATTTTGTGTACAATATATGTACTTATAATATGTTTACTTAACCCTTTCCCACATATAAATACCTTTTCATGCATTTGCAAATAGAGCAGACCCAGATCAGATGGCTCATATAGCAGCTGTCTGATCAGGGTCTGTTCTGTTTATCAATGGAATTTGAAAGATGTTTCTTTACTTTCTAAAATGGCTACAATGTCCCACCTTCTCTGTTTCATTATAACTATTTTGTCCATGAATATTCAGTAGTTGTTGAAAATTTGAATAAACATAGAACAGGGGATGGGTTAAAAATAAGTTAAGATATGAAAATACTATGAACTCATGAAGGTGTAATGAAAATAAGTATAGATTAATTTATTAGGCTTATTAACTGCCGACTGCTACGGATTTTTAGCTCACCAGAGCACAAAGTGCTCAAGGTGAGCTATTGTGATACCCCTGTGTCCGGCGTCCGTCGTCCGTCTGTCCGTCTGTCCGTCTGTCCGTCTGTCCGTCTGTCCGCACTCACGAAAGGGTAGTTGTGTGACTTTTTTTAACTAGTCCCACAAGTAAAATCATTAACCTGGCCATCTCTTGTGACATAAACCTGGCCATTTCTTGTGACATTAACCTGGCCAGTTGTGGGACATAGGGTTAGGGTTAGGGTTAGCTTCCAGATCATTCTTTTCCAAAGTTAGAGCCAAAAATAGTTTTTCTTGTGGGACTAGTCACACAAGAAAAGATCAAAGGAAAAAGTCACACAACTACCCATCCGTTAGTACGTCCGTCTGTCTGTCCGTCAACAATTTCAAACGACTTCTTCTCTGAAACCGACTGCCCAATTGTAACCAAACTTGGTCAGATACATACTGTGGGTGGGTGCTTCAAAAGTTGTTAAAAGATAGTGGGTGGGGCCATCGGTCTTGTTGCCATGGCAACTGTACGCAATATCTAGAAAAATCTTCTTCTCCAGAATGACTTGTCCGATTTGAATATAGTTTTCACCAAAATGTTTCTCAGTTGATAGACTTTAAAAGTTGTTAAAAGAATTTTGATCCGGCAAAAAACATGGCCGCCAGAGGGCGTGGTCATTTTTTCCATATATGGTAATATATGAAAATCTTTAAAAATCTTCTTCTCTGAAACCATTCTGTCCTAGACCATTGATATTTGGTATGTAGCATGATCTTATGGTCCTCTACAAAGATTGTTCAAATTATGACCCCCGGGCCAAAATTGGCCCCGCCCAAGGGCTTATCAGTTTTTCATTGGAAAATCTTTAAAAATCTTCTTCTCTGAAACTGTAAGGCCTAGAACTTTGATATTTGGTATGTAGCATGATCTTATGGTCCTCTACAAAGAATGTTCAAATAATGACCCCTGGGCCAAAAATGGCCCCGCCCAAGGGCTTATCAGTTTTTCATAGGAAAATCTTTAAAAATCTTCTTCTCTGAAACTGTAAGGCCTAGACCTCTGATATTTCGTATGTAGCATGATCTTATGGTCCTCTACTAAAGTTGTTCAAATTATGACCCCGGGGCCAAAAATGGTTCCGCCCAAGGGCTTATCAGTTTTTCATAGGAAAATCTTCAAAAATCTTCTTTTCTGAAACTGTAAGGCCTAGACCTTTGATATTTCGTATGTAGCATGATCTTATGATCCTCTACAAATATTGTTCAAATTATGACCCCCGGGCCAAAAATTGGCCCCGCCCAAGGGCTTATCAGTTTTTCATAGGAAAAGCTTTAAAAATCTTCTTCTCGGAAACTGTAAGGCCTAGACTTTTGTTATTTTGTATGTAGCATGATCTCATGGTCCTGTACAAAAGTTGTTCAAATTATGATCCTCGGGCCAAAAATGGCCCCGCCCAAGGGCTTATCAGTTTTTCATAGGAAAATCTTTAAAAATCTTCTTCTCTGAAACTGTAAGGCCTAGACCTTTGATATTTCATATGTAGCATGATCTTATGGTCCTCCACAAATATTGTTCAAATTATGACCCCCAAGCCAAAAATGGCCCCGCCCAAGGGCTTATCAGTTTTTCATAGGAAAATCTTTAAAAATCTACTGAAACTGTAAGGCCTAGACCTTTAATATTTGGTATGTAACATGATCTAATGATCCTCTACAAATATGTAGCTGTGGCTTGTGGTCCTCTGCCAAGAATGTTTAACTTACGACCCTGACCACTGGGCGAAACTTGGCCCTGCCTCAGGGCTTATCAGTTTTTCATGGGAAAAATATAAATATTATCTTTCTCTGAAACCTTAAGGCTTAGACCTTTAATTAATGGCATATTGCTTTGCCTTGTGGTTCTCTACCAAGGGTGTACACATGATTTCTTGTGGTCAAATATGACCCGCCCCTGGGGTTATGTCTGGTGAGCGCTTCAGGGCCTCATGGCCCTCTTGTTTTGTTATCTCGTCTTTTCTAAAATTCATGAAAATTATGTTGCTGTTTTTTCAAAAATTATGACTTCCCATTTATTATTGTTTAAACTCCGCATGATGCTTTTGCATTTTAATTTCATGTGTACATGTTCTTCGAAAGCGGGTTTTAAAATGCTAGTGATATAGCTATATTTGAAACAGCAGGTTAGTATAAAGCACCGTGGCGTAGGGGTAGCGCGTTAGCCTGGAAACCGAGGGTACACGGGTTCGATCCTAGGTAGACACGAAAATATTTTTTTCTTTTCGTACGTCAGTTTTTTTCTTTTTATTTCTTATTTCGATATTAACGTGCTTTTGTTTTAAATTATCACCCTGTCATTAAATATCCACACATCATCCCGTATGTTTAACCTACTCCACACTTACACAAATCACACCTTAACTCTGATTTGCTAATGAAATGATGCCTAACAAGTGAATAACTGATTAACTGTCAGTTGAATTTGGTAACTAGTTGAATAAAAACTTTTTATTTCAAAGTTTCTTTGCATAATAAATATGCAAACACAACAAAACTTCTCAAACACGACAGGTTAATAAGTGTTAAATACATGTTTGTTCTTTCTCTGATTTCCATTCATTTACAACCCCATTGTTTTTTCTGCAAGTACACTACATAACCCATGTCTTATTTTATTTATTTATTTATTTATTTACATGTAAGGTCTTGGTTAACACTGCTGATCTTGCCACCTGATACATGTTAGGCAGCCATTTTACGCTTGCGTAAAACCTCGCTTGTTCTTTCTGAATTAAAATTGGCCCTGCCCCAGGGCCAGCTATTTTTCTATAGAAACATATGGTGAAAACTTTGAAAATCTTCTCCTCTGATTGTCTGGTGAGCGATATCAGGGCCTGTCAGGCGCTCTTGCTTGTTTTTCACATAATTTTCATCAGTTAATCTTTACCCTCATACCAATGCCATTTCACACCTTCGCAAACTTAGTAGACCGAGATCAGAAGACCCCTGTAGGAGGGTCTGTTCTGTTTGCTTAAGAACCTACAGATCTGATAACTCTACAGTTTCTATCAATACCCAAATATTTCTGTGCAGATATACTATTATAAAAAATCAGCCTATTAATATTCATGATGTTATTTCTTTTTATAGGGTTAAAGATTTTTAGCGCGACTATTCGAAGAATAGTCAAGCTATCCTACTCGCCCTGGCATCGGCATTGGCGTCCGCGTCACACTTTGGTTAAGGTTTTTGTTAAAGTCCACTTTTTGCCTCTAACCTTTGGAATAAAGCTTTGAAACTTGGAACACTTGTTCACCACCACAAATTTCATCTGTAGTTAAGAGTACATAACTCTGTCAAGCATTTTGACAGAATTATGGCCCTTTTTAACTTAGAATTTTGGGTTAAGGTTTTTGTTAAAGTCCACTTTTTGCCTCTAACCTTTGGAATAAAGCTTTGAAACTTGGAACATTGTTCACTACCACAATCTTTATCTGTAGGCAAGAGTACATAACTCTGTCAAGCATTTTGACAGAATTATGGCCCTTTTTGACTTAGAACTTTTGGTTAAGGTTTTTGTTAAAGTCCACTTACTTACATAACCCTTTGAGATAAAGCTTTAAAACTTGGAACACTTGTTCACCATCACAAACTTCAGCTGTAGGTAAGAGTACATAACTCTTCAAGCATTTTGACAGAATTATGGCCCTTTTTAACTTAGAATTTTTGGTTAAGGTTTTTGTTAAAGTCCACTTTTTGCCTCTTACCTTTGGAATAAAGCTTTGAAACTTTGAACACTTGTTCACCATCACAAACTTCATCTATAGGCAAGAGTACATAACTCTGTCAAGCAATTGACAGAATTATCGCCCGTTTTAACTTAGAACTTTTGGTTAAGGTTTTTGTTAAAGTCCACTTATTTACATAACCTTTTGAGATAAAGCTTTAAAACTGGGAACACTTGTTCACCACCGCAATCTTCATTGGTAGACAAGAGTACATAACTCTGTCAAGCATTTTGACAGAATTATGGCCCTTTTTAACTTAGAAATTTTGGTTAACGTTTTTGTTAAAGTCCACTTATTTACATAACCCTTTAAGATAAAACTTGGAACACTTGTTCACCACCTCAAGCTTCTTATGTAGGCAAGAGTACATAACTCTGTCAAGCATTTTAACAGAATTATTGCCCTTTTTTACTTAAGTTTTTCTCTTTCATTAAAGAGTTCAAAGAGATCCTACATCCTGAATGCTATTAAAGATATTTTACTGAGACTGATTACTTGCTTCTAGTATTATTATGTCTCCCCCCATATTTATATGGGGGAGACATATTGTTTTCGTGAGAGTTGTCTGTCTGTCTGTCCGTCTGTCCGTCTGTCTGTCACACTTTTTGTCCGGACGATAACTTCAATATGCCTGATGCCAGTTGATTGAAACTTCATATATGGAAAGAGCATAATGAGAGGAAGTGTCATGCACAAGGTCCATAACTCTGGCTTCACTAATATTGGAGTTATTGCCCTTTGTAAAAAAAATCACACTTTTTTGTCCGGACGATAACTCCTATATGGCTCATGCCATTGGATTGAAACTTCATATATGGAAAGATCATGACGAGAGGAAGTGTCATGCACAAGGTCCATAACTCTGGCTTCACTAATATTGGAGTTATTGCCCTTTGTAAAAAATATCATAATTTTTTGTCCGGACAATAACTTCAATGTGCCTGATGCCAGTTGATTGAAACTTCATATATGGAAAGAGCATAATGAGAGGAAGTGTCATGCACAAGGTCCATAACTCTGGCTTCACTAATATTGGAGTTATTGCCCTTTGTAGAAAATATCATAATTTTTTGTCCGGACAATAACTTCAATATGCCTGATGCCATTGGATTGAAACTTCATATATGGAAAGATCATAACGAGAGGAAGTGTCATGCAGAAGGTACATAACTCTGGCTTCACTAATATAGGAGTTATTGCCCTTTGTAAAAAAATCACACTTTTTTGTCCGGACGATAACTTCTATATGGCTCATGCCATTGGATTGAAACTTCATATATGGAAAGATCATAATGAGAGGAAGTGTCATGCACAAGGTCCATAACTCTGGCTTCACTAATATTGGAGTTATTGCCCTTTGTAAAAAAAATCACTTTTTTGTCCGGATGATTACTCCTATGTGACACATGCCATTGGAGTGAAACTTCATACATGGAATGATAATAATAAGAGAAAGTGTCATGCATAAGATCCTTAACTCGAGCTTCAATAAATTTAGAGTTATTGCCCCTTGTACATTTGTTTAATTCTTTCTTGTCCGGACGATAACTCCTACATGGCTCTTGCCATCGTATTGAAACTTCATACATGGAAAGAGCATGATGAGAGAAAGTGTCATGAACAAGGGCCATAATTCTGGCTTCAATACTTTTGGAGTTGTTGCCCTTTGTTACATTTTTTGGCCGATCAATAACTCCTGTTCGACTGATGCTATTGGAATGACATTTTATTTTTGGAAAGAGCATGATGAAAGTAAGTGTCATGCACAAGGGCCATAAATCTGGTATCAGTATTTTTGGAGTTATTAGCTGTTATCATTTTCTTCTTGAAAAATGTAGTGTGGAAAACGCATAATGAGGGGAAGTATCATTCATCAAGACCATAACATTTTTAGTGATTTCCCTTTACATATTGTTTTTATTAGAGGGGAGACATCCGTTTTTTTGACAAAAACCTCTAGTTGGACACTATTTTAGTCCACTATCAAGCATTTTTACACTAACAATTCTGAGAATAGTCAAGCGCGCTGTCCTGTGACAGCTCTTGTTTTAATGGGAACAGTACCGATTAACCCTTTCCCTGTTCTATGTTTGTTACAAATTTCAATACCTACTGAATATTCTTGGACAAAATAGCTATAATGAAATACGGAAGGTTGAACATTGTAGCCATTTTAGAAAGCATAGAAACAGATCTATCAAATTTCATTAGCAAACAGAGCAGATCCTGATCAGATGGCACCTATAGGAGCCGTCTGATCTGGGTTTACTCTGTTTGCAGATGCTTGAAAACATGTTTATATGAGGGAAAGGGTTAAAGAAATATTAGCTGCAAGTAAACCAGACTTTCATGAACTCCGCAGGTTTTACCTTGCCAAGCACAGTGGGCGACAGCTGACACTACAACCCCAGCTGGGATCTGCAGACCTAAATGCAGTATTCTGGGGTTCCAAGAAAGATGACTCTAGTGAAAATGTTGGGGCGAGCTCTAGCTCATCAAAGGGCGGAGCCCGGAAACACATCATCCAGGTGTCTACCTACCAGATGTGTGTACTCATGCTGTTCAACAACAGGGAGAAGTGGACTTATGATGTAAGCAGCAGCTCTACTGTTATGAAGCATTAGCACAAAATTGTTGCACCACTATATACAGTAAAACCTCTCTATAATGACCACTAAATTGCATCAAGTATTTTGTGTTAGGGGCAGGTGACTGCTTAAAGCAAGGTGAAAGTAAAACAGAATGCTCCTATAGGAGCGTTCTGTTTTACTTTCACCTTCCTTTAAACAGTCCCCTGCCCTAAATACCAACTAATTGACACATTTTAATGGCCGTTATAGAGAAGTTTTACTGTATTGGGCAATTTTGTTATACATTTTTGAAACAGTTTGGATCCAGTAAAATCTCTCTAATGTGACCTCAAAGCGAGGCCAGATTTAAGGTGTTTAAGACAGATGGTGGCTTAATTCAAGACAAAAGCTTTCTGCATTATTTTTGCCTTGCAGAAACCCTTATTATGCTAAGTGTGACCTGGCTAACATTTGCAAACAGCTTAGACCCAGATGAGATGCAGAATAACTTAATTAAAACTTCTCCACAGGATCTAAGCTTTTTGACGCACGGTCAGCAGTTTCTCAAATGCTTGTATGAATCAGAAGTAAGTAAAAAATGCAACAGATCAGAGTTTTGGTGGACATAAATTTTTGAGTGCGATGAGGGTAAGCAACCATCTACCCTTATTGATTCATTAGCCGGCCACTTTAACCCATTCTCTCATATTGACGCCTTTTGATTCCTCTGTAAAAGTCACTTTTTGAAACCATAATGAACCATTTGAAAATGGAGAAATGCTCTTTTTATCACAATTGTCAATTATAAATTTTCCTCTTTTATGGTAAATGCTCCTTTTTAGTAGATTTATTCAAAGAATTTAGGTCTAAAAATAGCCTATGATGGAATGGGTTAAGGAGGTTCTACATTGTTTACTCTGGCTTATCAGTTTTTCATAGGAAAATCTTTAAAATCTCCTGTGAAATTGTAAGGCCCGGAACTTTGAAACTTATATGAAGCATCATCTAATGTTCCTTTATTTAGATTGATCAAATTTGAAACTCAAGGCCTAAAATTATGGCCCTTGGTTTCATATTGGCCCCAATCTGAAGCTTACTTATTTTTACATAGAAATACAGTGTATGCATATGTCTATAGTAACCAGGTGAGCGATTTAGGGCCATCATGGTCCTCTTGTTTAAATGAAATTGAAGAAAATCGTATTTTGGGAATTGAAGCTGACAAAAGGGTTAAAATTGGTAGCATCAAACAGCTTAATTGGTGTACACTAATTTTCCTTGAGTAATTTTTCTTTTAGGCAGTCAGATCTCTAGATGAGGGTAAGATTTCAGGAAAGTTAGATAATATATTTAACTATTTTCTGTACCAAACTTTATCATATTGGTTTTCGTTAGAATTGCCTCATTTAAATGCGATTTAAATCAAGATAGGGTTTGGCTTAGAAATAAGAACTTTAGATAAATCTGCACTCCTTACCTACAACTTTGCATGATTGTTTTGGCATTGAATTTATACGTATTAACCCTTTACTCCATAAATATGCCCTTCTATGCCATTGCAAACAGATTAAACCCAGATCAGACAGCTCCTAGATAGGAACCGTCTGATTGCCTACGGGATGTTTTGTACAGAAACCAGTTCATCCCAGAATGTTTCGTACCACTATTGCAAAGTTACTGGGACAACGGTTATTTTAAGGGCATTCTTCTCAGGGTTTTAGATCTTTTGAATATTGTTTTACTCTTTACGGCTTTTAGACCTTTGTAGAATTATCATGTTGATAAGGATTCTGGACAATAACAATATGAAAAAATGTGAGGTCAGCATCCTTGTAAGAGTTCTACGAGACATTCTTTTCTGGTTACCCATTCATTATCTAATAAGGAGTCATAGGTTTATATTTAACCCTTAATGAAAATGATGTCTGCTTAAGCTCCGATCTGTTGCCGTTGTCACTTACTTCTGATTTGTTCAAGCTTTTGAGATACTATTGACAAAGTGTCAAACAGCTTGGATCCTGATGAGATACTGAGTTACTCTGTGTCTCATCTGGATCCAAGCTGTTTGCAAATGTCAATTAGTTCACGCTTCGCAGGCTAAGGATTAACATTGAATAAAGTTGTTTGATTCATATGCAGAGTGGCTAATATCAGCAAGACAATCTAAAAGGGTTTTGTGTTTTAACAACTGCATTTACATATCTCAAATTAATTGTAAATTTACAGCAGAGCATAATGGCAATCTACTGTATTGACAGAGTTTCTAGATCTATTTCAATGTTGGAAAGGCTGAGCAATTTTTAATAAACATAATAAGGTTATTTTTGAGACGAAACACCCCAGTTCATTGGGACGAAATGTCCCATTTGAAAATTGGTATGAATGATCCTGGACAAAACGTCTGGGTATAAAATGGTTTTGCTACAAAACATCCCGGAACGTGTGATCAGGGCTTGCTGTTTGCCTATTGAATAATGTAGATCTGAATCCTAAGTTTCTGCTTTGGTAATTTTTAGCTCGACTATTCGAAGAATAGTGGAGCTATCCTACTCGCGTCGGCGTCCGCGTCCGCGTCACACTTTGGTTAAGGTTTTTGTTAAGGTCCACTTTTTGCCTCTAACCTTTGGAATAAAGCTTTGAAACTTGGAACACTTGTTCACCACCACAAACTTTATCTGTAGGTAAGAGTACATAACTCTGTCAAGCATTTTGACAGAATTATGGCCCTTTTTAACTTAGAATTTTTGGTTAAGGTTTTTGTTAAAGTCCACTTTTTGCCTCTTACTTTTGGAATAAAGCTTTGAAACTTTGAACACTTGTTCACCATCACAAACTTCATCTGTAGGTAAGAATACATAACTCTGTCAAGCATTTTGACAGAATTATGGCCCTTTTTAACTTATAACTTTTGGTTAAGGTTTTTGTTAAAGTCCACTTATTTACATAACCCTTTGAGATAAAGCTTTAAAACTTGGAACACTTGTTCACCATCACAAACCTTATCTGTAGGCAAGAGTACATAACTTTGTCAAGCATTTTGACAGAATTATGGCCCTTTTTAACTTAAGTTTTTCTCTTTCATTGAAGAGTTCAAAGAGATCCTACATCCTGAAGACTGATTACTTGCTTCTAGTATCATTGGACACTATTTTAGTCCATTATCACGCATTTTTACACTAACAATTCTGAGAATAGTCGAGCGCGCTGTCCTGTGACAGCTCTTGTTGTATGTCTGAATTTGCTGTTTTAAAAATTAATCTAATTAATAAAAAATTATGATGAATATCTATAGATATTCATGGAGTAAAGGGTTAACGATACACAACTGTATTGGTATTTTCAGGAAATTCGACAAGAGACAGATATACCTGAAAAGGACCTTATGAGAGCCATACAGTCACTGGCTGTGGGTAAAATAGCTCAGAGAATACTTCACAAAGAACCAAAAGTAAAAGAAATAGGTAAGCCTAAGGAGAAACGTTTGTGATATCATAGCTGATTAGTATTCTAGCCATTTAACTCTTTGAATACTGAAATTTTGAAGTGGAATGGCCCATCATTATTTAACAATGTACTCCAGAGCTACAGATAAAGGTGCATAATCAAATATTAGATCCTCATTTCTCCACCAAACCCTATGTTGTGACCACTCTTGAAAATCATATCTTCGAGACCATATAAAGAGTGGTCACAGCATAGGGTTTGGTGGAGAAATAAATATGTTATTCTTGAAAATGTTTTAACTTGCGCATCTTATCTTGACCTCTGTACTCCATTCAATATGAAATGGTATCATCCATGAGAGAATTTTAAATGGCAAACAGTGCAGAACCAGTTCAGAGATCTCCTATAGGGGTCATCTGATATAGGTCTACACAGTTTGAAAATGCCAGTAGCCTTGTTTCCTGCATTTAAAGGGCTGATATGTAAATATGATCAAGAATTTTTTGTCATGGAATTTTGTCACACTACAAAGTGGTTTGTGTCCATTTTTTTTTTTTAAAATGATCAAAATGTACTTATTTTCACTGCAGGTTGTTAAAAAGTATGCAATTTGAGTTTGCCTGAAATTTACAGGATTAAATTCATTTTAGAATTTTGAAATTATTGAAATTTATTTTCTCAGGATGTAACTTTGTAAACATACCAAATAAGCACTTTCCTTTACAGTCGTTATAAGTGCAAATGAAGTTTTACATGTTTTGTGTATTTATTCATTGCTTTACAGTTTTTTTTGCTTTATTGGCTTCAATTAAAATGAATGTTGTACTATTCAGTTAAATTTGGATTTTTTTGGGATTTAACAGAAATTCTTTAACAAATTCTTGATCATATACAATCCTAAACATTAATCCATATTTTTCTGTTAAAAAATCAGTTTTGCCCAAAATCTGAAATTTTTACTCTTTTTAGCTCCACTTTTTCAAAAAGTGGAGCTGTTGTCATGACATTTCTTGTCAGTGTCCGTGTCGGTGTCAGGTTGGTTAACCTTTTTGTTAAGTTCCATTTCTCAGAAACCGCCAAAGAACTTTGGTTAAAATTTGGTATGCATGTTTACTCTCACAAGGGGAACCCATTTCTTAAGGTCAGGTAACCCTGAAATTAATTTTGCCATAGTTATTCCCCTTTTTCGACTTAGAATCTTCATTATTGGTTAAGTTTTATATTATGGTTTATGTCTCAGAAACTGTCAAAGACATTTGGTTCAAATTTGGTATGCATGTTTATTATTTCAAGGGGAACCCATTTCACAAGGGTAGTTAAACCTAAAATTAATTTTGGATCCTGATGAGATGCAGAATAATTCTCTTCTGGATCCAAGTTATTTTGAAAATATGACTATATACGCCATTTACACCTTTGCAAACAGAGTAGACCAAGGTCAGATGACTACTGTAGGAGTCGATTGATCAGATTCTGCTTCTGGAATTATATAGATCTGTTTCTGTAGTTTTTGCCAGGGTTAAAACTTTTCTTGTTAAACTAGGTAATTTTTGCCATAGACAGTGTAGAATCAGCTATATAACGTTATTTTAGCAAAAGAGCAGATTCTAATCATCAGACAGCTCCCAGCTCCTACAGGGGCAGTCTGATCTGGGTCTACCCTGCTTGCAGAAGTGTAAAATTGTATATTAACTGGTATATGAAGTAAAGCCATTAAGGATTAATTTACTGTCATATATCTACACTCAGCTGTTGTTTTTCTTTTTCAGAGTCCAGCCACGTTTTTACAGTAAATGATCAGTTCACATCAAAATTGTTCCGTGTAAAAATACAAACAGGTGGGTTGATTACGTGTATATGCTCATGTCTTGGTTTTATGGTATGAAAGAGTTGATTCAGTAAGGAGTTGATTTTGTGCAGATTAGATAAATGTGAATTAATTCTTTGTAATGATAAATACCATGAGATTCTACACACCTTTAGGATTCAGGTAAATACAGCAGTCATTGCAAATTCTTTTCACGTTGTGAAGATAGGAGTAGGATATATGTATTTGTGAGTTTTTGACTTACAGTTCTAGTTGTGTTTTACAGTGGCTGCCACTAAGGGAGAGGCAGAACCAGAGAGGAAGGAGACGAGGACGAAGGTGGATGAAGACAGGAAACATGAATATCCTTTGCTTTTAAACAGTCAAGAATATCATTTAAGCCATTCCATGACAAAACCAGTACTAGTGTATTGCAAACAGTTCAGGTACTCTGATCAGGTACCTGAGGTCTGTTTCACTAAAGATCATACAACTGAAATTATGTTCAGTTCTAACATACAATGATAGCAACAAATCCACAGCAGTATAGTTCAATTTTGACCCGTGAGCTGTGATGACCCGTAGAGGTAAAACATGTCACAAACCATGTTTTGTTCTGGAGTTACCTACCTTTCACGGTATATAATAAGGATATTGTGCCTTCTGTGTCGAAATTAAATCGATTATCCAGTTAGAGCAATTGATAGCGTACTTACCAATAAATTAGAATGGCTGCAACTTCTATAAATAGAAAAGTGCAGTTAGGCTCAGCGCTCGAAATCGAACTATAGTTGAGTAACCTTTTACTTCATGTTTATTCGTGTAAGAATTAATGACATGAATATTTACCCTTTCCTTCACACAAATGTTATTTCACGCCTTTACAAAGTAGACCCAGATCAGACAGCTTTGTTCAGCTTCTGCTCTGTTTTGTAATAAAATTATAATAGATCTGACTGTACACTACAATTTTACCAATACAAAAAAATTATTTGCACATATGCCATTATAGAAATTAGTTAATAAGTATTCAATTTGTCATTATTTCTTACAATAATACTCAACTGGAAAAGGGTTAACGCAGCAAGAGAATGTTAACCCTTTCCTCCATAAATACGCCTTTCTATGCCTCTGTAATAGTCACTTCTTGAATCCATTTTGATAAATACTACATAATTCTAACATTTTCCTTTTCTTTAGTAAATGCTCCTTTTGGGTAGATTCATTCAAAGAGGTTAAATTAGCCTATGGAGGAAAGTGTTAAGTTTTCGTTGTCATTGAAAAAGATTCCGTACTGTTTTTAATCACTTTCACTTTTACTGAAATTGAGGTAAAAGTCAGCAGCTAACATTTGTACCATCAATTTAAAACGCGTTTTCCTTAACCTGTCTCACAATAGAAGCTGCTATAGTAAGAATTATGAAGGCACGACGAAAGCTACAACACAACGTCTTAGTCACTGAGGTAAGTTGTTTTGAGTGAGAGAAATAATTAACAGCTGGTAACCCTTTTACCTGATATAGACACCTTTTGATGCTTTTGCAAACAAGAGTAGACCCAGATCAGATGGCTTCTCAGGAGCTGTCTGACCTGGCCCTTCTCTATTTTTAATGGAATAATAAAGATTTGATTCTGTAGTTTCTGTCATGGCCTAAAATTCCTGTGTTTATTTGCCATTATAAAATATCATCTAATGAGATGGTAAAAATGACGTTATTTCTTACATGAATATTTAGCAGGTAAAAAAACCCATAAAGGGTTAAAATGTGTAAACCCAATGCAGAAGACCTGTCAAGGAGCTCTGACATCGAGATCACTCTTTCTTTTACTAATTTGAATATTTAAACTGTTTATACCTTTACTCCATAAATATGCCTTTGCAAACAGAGTAAACCCAGGTCAGACGGCTCCTATAGGAGCTATCTGATCAGGGTCTGCTCTGTTTGCTTTTAAAATAATATAGATATGATTCTACAGTTTCTGCAGTGGTGAAATATTCCTGTGTCTATACGCCATTGTAAAATTTGATCTAGTTAATATTCATGCTGTCATTATTTCTTACATGAATACTCATAGAGTAAAGGCTTAACCCTTTCCCTGTTCTATGTTAATTCCAAATTTTGATACCTAGTGAATATTCATGGAGAAAATTCTTATAAGGAAATATGCAAGGTGGAACATTGTACCCAATTTGGAAAGTAAAGAAACCAAGCTTTCAAATTCTAATGGCAAACAGAGCAGACCCTGATCAGACGGCTCCTGATCTTGGTCTACTCTGTTTGCAAATGCGTGAAAACACGTTTATATGAGGGAAAGGGTTAAACCAATTACGGTATTCCAAAGGAAGTACAGTAAAAGTTCTATATAATGATATTATGAATATTTATTAGCTGAATTTGTATACTGTTATATGTATACATGAATGTTTGGTATTGGGAGAAACTGTAGGGTCAGATCTATTATAATTTCATAAGGCAAGCAGAGCAGACTCTTGTCAGATGGCTCCTGTAGGAGCTATCTGATCAGGGTCTGCTCTGTTTGCAAATGCATGAAAAAGGAGTTTGTATGAAGGAAAGGATTAAGGCTGTTGGTAACTTAATGCAGAGTGAATTTCACATTTGCTTATCAGATTTGTATACATCTGGAATGGGAAAGTGTTGCTTCTAAAAGGTGTTTAACCCTTTACTCCATGTATATTATATGCCTTTTAACACCATGGAGTAGACTCAGATAAGATGACTCTTTTAGGAACCCTGATTAGAGTCTGCTCTGTTGGCATATTGAATATTGTTAAGATATGATTTCTACAGTTTCTGCCATGGTAAATTTATTATGTCTCCCCCCTTTAGGGGAGGGAGACATATTGATGTTGTGCTTTTTTCTGTTGTTATTAAGACATACTAGATAAATCATCTGATTAATATTTCTTATATGGACAGTAATGAGAGAAAGGAATAAAATGATAATCTCTACTTGTGAAGTGTTTAATATGCCTTATAATTACAAAAATCATCTGTTTAGATGCTGAAAAGAATTGTATCAGAAAAATAACCCATGGATGAGATATTCAAAACCAACACCATCTTCTATGATTGTATTGAAAATATGAGTTTATTGTAGAGACTTTGTTGTAGAGACTATCACTTTAAGCAAGTTTTGGAATTGATGATGACTAGATCTAAGTGAAGTGCTAAGTAAGGCAGTACCTTGTTACAGTACAACCTCTCTATAACGGCCACTAAATTACATCAAGTATTTTGTGTTAATGGCAGGTGGCTGCTTAAAGCAAGGTGAAAGAAAAACAACGCTCCTATAGGAGCGTTCTGTCATACTTTCACCTTGCTTTAAGCAACCACCTGCCCTAAATACCAACCAATAAACACCATTTAGTGGCCATTATAGAGAGGTTTTACTGTAGATTCAAACCATTTAACTCAATATTCATGATTTAAAGAGAAACTACAGAAATACTGACAACATTGAGAATTGAAGCAGGTAACATTTTATGCAGAAGTTTGCTTTTGCTGCTATAGCCACAAAAAAGTAGTTCATGTGCTTTTCTTCTCCTTACAGTGTACAGAACAGTTGAAGAGTAGGTTTTTGCCAAGTCCTGTGGTAATTAAGAAGAGAATTGAAGGTCTTATAGAGCGAGAGTATCTAGCTAGGACCCCAGAAGATAGGTGAGTACAATATTGTCTCTTGAAAAGAGGTACGTGGTTGATCAAACTTGTTTTTAACCCTTTACTCCATGAATCTATATACAGAATTAATAAATATATGAATATTAATTAACTGTATTTTCGTAATGGCATTATGAAAATAATTTTTGACCATAGCATAAGCTGTAGAATCATATCTGTAATATATCATTGGCAAACAGAGCGGACTCTGATCAGACTGCTCCTTGAGGAGTTATCTGATCTGGGTCTGCTCTGCAAAGATGTGAAAAGGCGTTTATATTCAGAAAAGGGTTAACCCATTTAAAATGTACTTAAACCCTCAGGTCGAGGTTATGAAACTTAACGAGGAAGTCCCTACAATGAATGCATATATTTAATAATATCATAAAACTTGGTATTTGTTATGCTCAATCATTATTATGAAGATTGTCAATTTTAACTTATATCGAAAAATGCCCCTGTGATACAAAATAAACAGAATACTTATAATTTTTGTTCTGCAACAAAGTATTTTCGGCCTATTCTGTTCAAATTTTCTGCGTTTTGCCGATGATCACCCAATTCCTCCATTGCTTTTTTGGGAAGTGGTCGGAGAGATGCGAATAGCGCAAACAAATACGAAACTAAAACTCAACCCGAATACATCTGAAACATCGGGAAATAAAATTGGAATTGTCGATATCAAACACATGGATGTTTTGTCATTTTCAACGTTTATTGGGTGCGTTTTCTTGCTATATACTACTTTTCTGCATATAAACAAATGAGTTTTAGGTATTTTCGAAATGCGTCAAATGTAGGGACTTCCTCTTTAACCATTTATCCTATAAATATTCATAATAAATAGTGATAATTTGAATATTTATTAACTTAATTTATATACTGGCATATAGAATTTCAGGCCATGGAAGAAATTAAAGCATTAGGTCTTAATTATTCCATAAACAAACAGCAGACCCTGATTGGATGGGTCCCCCAGGAACTGTCTTTTTCGCTTCTCAGACGTGCTAGATAATCTGAGTTACTAAAAATAGCCTTATCTGGAACACCCCTTATCCGGTGTATTCATACACGCGATTGGGTAAAATCAATACAAAAGGGAAGGAACTCTTACAGAATTTTACCAACAGTTCTATAGCCAACAACTTTATGAATTAAAATTAATATAAGTAATTAGCACGAATATGAAATTCTATTTATCATATAAACATTTTTAAAGCATATTTAATTAACCGAAGACGTTCTTTTGTAGTCAAACAGTCATTTATATTTTACACCAAAACGTAACGTTGTGGTTGTCATTACAAATGATGTCATTTGGTGTCACGCTTTTATGCTGCAGTTTGTTGCTATTAGATATGGAAGTCGTATTACGCAATGTAAAGTAGTACTTCACAAAATCCGTTAATTTACTTGGTTTTATGGCATATTTCAGTGAGAAAAATAATCAAGCATGGGTTTTGTTTAAAGCCGGGGGTTTCTATACCCTCGGTCTGGTCCTGTCGGAAACTCGCTAAAGCTCGTTTCCGACTGAAACAGACCGACCTCGGGTATAGAAACACCCGTCTTTAACAAATCCCATGCTTGATTCTATTAATCTGGGTCTACACATTTGGAAAGTTGCCAAAAGGTGTCTCTATGAAGTGAAGGGTTAATGTGCATGCACAAAAATTGTATCCCATCTTCCTTTAGCCAATTTATTTTAAATGACTCTTGAGGCCATACTTGAAAATCAAGCATACAAGATAAATGCAATGAGAATGTAAAAATTCGGATTTCCTTGAGCATGTAGGTTGTTTTAAGTTTTATACCTCAGGACCTGTTCTGGGTCTGTTCTGAATTCCTATAGCTCCATTTAGGGACAGTAGCAGAGCTCTAGATTAGAAGTGTACAGTAAAACCTCTTTATAATGGCTACTAAATTGTGTTAATTAGTTGTTATTTAGGGCAGGTGGCTGCTTAAAGCAATGTGAAAGTAAAACAGAACGCTCCTATAGGAGCGTTCTGTTTTACTTTCACCTTGCTTTAAGCAGCTACCTTTCTTTAATACAAAATACTTGATGTAATTTAGTGGCCGTTATAGAGAGGTTTTACTGTATATAGAAAAGGGTATTAACTCTTCTTGTGCCAGCATTGTTATCTGCTTGACACATTTTCTCTTGCTTCAAGATTCAGTATAGGTTTTTCTTCAACTTTTTACAAAAATATAAACAGAGTGTCAAACATTGTGGATGCTGATGAGAAGCTGAGTTACTTGGCATCTCATCTGTAGCCATACAGATTGCAAATAATATCACAGACACATCTTCATGGCTCTGAAGGGGTTGAAATAGATTCTGTAGGCAATTCCAAGGAGTTGCAGCAATATAGGATTTGTCTGCAAAATAAGAGATTTTAACACATTCAGTGTGGACCACGAGTCACTGATGTCCTTTGCAAACAGTTTACAACCAGAGGAGAGGGCTGCTAGAGGAGGAGCCCTCTCATTAGGGTCTGCAGTATGTCTACAACCAGAGGAGAGGGCTGCTAGAGGAGAGGGCTGCTAGAGGAGCCCTCTCATTAGGGTCTGCAGTATGTCTACAACCAGAGGAGAGGGCTACTAGAGGAGCCCTCTCATTAGGGTCTGCACTATGTCATTTACACTTTTCTTTAAAAAAAAAAATATCCCTGAATATTCACTCAGCCTGAGCTTTTTGAATTTTTGAATAGTCTTATTTGTAAAATCAGCATCGAAATGGTTAATAGATGAATATGCTGCTTTCCGTGTAAATGGGTTTATATTGTGTTCTTTTCATTTCAGGAAAGTCTATACATATGTAGCCTAAATTATGCATTCGGACAAAGTGGAAGATTCAAGAGGAAAAGGATATTCACATTGCAGAACAAGCTAGGGCACGTCTGGAGGGGCTGCGGTCCCAGACTTTCGGTGTTTACTGCAGCAGTAGATACTGATGATGTGTTCCCTGAGCTTCTACGACTGATTCTTTACAGTGCTTTTTACTTCTAAAGCTGGCCGACTCAGTCTGCTGTAGGCAGTAGAATTTCTTTAAGGATGCCGCTGAGTGAATGGACCTGAAGGGTTTGTTAAAGTAGAAAAAGTGATGGTTTGTAAAGTACGAGAGTAGATGGCTGTTTAATGCATAACAAAAGTAATGGAAAATGTTCCTTTTGGGAGCTTTTTGCATTACGTTTGTCCTGCATTAAGCCACCACCAGTCTTAAAGAGCAACAAACATCTTTCAGTGGCTGCTTTATTGAGGTTGTGCTGTATTGTCACATGAAGTAAAACTGTGGTTCCGCAACTGTATATATGACAGCTGTGTTGTGACTTTTGAATAGCCCTGGAAATATTGGATGGACTGGAGACCAGTGTATTAAATAGTTATAATTCTCTGCCTATCAATATTGGTAGGGATTGGTTGAATAAGAGTCATACTAACAGGCGTCAGTTGGTCAGCTGATTGTTTACCATAAACACCTCTACACCCGTCTACCATGTATCTACTTGAGCAGACTTGTTCCACACACAGCCCCTACCCAGTCTCTAGGTTTGGGGTATAAATAACACTCGGTGGTAGATGCTTCATTTTCTTTGCAGGGAAGTGTGACTAGAGTGTTGTACATCCTTTTATTTGAATGGCTGTCTCTCCGTAGTCAAATGATCTTTGTTTTGTTTAAGTTAAGTATCTGGCAGCATTTGCATTGTTGTCTTGTTTGTGGTTACAATACCTATTTGAAACGACCATTTACTGATTAAACAATCAGTGTTTTAATGAGCTGGTAGTTACTTGATGAAGGGCAAAAGTAATGCAGAATGCTCCTTAAGGAACTTTGGTCCTGCATTAAGTCATCACCTGCCTTAAAGGCCAAGATATGAACTTCATTTTTAGATGGTCGTGGAAGACAGGTTTTACTATTTACTGAAGTAATGTTGACATGAACATTTCTTTTTTACTGTAATGTATAGGAATGCGTCAGGGTTTGTTGCCAGAGCAACTGGGCAGATGATATATCTTAACCCATTCCCTCATGGGCTATTTTTAGATCCAGCCTCTTTGAATAAATCTACCAAAAAGGAGCATTAACTAGAGAAGATAAAAAACATTAGAATTTTGTAGTTCTGAAACCATTGTGATAAATAGAGCATTTGCTCCTTAGGAGCAAATGCTCTATTTATCACAATGGTTTCAAAAAGTGACTTTTACAGAGGCATAGAAAGGCGTATTTATGGAGGAAAGGGTTATTTAAAGTTAAAGTATGCATTGACTTTTTTAAAGCTTTTGATGTTGGCAACTTCAGGTTAAAATAAAGCACACTGTCGGTGAACTCAAGATGACCTTTGCAAACAGTGTGGATTCACATGAGATGCTGAGTAACTACAGAGGTCCAGATAAGATACGTAAATTAAAACATTTTCAAGAATAACTCCTTTATTTCTCCACCAAACCCTATACTGTGACCACTCTTTAGAATCGTCTCAAAGAGACTATTCTAGAGTGGTCACAACATACAGTTTGGTGGAGAGGTGAGGGTTTTAGTATGCAAGTACGCACATTGATCTGTTGCTCGGGTAACTAGGCTTCTCATCAGGATCTTGACTGTTTTACACTCCTATCAAGTACCCTAAGGATTCAGACACCCAATCTTCCATTGGTTTGTAAAACTGAATATTTAAATTCAATATGGCACGATTTTAATGATTTTATATTATACTGTCATAGTAGCAGATAGTTAAGATTCTCAAAATGGCACATAGTTCAGACCCTCGTCAAGCTGCTGCTTATAGAGTATTTCAGATGAACAAAGCCGAGTGTTCCGATTATTAATTAACTTCACAGCTGGATCAACTCGCCCTGATTTTCTTTACCATGAAACAACACGAGAGAGAAGCGATGTTTTTTGTTAACATCACCAACTAAATTAAATGTTGACGAATGGAAAATTAGGCAAGCTAAAATTCATAAGTATAAGGATATAAGCTACGACTGTTTTATGTCTAATAGTTAAAAATAAATTTTGGGTTTATTGTGAAGGGACCATTGAAAGGACCCTACAAACTACAGTGAAACTTCGGTTGCAGCTGTGAATGATGTTTACCGTTATCACTTATATAATTAAAGTATCGATGCATTATATATAGTTATCATTGTACAGGTTGAAGTTGAACTCGCAATTACCGCCAACATATGTGTATATTGTTGGAAACGGTGTTATTCACATGCAGTTGCAAAACAAACACAGCGGCACCTCTAATTGCTGGGGGCACACAGAGTCGCGAGACATCAACTAAGGAGGTGTGATAAATTGACTTCGAAGTGTCCGCGATGCATGATTAGGCAGATAACTTAATGAAGCAATTGATTGAAGGGACTGGGACGTGTGCTGGAAAAATGGGATTATCGAGACTTGGATTACACTGTACATTGTTGTATTACAGTAATAGATTAAAGTAACAGATTTCATGTTCGGACCATACAAATTCCCTCAGATTAGACCATATACTCGGAAAATTGCTCCTTGGATTATCACCGTTTTACTGTAGTTACTAATACTGTGAAAGTTACTGTTCGAATATAAGTGCTTTTGTCAAGTTTCTACACTACCAGTCTGGCCAAACTGCACCATTGAGCTGTTTCATCAACAGTTTGGTCAGCTGTGTGATTTCAATAATTTTATACCTCATTAAATTGGACCAGTCCATTTAAATAGCAGTTCACGGGAGAGGCATGTTGACGTATGATCAATAAAAAACCCGTTCATGTAGAAAGTTTAGCTACTGTGCTCGTAATTATCAACACTTTACCTGATGGAATCGCCTTTTGATGCCTTCGCAAACCGAGTAGACCAGATCAGATAGCTTCTGAAATAGTCATCTGATCATTATTTGCCCTGTTTGCTTTATAATGGAATTATCAGATCTGATTCTACAGTTTTTGTTTAGGCAAAAAAAGCCTATGTTCATGTACCATTATAAAAATTCAGGTAATAAACTTGATGATGTCATTAACAGAGCTACAGATAAGGGTGCATACCCAAGTACTAAAATCGTCATTTCTCCACCGAACTCTATACTGTGACACTCTTTAGAATCGTCTCTTTGAGACGATTTTAAAGAGTGGTCACAGTACAGGGTTTGGTCGAGAAATAAAGGAGTTATTCTTGAAAATGTTTTAATTTATGCATCTTATCTGGAGCTCTGGCCATTAATATTGATGAATATTTCTGAGATAAAGGTTTAAGAATGCTATTGGTAAAAGCTCAGTCCCTGGATTTACAACTGATTGCAAAAAGTGATAATAATGACATCATGCATGTTGATTAGATGAATTTTTGTAATGGCATATGAACACAGGAAGTTTTGGCCATGGTACAAACTGAAGAATCTAGGGGCCGTCTTACTAAAGATGATTTCACCAAAATTGTCTCAAGTCCTAATTTATGACAATTGCTACTATTCAGCAAACCAAAAGTATCTTACATTCTAATGCGCATCAATAAAAGCTGATTTAATAAGACAGAAATTATCATGTGAAAAATTTCAATGATTTCTGTCATTTAGTGCAGCTCATTAGTAAGACAGGCCAGGCCCTAGATCTAGTTTATTTATTTAATTTTTGTGTTTTCAGTAGGTCTCGATATGCTACCCACAAGCATTTAGTTAGTTCTTGCACCCTAGCGGCAAAATTTGTGATAACCTATGCAAACAATAATCCAAACTGTTGACAACCTAAGATTTGAAAAGAACTGTAAAACCTCTCTAAAATGGACATTTAATTAGTATAAATATCTGTTTTGGAGACAGGTGGCAGTTTAATGCAGGGTGAAAATCATGCAGAAAGCTCTCTGCATGACTTTCACCCTGCATTAAGCAGCCACCTGCCTAAACGTATCTAGATTATTCCCTTCTAGAATTCTGGTTTAGAGGGGTTTTACTGTATTCTCACTGAAAACTGTAGCCGATGCTTAGTATGTAAAGAGTTAGGGAGTAGAAATGAGAAGACCTGAATTGCCCAAAGCAAGCATTACAGATATTTCTCTGGGTTTCCTGTAATGTTGGTCAATGCGCTATAACCCTTTTAGAGCTGATTTTTTCACATTGAAATGGTCAATCATTGTGTAATGATCGAGCCCATTCAGTATGAAAAGGTATTATTTGCAAGAGAATTTTGAATGACAAACCTTGCAGACCCAGATCAGAGAGCTCCTCCTGGAGCCCTATGATCTGGGTTTTCAGTCTGCAGTTGTCTATACACCTGTTTCTTGCATTCGAAGGCATAATGCAGTAAATATGAATTCTCAATTGTTTGTGTATGATGAGAGTATGAAACTAGAAAGTGTGCAAGATACAGTTTGAAAATTTGATGTATTAGGATGTTCTGTGATAAAAGCCCACTTGAATCATTTTGTAGATATCCTCTATGTGCAGCAAGTATCTTGCCTTAGGCTCTGCAATTGAAGTGTTGTATATATGTTGGAATTCATTCAATCTAAAGGTGAATATCAGGCTCAACATAGATATAAGGTTCAGAAATTAAGCTCTTTATTACAGATCAGCTTATGATTAATTTGCAAACTGTTTGGATCTAGGTGAGGCACTGTGTTACATGGCATCTCAACAGGATTCACCTTTATTGACACACTAATGCTATTTGGTAGAGAGAGGACATTACTTCTTGTTTAACTCTTTGAATGTTAGGAACAGGTGTACAATAGAACCCCTCTAAACCAGATGTTAAATTCTGTATAAATATCGGTCTTGGAGACATGTGGCAGCTTAATGCAGGGCAAAAGTCATGTAGAAAGCACCTCTAGGAGCTTTCTGCGCAACTTTCAGCCTGCATTTAGTAGTCACCTGTCTAAAAGTAATTGAATTCTTCTCTACTAGAATTCCGGTTTTAGAGGGGTTCTACTGTACCGGCATTTTCAAAGTTTGCAAACAGCGTAGACTCTGATAAGAGGGTATCTTAGAGGAGTCCTCACACCAGGCTGTGTACTGTTTGTCAATTAAAATTCTCTTGTAATATAGTAAAACCTCTCTATAACGACCACTAAATTACATCAAGTATTTTGTGTTAAAGGCGGGTGTAAAGAGACCAGATTATCAAGTAAAGTATTGAGGCAATCCTAGAAATTGAAATCTGCCTCATAACCAGTTATGAAAGTTGTTTTCTCAAACTCTTCAAACAACCTGCCCTAAATACAAACTAATTAACACATAGTGGTCGTTATAGAGAGGTTTTACTGTATACCCTTTCACACTGACTGGACTGTACTGTACAACAATGATGGACAATTCCACTTTGAACAATTCACCATTCAAGGGTTAACTTAAAATGAGACAGGATTTGTTTAGTCGGCTAAATTTATTATTCAAAGATTAAAATTAAATGATTCAGACCTTTTTTATGCCCCCATTGACGATAGTCAGGGGGCATTATGTTTTGTTTTTAATTTCTGGCTGTTAGTGAGCTTGCCACTAACAGCCATGAAATGAAGCAAATCTTGATAAGATGAAATCTGAAAATTAATCCTTTATTCCATAAATATTCATATCAGAAATAATGACATAATGAATATTAATTAACTGAATTTTTTAATGGCATCAATGATCATGAACAATGGAAATTTTACCATGGCAGAAACTAGAAACAACTATGATATTCCATATTAAGCAAGTATAGCAGAACCTGATCAGACGGCTCCTACAGGAGCCAGTTGGTCTGGGTCTTCTATATTTGCAAAGACAAAGATGCCAAAAGGTGTCTTTGGAGTATTATAAAAAGGAGTTCAAGTGTTAAGTTTGAAGAGTTTGAGAAAACAACTTTCATAACTGGTTATGAGGCAGATTTCAATTTCTAGGATTGCCTCAACACTTTACTTGATAATCTGGTCTCTTTACACTTTAGCAAACAGAGAAGACCCAGATTAGTCAGCTTCTAAAGGAGCTGTTGGATTAGGCTCTGCTGTGTTTGATTAATACTGATATGATACTCTGTAACCATGGCAATAAATATCCTCATTTCTTAATTTTAATAAAAGAAACAAAATTTCAAAAGGCATCTTCATCAAGTAAAGGGTTGAATGCTTATTACAATTTTTGCAGTTTATTAATTTTACACAATTGAAGAGTTGCAGGTTTTCTCTTTTTGTGCCATTTTTGTGTTTGTTTTTCCCCAAATAATTTAACTCTTTACTTCATGAATGTTTATTCAGGATGAATATCAATCAGTCTAATTTTTGTAATGAATATATAAAAGAGGAAATGTTTTGCAAACCAGTAGTTTCTAATGAGCAGACAGGGTAGACTTTGATCAAACAGCTCCTGCAAGGGCTGTCTAAGGACATATTGTTTTTGACCGGTCTGTTGGTTGGTTTGTGGACAACTTTAATGTTGGCAATAATTTTGTAGCCATTGCACATACATACTTCATACTTGACATGCATGTGCAACTTATGGAGGCTATCATTTTTAGGGGTGACTTATTAAGGTTACGGTCATATATCATGGTCAAAGGTCAAATTATGGGTCAAATTTATATTGGCGATAATCGGGGGCATGGTGTTTCACAAACACATCTTGTGGTTTTTTTTCAGTTCTCACAACGTGAATTAAAAGTGTTGGGTTTATTCTATTGTTTGAATTTCACTGATGAGAATTTTGTATAGACTGTTTTGTCATGTTTTAGACTATCACAAAATCATTTGGCTTTTTGATGGAATAGAAATAAATCCTTTGAAAGCAAAAAAAAAATAAGGCGCATCAGCTCGCTGTTAATGCCTTGTTTGCAGTCATCACCTGTTACTCAATAAATGCATGTTTTAACCCTTCGCTTGCTGAATTTTAAAATACATTTCTCATTCTTTACCCATACCCTGTTGTATAATTTAATATATCTTCACTGTTTACAAGTATTTCGCTGTGCAATTACTGCTGTGGAGTGCACTGGTTGCACAATCAGCTTGTAAATAGTGCAGACCCTGATGAGACAGCTTCTGCAGGAGCTGTCTCATCTGGGTCTTCACTATTTACAGGTATGTATATTGACCTGAATAGCAAGCGAAGGGTTAAACAGAGCAGACCCAGATCAGACAACCCCTGTAGGAGTAATCAGATTGGCTCGGCTCTGTTTGCATATGGAATAATATCTTGATTTTACAGTTTCTGCCATGGCTAATTTTCTGTGCCATTATAACATTATTAGAACTCATCTAATCAATATTCATGATGTCATTAGTTCTTACTTGAAAATTCATGGAGTAAAGAGTTTACACTATTCTCATGGATTACTTTGTCAAATGGGTACATGTATACACAAATGTACAGTCATTCGTTCAGCGTAGCATTTTGACAATTAGTTCATTTGTGTGCTACATGTAATGTAGTCATGTAAAAAAAGGCATTATTACAACACAACCTCAGGCTTTATACTCAAGAATTTAGTACAACCTTCCTGTAGCAACCACTTAACCCTTTACTCCATAGTTATTTGTCCTTGATTCATCAAAAATGCCATAAAATTTGGTCAACACTTTTGATGTGACGCGATAACTCAAACGGTACTTCACATTTGTTTCATATTAAGTGCATATGCTTATTATCATCAGAGGAAGAAACCTATAAGTTTTTGGGTTGAATCAGATCACTGTCTAGAGTTATCTGCCCTTGATTGTCAAAAATGCCATCAACTTTTGATTTGATGCAATAACTCGAACAGGACTTCACATATTGATTTCATATTATGGGCATATGCTTAGTATCATCAGAAGAAGACGCCTATAGTTTTGGGGTTGAATCAGATCACTATGTCTAGAGCTATTTGCCCTTGATTCATCAGAAATTCATATTATAGGCATATGCTTAGTATCATCAGAAGAAGACGCCTATAGTTTTGGGGTTGAATCAGATCACTATGTCTAGAGTTATTTGCCCTTGATTCATCAGAAATGCCAACTTTTGTCAACACTTTTGATATGACGCGATAACTCAAATAGTACTTCACATATTGGTTTCATATTAAGGGCATATGCTTTAGTATTATGATAGGAAGACACCTATACTTTTTGGGTTGAATGAGATCACCATGTCCAGAGTTATCTGTCCTTTATTCGTCAAAAATGCCATCAACTTTTGCGATAACTCAAACAGTACTTCACATATTGGTTCCATCATATTAAGGGCATATGCTTTAGTATTATGAGAGGAAGACACCTATACTTTTTGGGTTGAATGAGATCACCATGTCCAGAGTTATCTGCCCTTGACCGATCAAAAATGCCATATTCAACAATAGATCATCTGCAGGGTGAGTCAGTTTTCTTGTTACCTATGCAAAGTTTGGATCCAGATGAGATGCGGAGTAACTCGGCGTCTCATCAGGATCCAAACTGTTTAATGGTTATGTTTTTGAAACAAAATGCAAGAACTTTCAAAAAGCAGAAATGTGAGCAGAAGACAAATTATGCAAACGACCATATTTTGCAGTGAAAGAGTTAAAGGTAACATATATATAAATATATATGTACAATGTATATAAGTCAGCTCTTAGACTTATTTCATAACCATTAAAATGAAATGGACTATTTTATGGCAATTTCTCTGAATAACTTCTATCCTAAAAAGCATTTCTGAATGAAAAATAACATCCCCACTGGTAATTTGGAGATTGACCTTTCCTTCATTTAACACAATTTCACCCATTTGCAAACAGAGTAGGTGTTTGTTTATGCAGTAATATAGATCCAATTCTACACGCTCTGCCACAGAGAAATAATCCTTTATTAAAAATGCTTTTAAATAGTTTCATTCATTGATTTTTATGACAATATTATTTCTTTCATGAATATTAAACGGGGTTATTTTCACAGTAGTTATTTTCCATTTTCACAGACTTCTTAAACATGTCATTTATAGACATATTGCCTTGAATGACTTTCAACCAGCTTGTAGAGAATTCAGTTTTCTGAACACTTTGGCACATATAGTGGGCTATGGTTTTTATTGAAGATACAGTGAAACCCCGCTAATGCGACCACTTAATAAACAGCCACTGGTGTCGTCTAAAGCAGGTGGTTGCTTAATGCAGGACGAAAGTTATGCAGAAAGCTCCTATAGGAGCTTTCTGCATAACTTTCGTCCTGCATTAAGCTACCACCTGCCTCTACCACCCAGAATTATGCCCCTTTTTGGTGGTCGCATTAGCAGGGTTTTACTGTATTGAAAGATTGATTTAGTTTTGTTATTCCGTATGTTGTTTTTTTTACAGTGCATAACTGTTCTCAATTATGTTTTCGATAAGCTGCCTGCTATTAACCCATTACCTTATAGGCTATTTTTAGATGCAACCGCTTTGAATAAATCTACCCAAAAGGAGCATTAACTAGAGAAAAGGAAAATTTTAGAATGTTTTAGTTTAAGACCATTGTGATAAATAGAGCATTCACTCCTATAGGAGCAAATGCTCTATTTATCACAGTGGTTTCACAGAGTGACTTCTACAGAGTCGTCAATATGAGGGAATGGGTTAGTACTTTTTGCAATGGTGATAAGCTGCCTGCTATTAATACTTTTTGCAATGGTGATAATGGTGTATGTTGAACTCCATACTCCATGAATATTTATGTAAGAAATAATGACCTCATGAATATTTAGCTGATTTTTTATATTGGCAAATGACCACAGAAACTTTGTTATGGCAGAATGTAGAAACAGATCTATATAATTTTGTAAGCAAAAGGAGAGTAGACCTTGATGAAAAAGCATTTGTATGAGGGAAAGGGTTAACCCATTCCCTCATATTGATGACATTTTTCTGTAAAAGTCACCTTATGAAACTTGTGATGAATAGAACATTTGCTCCAAAGGAGCAAATGCTTTATCACAATGGTTTTGAAACTACATAATTCCACAATGTAGGGCCCTTTTTGCTAGTAAATGCTCCTTATCGGTAGATTTATCCAAAGAGGTCTTATCTAAATATAGCGTACAAGGTAATGAATTAAAGGGTAAACCCAAGTCAAACTGAAGCATATAATAGCAGCTGTCTTATAGCTTCATCGACAGTGTAAAAATTAAAAAACTAATGGCTTTATACTGATATCTATGTGTTGGCATGTTGGGATTGTGTTTTTAAAGATCCAGTCCCGATGGTAGAGACTGTTTTTATAAAAAAAATTTTTTTTTAACCCTTTACCTTGATGAATATTCATGTAAGAAATAATTACATCATGAATATTAATTAGACAAAGTTTTATAATTGCATTTGAACATAGGAAAGGTTGACCTTGGCAGAAAGTGTAGAATCCAATCTATATTCCATAAGCAAACAGAAGAGACCCTGATCAGATGACTCCTACAGGAGTGGCCTGACCTGTGTCTACTGTTCACAAGGCATTAAAAGGCGTGCTTATGGAGTTATGAGTTAAAGGATAAAAAAAGTCCCTTTCTCAGGACTTGGAATTCAACAATACTATCTCGGACTCGAAAAACTCAGCATTATTCTCAAACATGTTTGGCTGGATCCAAACTTCTACCCGACTGTTGGCTGGAAACCATGTAAACATGTTTGAGAATATTTTTGAGCCTGAGGATGTGTTGGTGAATGCATATCCTGATCTGTAGGCCACATACTGGCTTATTTGTACATAGTACCTTTTTGTTATGTTGAGGCATACATGTATACTTATGTTTGATGTTACGAGTACCAGATTGTATGTGTCACAGTATTTCGATGAAGTTCCAGTATGGGACATGTACAAGATTCATGAGATCTTAATAAAAAATGAAATTCTTTTTGCTGTTAATTATTGTTGAGTCTTTTACCTGGTGATAATTTATTGAAGATTCCACATTATTGGAATAATCATGCAAGAAATAATGACATGAATATTAATTAGATGAATGGCATATGAACACAGGAAGTCTTGGCCAGGACAGAAACTAGATACTATTTCATGAGCAAACAGTAGATCCTGATCCTATGGAGCAAATGCTCTATTTTATCACAATGGTTTCAAAATGTGACATATAGAGGCTTAAAAAGGTGTATTTATGGAGGAAAGGGTTAAGCTACCACTTGCCTTTATAAACCAGAATTTGATCTCTTTATGTGGTTGCATTAGCGGGGGTTTACTGTATATCTCAGTAGAATAACAAATAGAATGCTCTAAAATTTCTTTCAATACCTGTTCAAGGAAAAGTGCAAATAGATGCACAGTTAAACTGTAAAGTAAGTATTCAGACACCCAGTCACCCCTCTCTAACAAGTTGTACAGCTTTATCAAAGTCAGTTTGGGACCATTGACTTACCAGCAAAAAATGACAATCTTTTAGCCCCTCACCGCTGTAGTTCGAATTCCTGTCTGGGCATTTGGATTTTTAATGTAAGCATTTCAGCTGGTAGCAGGTCGGTTGTTCTACCCAGATGTTCTGTGCACGAAACAATGTAATTTGTTCTGTGTACAAAAGAACCTCTGGGGGTCTTCCTCCACCTGTAATTAGCTGGACGTCGTGATATGACTTAAATAAACCCGATAAAAACCAAACCAAACCTTGAGGAGCCATTTGATCTGGATCTGCATTATTTTGCCAAAGAATACTGAAGTAATACTGAATACTGAAGTAAATGACCTGACTAAACTTTGATCCATCTGACCAAGTTTGACAGCTAAAATGTATCCACTAAGCTAAATATGATTGTGATACAGATTCATTATTAACCCTTTACCTCATAAATATTCATGTACAGAACATGACATCATGACTATTAATCAAATGCAATTTTATAATGACATATTATGAACATGGGAAAGTTCTGCACTGGTAGAAACTAGAATTGAACTACAGTATATTGTACCTAAGTAAAAAGAACAGAGCCTGATCAGATAGCTCCTACAGAAGCTGTCTGATCTGGGTCTACTCTGCAAAGGTAGTAAAGAGGTGCCTCTATCAGGTGAAGGGTTAATGTTCCAATTCAGGCATTGATAATAATGTGTTGGTATGAAACATTCATGCGTGAGAAACAAATAATGGGCAGCAATAAATAACTTTTAACACCACTTAATTCTTAAACATTTTATCACAACCAAAACCATCTCGGACAGCTAAAAACAAACCTGCAAACAAGACTCCATTGAGTTAACTCCTTACAAGGCTAACATACAAAGTTACTGTAATATTCCCAAATGTCTGCTGCAACTGTTTAACCCTTTACTCCATAAATACGCCTTTGCAAACAGAGTAGACCAGATCAGATGGCTCCTATAGGATCTGTCTGATCAGGGTCTGCTGTTTGTGTATGGAATAGACATTCTAGTTTCTGATTTGGCAAACATGCCATGTGTTTATATGCCATTTTCAAAAATAATCCAATTAATATTCATGATGTCTTAATTTCTGATATGAATATTCATGGAGTAAAGGGTTAAATGTGTTTACCATTTCCAAACCCACTGTCAGAATGTCAAATAGTTTGGATCTGGATGAGATGCCAACTAACTTAAGCCTATCAATGAAATGCCAACTAACTTAGCGTCTCATCTGGATGAGATGCCAACTAACTTAGCGTCTCATCTGGATGAAATGCCAACTAACTTAGCGTCTCATCTGGATGAGATGCCAACTAACTTAGCGTCTCATCTGGATGAAATGCCAACTAACTTAGCGTCTCATCTGGATGAAATGCCAACTAACTTAGCGTCTCATCTAAGGACAGCTGAATCCCCTGCCGTCGCCTAAATTAAGACATTGCATTTGACCTTCAAATGTGACCTTGACCTTGAGCCGACATGACTCACATGTATTCTGCACATCGGCTCAACTTGGTTAACATTTGAGGCAATTTTCATGAATATCCTTCCAGGGGTATAGGAGATATGGAGCGGACACCAAATTGTTACGGACAGACAGACGGACGGACTGACGGAGGCTATTCCTATAATCCCCTTCCACTCCTTGGCGGGGGATTAAAAAGGTTAACTCAATACCAAACAGTATCAGCTGACAATTGTCTGAGTTGTCTGTCACATTAATAATACTGCAGATGCTGATGATTGTCAATCAGTGAAACCCTAAATAGTTCCTGTATTCCAATGCAGCAGCTGGTCTGTGTCTATATCATTTACAAAGCCCTGAAAATACCTTTCCTTTGGTGTCACTCGTATAACTTTTTAATGCATGATTGTTCATGTGAGAAGTAATAACATCATGAATATTAATTAACTGAATTTTTATAATGACAATTGAAGCAGGAAGGTTTGGCAATGGCAGAAACTGTAGGATCAGATCTATATTATTTTAAAAGCAAACAGGGCTGTCTAGGAGTAAATGGATAAATGGCCAGTGTGTTAACATTATGCTGTCATCTATTACTGAATGGACATTCATGTGAGGAAAAATGACTATGATAATAACTCTTTCGCTGCCAATGTTGCATCTGCGATAACCTATGCAAACAGTTTGGATCCAGATTAGACGGCAAGTAGCTCAGTGTCTCATCAGGATCCAAAATGTTTGTTACTGTGGTTGTTTTCGAAACGTCAATGAAGAAAAAAAATTGAAATGAAAATTGCAGCAGACAAAAAAGTTTGCAGATGACAAAATTTGGCTGTGAAAGAATTAACTAGCAGAGCAAATATAGTGGCAACATGGACATGGGAGTTTTGGGCCATAACAGCAACTGTAGAATCAGATCTACAGTAGAACCCTTCTAAACCAGACATTCAGTTCAGTATAAATGTCAATCTTGGAGACAGTTGGCAGCTTAATGCAGGGTGATGGTTGGTCAGAAAGCTTCTGCTTGACTTTCATCCTGCATTAAGTCGCCACCTGCCAAAAAGTATCTAAATTCTTCTCTACCAGAATTCCAGTTTAGAGGGGTTTTACTGTATAATATTTCATAAGCAAACAGTGTAGCTCCTAATCAAACGATTCCTACAGGTGTCACATCTCTGTTTGCAAATGCGTAAAAATGCCATTTTATCGACTAAAGTGATAATAACAGTAAAACCTCTCTATAACCGCCACTAAATTCCATCGTTTTTTGTGTTAAAAGCAGGTGGCTGCTTAATAAAGTAAGGTGAAAGTAAAACAGAACGTTCCTATAGGAGAGCTCTGTTTTACTTTCACCTTGCTTTAAGCAGCCACCTGCCCTAAATACCAACTAATTAACTCCATTTAGTGGCCGTTATAGAGAGGTTTTACTGTAGATAATTATACATGGTAATATTTGAAACTACAATTTGTGTGTTAGAACCTGCCAATAGTGACCGTATAATGAATCAATATGGAGGTCAATAAGAGCAGGTGACTGCTTCAAGGAGTACAAAAACAATGCAGAAAACTCCTACAGGAGCTACCACTTGTCTTAATCCATTCCCGTATATTGACGACTCTGTAAAAATCACTTTGTGAAACCATTGTGATAAATAGAGCATTTGCTCCTATAGCAGCAAATGCTCTATTTATCACAATGGTTTCAAACCACAAAATTCTAAAAAATTTAATGCTCCTTTTCAGTAGATTTATTTAAAGAGGTAGGATCTAAAAATAGCCTATGAGATAATGGGTTAACCCTTTTTCTTCACCTTTTCATGCATTTGTAAACAGAGTAGACCCAGATCAGCCTGCTTCTATAAGAGCCGTCTGATCAGGGTCTGCTCTGTTGCTTCTGACATGATATAGAGCTGATTCTATAGTTTTTATGCAAGCAAAATAAAAATCCTTGAAAAGTTTACATTATAAAAATTAAGCTAATAAATATTCATGACGTTATTATTTCCTACATGAATACTGAACAGGGAAAGGGTTAAAAACCTAGAAGTTATTTTGGTTTTACACTGAAGAAAGGTTTTACTGTATTGCAGAAAAAAAAAATCCCAACCCCATCTCTAAAGTTTAGAAAATATAAACTTGGTTTTGCCCAAGGTCGTTCATTATTTTATATGAGGCAGCTTGGAATAAGTACAATTACATTCACAAATGCATTAAGATTGTATCTGACAGCAGAAAAACTATTCAAAACACTTATAACCTACATGCAACATGCACTTATTTACTATAAGACCTACCCTACTGCAGCTAGCTCTGAGTCTACTTTGTTTGCAAAGGTGTCAAAAGATGTTACAGTGAAGGGTCTACTTTGTTTGGGAAGGTGTTAGAAGGCGTTACTGAGAGGGAAAGGCTTAAACACTGATAGGTCTATTTCGAACATTCAGTATTCAAAGGACAAACCAAAACGATGCTAATATTCCTTCAAACAACGGCAACAAACAATTATTGCATAAGTAAAAAAGAACACATCTAAAGGGTATGAATAAAAAGTCTGAGAGATTTACCTTTTACTTCCTAAATATTCATGCAAATAATGACATCATGAATATTAATCAAATTAATTTTCATAATGGCATATGAATACAGACATGTTTGGCTATTACTTCCTACATTATTCATTAAGCAAACAGAGCAGACCCGATCAGACTGCTCCTACAGTAGTATTAACCCATTCCCCCCATATGCTATTTTTAGACCAAACCTCTTTAAATAAATCTACCGAAAAGGAGCAATAACTAGAGAAAAGATTTTTTTTTAGAACTTTGTAGTTTTTAAACCATTGTGATAGAGCATTTGCTCCTAAGGAGCAAATGCTCTATTTATTACAATAGTTTCAAGAAGTGACTATTACAGAGGTGTAGAAAGGCATATTTGTGAAGGAAAGGGTTAATTTCTGCTTTCTGCTCTATTTGCTTATGAAATGATATAAATATGATTCTCCAGTTTCCTCCATTGCTAAACAATCCTTTGTTCATATTGCCATTATAAAATTTCAGTATATTAAAACTGACGATTTAATTATTCTTACAATAATAATATCTATGAGGGAAAGTGTTAAATGCCCTTATCTTACTTGGAAGTGAGTGAGTGAGTGAGTTGGGGTTTATGGCATCTTGACAGAAGAAAAGTTGCCAGACCCACATCTCACATCTAGATAAAATATGGGATATGGATCCAGAAACTTAACACTTGGAAGTGGGGACAAAAAAGCAATCCAGTAAACATTAATTAAGTACAATGCTCGCCTATGAAATTGTCAGCATATTCTTTGTACAATTCAGTTACTGTGATAAGATCAATGTAGATTCTCTAATCAGAGTCAAGTAGCATTATCAGTGAATGTGGCTAAACCCACACACAAGCACTTGTCAGATTATGTGATACTGCAAGGCACCAAACCATATATGTCATAGTAAACGAGAGATGATTAGGTGTTAATTTAACCCATAACTCCATAAATTCGTATTTTCGCGCATTTGCAAACAGAGTAGACACAGATCTGGGTCTGCTTTGTTTGCTTAAAATATCATATAGAACTGATTCTACAGATTTTGTCAGGCCAAACATTCAACTACAGTAAAACTTCGATTATCCGAACACTAAAATACGTATTATTATCAATCTTTAATACAGGTGGCAGCTTAATGCATGGTGAAAGTCATGCAGAAAGCTCCTCTAGGAGCTTTCTGCATGACTTTCACCATGCATTAAGCAGCCACCTGCCTAAAAGGGTCTAAATTCTTCTATACCGAAAATTCGAATAATCGAGGTTTTACTGTATTTATATGTCGCTATGAAATTAAGTTAGTTAATTATATTCATGATGTCATTATTTCTTTTATCATTTTATCAAGGGGTAAAGGATTTAAGAATATATAAGAAATTGCTCAAAAATAGCATGCACAGGAAAAACAATAGAATTACTAGTTGATGAATAATCAAGGGAAAAACTGTGGCCTTAGTGATGTAGATAAAGCTTCAATTTCTACATATACAATATTCATAAGAAACTATGGCCACAACCATTCTGATTTCGGAATAAGTATCAACTTTTACTCTATACACAAACTTTAAACTGCATCCCTAATTTTGAATTATATTCATTCATACAGTAACCCTTTACTCCATGGTTATTCATGTACGAAAGGACATAAGAATATTAAGAAGTTTAGAATGACATATTATTAACACAGGAATGTTTTTCTCATTGCAGAAACTGTAGAATCAGATCTACGTAACTTCATAAGCAAGCAGCAGATCCTGATCAAACAGCTCACCTGTAGGAGCAATCTGATCTGATCTGGGTCTACCCTATCTGCAAAAAACATTAAAAGGAGTAGTTATGAAGTAAAGGGTTAAATATAGTCTGACAGCTTTTAAGGAAACATTAATCTGAAAAATTGGACAATAAAGTGACCCTGAACGAGCTTAAAGCTTTGATAAATCTAAACAAAACTATTTTGAACGGAGCACAGATCTATCACATTTATCTAACCCGTTTACTCAATGAATATTCACATGCAAGAAATAATGATGTCATTAACTTTAATCAGCTTTTTTAACACAAATATTTTAGGTCAAAGGGTTGACATGTACAGTTTTACAAATGAATACATGCTCTGGTGGTCAAATTGTTGAACAGAATCAGCTTGTGCTAAGCACAATCTAAACTGAAAACATTGCAGGCTTAGCACAGAACTTACAATCTATGGGATGAAGTTGAGAACTGTTACACGAAAAATGTATCATATTACACTGATGCCACTGTCAAAAAGCCTAACAATCTCTGCTAGAGGTTTCATACTTTTGTGACCAGTTTGGATCTAGATGAGATGCCGAGCAACTTGGTATTTCACCAGAATCTAAACTGTTTGATACACTGATTATCTGTTTTTAATGTGAAAATAAAAAAAACCCACAAATCTATTTTGTCAATTAACCCTTTACTCCATTGGTATGTTTTTACACCTTGCAAATATAGTAGACACAGATCAGAAAACTCTTGCTGAGGCCGTCTGATTAGGGTCTGCCCTGCTTGCTTATGAAATAATATAGATCAAGACTACATTTTCTGCCATGGCTAAAAATTATTGAGTTTATATGTCATAAAAAATCATTGTCTCATTAATATTCATGACTTACATGAATATTTATGAGTTATAGGGTTAAATGGATTGAACTTATTGCAGTAACTAGCAGTGACTATTTAAGAGGCAGAATCACAGCAAATGACTAATACTAGAAAAGTGTCTACGATAACTATGCTCTACCTTACATCTGACTTTGCAGCCATGGTATGGCCAATGACAAGGCCTATAACTCTAGTGTCTCAGAGTACATATGACCTTACAATAGGTGGACAAAATCACTTAACCCTTACCAATATGAATATTTAAACAAGAATCCATGAATATTCATGATATATGAACACATCAATTTTTGGTATTGGCAGAAACTAAAAAATCAGACTAAAGTGATTTCATACACAAACAGCAGACTGTAATCACAATATTTCTGTAAGAATCATCTGATCGGTGTCTACTATGTTTGCAAAGGGATGAAAAGTATGTAAATGAGAGAATAGAATAATGTCCAACAACTCAACAGCTTCATAATTATAGATAAATACTTCTGAAGATAACCCTTCACTCCATGAATATTCATGTAAGAAATAATGACATCATTAAAATATTAATTAGCCGATTTATATATCGACAAACTAAAAAAGAATATTTTGGCCATGGCAGAAACTGTAGAATCAGATTCCATAAGCAAACAGGGCAGACCCTGATCAGACAGCTCCTACAGGAATCGTCTGATCTGAGTCTACACGGCTTGCAAAGATGTCAAAAAGTAAAGGGTTAAGCTCAATACAATATGTGATGGGCAGATGGATTGATCGAATTTGATTAATACCGTAACACATGCCTGCCAGAGAATAACATTCTGAGTATTCAAGTAGCCATTAATTTGTGAAAAAAATAATTCTAGCCGAGAAATAGCCAGGACAAAAAAAATCAACAGAACGACTGACATGGTAACTCCTACATATCTTGCCCAAAACTTTGTTTTGTGTATGTGGTGGTGTGTGTGTGTGTGTGTGTGGGGGGGGGGGGGGGGGGGTATTACAATACATGTACTAATAAAAATTATAAATTGCAGTTGCACAAGTACTGTCAAAAATAATATCACAGTAAAATACATTCTAAAGCTGTCAAAAGTCCAATTCAATAGACAACTAACAAAAATACAACATACATCATGTAACATGTACTATCTTTGTTAACCCTACCAACACTAAAACGCTTTTGTCTGCAAAACATGTCTGAATCAGCTCTAACAGACCTAATTTTCTGTCATTTCTCTTAACCCATTCCCTTATAGGCTATTTTAAGACCCAAAATATTTGAATAAATCTACCGAAAAGGAGCATTTAATAGCAAAAAGGTAAATTTTATACTTGTGTAATTCTGAAACCATTGTGATAAATAGAGCATTTGCTCATAGGAGAAAATGCTCTATTTATCAAATTGATTTCAAAACATTTCCCTTTTACAAGTAAATGCTCTTTTTCACCAGATTTATTCTTGCTCCTATAGAAGCAAATGCTCTATTTATCACAACGGTTTCACAAAGTGACTTTTACAGAGGCGTCAAAAGGTTTCCATAATTATGAGGGAACGGGCAACTCATTCCATCATAGGCTATTCTAAGACCCAAAATCTTTGAATAAATCTGGTGAAAAGGAGCATTTACTAGTAAAAGGGAAATGTTTTGAAATCACTTTGATAAATAGAGCATTTGGTCCTATGAGTAAATGCTCTATTAACCACAATCGTTTCAAAAAGTGTCTTTTATAGAGGCGTCAAAAGGTGTTAAAACGAGAAATGGGTTTAAGAAAAACAGTCTCAGAGTGTCAAACAGTTTGGATCCTGTTGAATCTCTAAATTACTTGGCATCTTGAACTAAAGTTTCAAAACGTCAATAAAAATCAGTCCATAGTGTTGTAAGGGTTACAGAAGTAGTAGAAAGACAATATACACTGTAACTACAGCAGAGGTTGAAGCTTATTCTTATCTCTGAATTCAAATATACAGGTAACTGATTTACCTGCCTATGAGCAATTCTTTTACTTGCATTAAAAATACAGTAAAACCTCTCTATACTGGACATTCAAATTAATATCAATACACGTACTGGTTTGCAAGACAAATGGAAGCTTAATGAAGGATGAAAAAAATTATGCTCCCAAAGGAGCTTTCTGCATAATTTTCATCCGGCATTATGCAACCATTCCAGTTTAGAGGAGTTTCACTGTATTTTATTTTATATTGTTAATATGCATTACATCAATACTGCTATTTATCAGACAGTCCAGATATCAATACAGAGCTATAGACATTTTGGAAATATCAGTTAAGAATTTTGTCTATACTTCTTTGCCAAACCCTATACTATTAATACACACATTGTTTACAGTCGTATCAATAACTAGAAGCCCACTGACAACATATTGAGTCCAGGTTCAACAACTTGTGGTGTTAACCCTTTCCCTGTTCTATATTTAGTCCAAATTTTAATACCTACTGAATATTCATAGACAAAATAATTATAATGAAATGTGGAAGGTGGTACATTATAGCCATTTTAGAAAGTGAAGACACTGACCTTTCAAATTCTATTAGCAAACAGAGTAGACCCTGATCAGATGGCTCCTCTAGGAGCCGTCTGATCTGGGTCTACTCTGTTTGCAAATGTGTGAAAACACGTTTATATGAGGGAAAGGGTTAAGAGTTATCATTCTTTTAGACAACATACACATGTACTATCTACACAACCTTTAGCATGATGAGCAAAAGTTTGCCTGCTCAAAACTTTGACTGCTTAATAGAATTTAACCCTTTCCACCATATAAAACAACTTTTCACACCTTTGCATACAGGACAGACCCAGATCAGATGGTTCCTGTAGGAAAAGGTCTGCTCTGTTTGCTTTGACATGTTGTTGATCTGATTATAAAGATTTTGGCAAAAAGTTTCCTATAGCAAACAGAGCATACCCAGATCAGAGGGCTCCTATAGGAGCCTTCTGATCTGGGTTTTCTGTTTGCAAAGGCGTATTTATGGAGTAAAGGGTTAATACCTTTGCAAACAGAGCAGACACAGATCAGAAATGGCTCCTGAAGGAACCATATGATCAGGCTTTGCTGTAATTGCTTATGAAATACTCTAGATGTGATTCTACTGTTTCTGTAAAGGCCACAACATTATAAGAATAGATGCAAATAATATTCATAATGTTATGAGATATTTAGCTTAACCTTTTATTCCATGAATATTCATGTAAGAAATAATGACATCATCAATATTAATTGGATACATTTTCACAATAGCATAATGATATGAACACATAAATTTTTGGGCGATGACAGAAACTGTAAAATTATATTATTTCATAAAGCAAACTAAGCAGACCCTGATCAGATGAGTCCTGTAGGAGCCATCTGATCTGTGTCTACTCTGTTTGCAAAGGCATAACAAGGCAAATGCCAATTGAGTAAAGATTAAATCCTCATATCTGAAGCTATGCTAGAGCGTGAAAACCCTTCATAATTGTCTTGGTGAGATTCGTATGATCAAGTACGGAATAACCATCCAATTTTAATCTCATTTGGCTAGTATCATGGGGAAAACCCCCTAGACATTTTGGAACCAGGTAGAGTCAGACAATGTGCCACATTGGAATGAGGTGTTTGAGCTGGGTCTACACTATCAATCAATGAAGACATTAACTTAGAAAAACTAAGACTGTCTTAGTCTGTGAGGCACCTTGTTCCAAAGCTATGGCTGACCTTGGTCTAGGCTGCTGGCTAAACGTCTCCACAACAATAATCCAACAGAAGTCTGGGTCTTTAAGATGGTAGCTTAATGCAAGACAAGTTATGCAGAAAGTTATGACAAGCTTTCAGTATTACTGACCTGTCACAAGATTTTAAAGACACACCAATTTATTAACTAAGCTGCTGCTTTAGAAAGATTCTACTGTCAGAGTGCCGATTTTCCCTTGACACAAGCCACATGCATATACATATATACGTCTCTCCGAGGCATACAGGTAGGTAAGATGTAAAAATGAAAACACATTTATTTCTCCATCAAAACCTATTTATGATCATTTTTTAGAAACTTTGTCTCGAACTGTTTTTTTGTGGATAAATGATGACTGTAGTTGGATGACCAACTTCATCTACTGTTCTGTATTATCCTTGTTTATTGCACTCCAAATGGGTGGGATCTCCGAATGGGCTAGGCTCATGTGGCAGGGCTGTTCTGCGTGGGTAGAAAGTGTGGTCGACAGAGTATTGCAGCAGGTTTGTCAGTTTTGACATGTAAATATCAGCAAACCTGTTCAGCCGGCGAGTAAAGTAGGTTGGATTGTGGTGTGTGCGAAACATACTGCCAAATCTTGGATTGCACAGTGACTTAAGGTAGTCTCTGAAAAAGTAGAAAATAAATGCTTCTGTACTGTAGAAAATAAATGCTTCTTTACTGTAGAAAATAATTGCTTCTGTAAGAAATGATGATATCATGAATATTTATTAGCTTATTTTTTTATAATGGCACATGTACACAGGTTGTATTGGCAGAAGTTGAAAATTCTGAAATTTGTCACTCAGCCTGTATAATTGATAATGAAGCCAAACCAAATAACTCACTTGTCCTGTAATATATATAACAAGAGTACCGCATACGGTACATAATACGCCCACTTGCAAACTTTCTCAGATTCAACATGCCTTATAAGTGTTGACATTTTCTAATCTGTGCTTAAGATCTTGATTTCCATATTAAGGTGATACTATTTTTAAAAAAAATTGAAGTGAATATCTTATTAATTAAAAAAGTTACAGCTAATCCTCATATTTGCAGATTTTTGTAAAGTGCAATGGCCATAACTCGGTAAAGACAAACTGAATGAACCTCAAAATAAGCTCAGCTTCAGATTTTGTTGCTTAAAACATTTGTGTTAAGTTTCATTTATATCATTTTAATAGTTTTCCCAGAAAACAACAGACAAACTAAAAGTTGACTGACAAACAAAGCAACAAACACACAAAGTTCAAGCACCATAACTTTAGAATAAAATGACTTATCAAAACCCCGCAATATATGTGAAAATTCATATTAAGGTTTAACCATATAAAAAAAATTGAAGTAAATATCATTTCAAATGAAAAAGTTATGGCCATCCTCATATTTGCATAGATTTGCATTATTTCTTTTAAGTGCATGGGCTATAACTCCGAAACAACAAATCAAATTGAACCTCAGAATTGACTTAGCTTCAGGTCTTGATGCATTAAACATGTGTGTGAAGTTTCATTAATATCTGTCAAACAGTTTTCCCAGAAAACAGCGGACAAACAATATGCATATATTTGCATTATCTATTAAATAAAAGGGCCGTAACTCTGAAACGAAAAATCAAATGAACCTCAAAATCAACTCAGCTTCAGATCTTGATGCATTAAACATTTGTGTGAAGTTTCATTAATATCTCTCAAACAGTTTTCCCAGAAAACAGCCGACAAACTATTTGCATGTATTTGCATTATTTTTTAAGGACAAGGGCCATAACTCTGAAACGAAAAATCAAATGATCCTCAGAATCAACTCAACTTCAGATCTTGATGCATTAAACATCTGTGTGAAGTTTCATTAATATCTCTCCCAATAGTTTTCCCAGAAAACAGCAGACTAACTATTTGCATGTATTTGCATTATTTTTAAGTACAAGAGCCATAACTCCGAAACGACAAATAAAATGAACCTCAGAATCGACTCAGCTTCAGATCTTGATGCATTAAACATTTGTGTGAAGTTTCATTAATATCTCTCAAATAGTTTTCCCAGAAAACAGCGGACAAACTATTTGCATGTATTTGCATTATTTTTTTAGGACAAGGGCCATAAATCTGAAACGAAAAATCAAATGATCCTCAGAATCGACTCAGCTTTAGATCTTGATGCATTAAACATTTAAGTGAAGTTTCATAATATCTCTCCAATAGTTTTCCCAGAAAACAGCGGACAAACTATTTGCATGTATTTGCATTATTTTTTAAGTACAAGGGCCATAACTCCGAAATGACAAATCAAATGAACCTCAGAATCGACTCAGCTTCAGATCGTGATGCATTAAACATTTGTGTGAAGTTTCATTAATATCTCTCAAACAGTTTTCCCAGAAAACAGCCGACAAACTATTTGCATGTATTTGCATTATTTTTTAAGTACAAGGGCCATAACTCTGAAACAAAAAATCAAATGAACCTCAGAATCAACTCAGCTTCAGATCTTGATGCATTATACATTTGTGTTAAGTTTCATTAATATCTGTCAAATAGTTTTCCAAGAAAACTGCGGACAAACAAAATGTTGACGGACGAACGAATGAACGGACGAACGAACGGACGGACGGACAGGGCCACGCCAATATACAACCACCTTTATTAGGTGGGCGTATAAAGAAGGGGAAAAGCATACACCTAGCAAGTGGACAAGTGGAACTTTCAACCTGAATGGTACTGGAGGAAACTAGAGTCTGATCTATTTTAATTTTATAAGCAAACAGAGCAGATCCAGACCAAACAGTTCCTACAGGAGCTATCCGATCTGGGTCTACTCTGTTTGCAAAGGCATGAAAAAGTGTTTATATGAGGGAAAGGTTTAAAATGGTACCAAACTGACATTATATCAGCAAGAATGTAATATACAGTATTCCGTTATAGTATACACATGTATCCTAATGGAGCAGTTTGTTCTTGTTCTACTCTGTTTGCAAAGGTGGAAAAAGTGTTTATATGAGAGAAAGGGTTAAAATGGTGCCGAACTGACATTATATTCAGCTTTAAAAACCGATAGAAAACTGATATTTATACAATGAAGAACATTTACTGGTAGTTACTGGTAGTTAAACTTGAAAATCTGGCAAACAGCCACTATTCTCCAAACTTGATCAGAGTAATAGATTTGGCTCTACAATACGTAAACAGTTAAATATGTCTTGGTGTTGACAAAATTTGTAATGTGTAAGGGGGGCAAAAAAAAAATGAAGGGGGCAAATGACTGCCCCATAAAGAATACCAGGGGGGCAAATGTCCACCCAAGCCAAAACAGTAGGGGGGCAAATGTCCTGCGGGCAAATGTCCGTATACCCATGTGGAATGCCGGAATAAAGCCCCACTGGAATTTTGCCCCATCCTTAAAAACTGCATAGCGGAACTTTACCCCATCATGCTTTTGCATACACGGAATAAAGCCCCACCCTACTTTTTCAAACACGGAATAAAGCCCCAACATAGTATTTCCCCACTCTAATACGGAAGAAAGCCCCATCAAGTTTCAAGGCGGAAGAAAGACCCATCAATTATAATTGTGTCTGTTCTATAGCGGATTTCCGTCCTCTTTTACATCACATCTATTATCAAAACTAAATTGTGCACTTCCATAATGTATTTCATTAGAACATTTATATAGTTATATGTTGAAACTGAAATGAATCATTTCACTTTAACCCACTCTAAGGCATGTCATTGAGAATTATAACCCAATACAAACCTACTTTGGTATTTATCCAAACAGAAATATAATCTCCTTTAATTACTGAAGTAAACGGACACTAATCTCCTTTAATTGTCTATATCAACGACCATTATCGGGGAATGAAATGACGTTGGAAACGTGTCGTCTGCTCAATTCCCTCACACATCGTTAGACCTTTTAATGTGTTGGTGTATTAGCACGTGCCGCTGTACACAAGGCGGAGCGTGTCGAGAATCGAGAAGGAAATGATTTTGCCAACAGGTCTGAGCTATGTAACCCTTTCCTCGATAAATACTTCTTTCAACGTCTTTTTAACGAGTAGACTCCGATCAGAAGGCTCCTACAGGGGCTGCCTGATCAGTGTATGCAGTGTTTAAAATATGCAATGAGAACAAAATAGACCCATGTCAAACTGCTTCTACCGGAGCTGTCTGATCATGGTTTTATTTTTTTTTGCATAATATTCATTGCGTTATTATTTTCTCAAGTTGATAACCCTGTCTGCTAAATTACAGTCTGATCACAATGCAAGCTTTAGGTAGGTTTGTTGTTGTTTTTATTTGTGGTACCTGTATATATAAGTAAACAACGAGCAATGAGCCATAAAAATCAGCGCAGTCCACTTTTTGTTTTGGGGGAATCAGCATTCTGTCTGTTTTATATATCAAAAACATGCATGAGAAAATCGTAATGTTCCCAAAATGTAAAGTATATTAACGACTCGCTGCTCGTTGTTTACCTATAACGAATGCGTCAAAATTCATGTATAATGAATATCGTTTGTTGGTCATTTCGGCAATGAAATATAATTTTCTACATATGGCATAATCTGTAGCAATACTTTCGAATTGATGAATGACAAACAGTGCATCCTGACCAGACGCTCTATATATAAATATATATGTCGCGAAAGCTGATCTGAATCAACACTGTTTGATAATAATTATATCTCGCTGCCATTTTTATCAACAAATGATTTCATTTTACTTATTGGAAATGATAGTAGAAATAAACAAAACGAAACACCATGAAATGATTTAATAAATATTTATCATAAATAGCATATAGAAATACTGAACCGGTGAACCCTTCTCGTCAATATGCGTACACCTGTAAATAGTGAAGACCCAGGTGAGACAGCTGATTGTGCAGTCAGTGCACTCCACAGCAGTGATTGCAGAGTAAAATACAATATAAGCACAAAACAATAGATTGGATCCAGGCCAGTCGCTGATCAACAAGAGTTTGGAATCTGATGAATCCCTTAGGTAAAAAAATAGTCTATTCTCATCCGGATCTAAACTATTTATACACATATAGTACATTTAACCCTTTCCCTCATATAAACGTGTTTTCACGCATTTACAAACTGAGTAGTACCAGATCAGACGGCTCCTGATCAGGGTCTGCTCTGTTTGCTTATGGAATTTGAATATTTCATCTTCACTAATTTGTCCATGAATATTCATTAGGTATTGAAATTTGTACTCAACATAGAACAGGGAAAGGGTCAAGTGAAACGTATAATAGGGTCTTCTCATCTGAATCTAAACTTTTTGCAAAGGCTATAACAATACACACATATACACATACAAGAAATTAAACAAACATGTATTCTCATCTGGATCTAAACTGTTTGCAAAGGCTGTCACAACACAAAAATATATGGTCTAAACTCAGTGCAGCCTGATGTTGTAGCCAACGGCCTGAAGGAAATCCTTCATCGTCTTTTTCCCGGCGCGGTACTGTTGACAGAGATCCAAGAGGGTTTTCTGGTGTAATTTTCTGGTGGCTCGCTGACGTCCTTTGATGGGGTGTCCTCTGGTGTGTCGTAGAACGTCAGCCTCTACCATTGCTGCGTCACTCTCAATGCACTTAATTGCAGTCCATATGGAGGGGTTGGCGTGACCCACTAATCTATTAAATCCATTATTCCACCCCTCGCATGCATTATTTGTCCTCTCTCTGCTCGCCATAGTACTGTCGTGCACATTCCAAGTGGCTGGTGGAAAACGTGGGGAAGTCCGTCGAAACTTCATTTTACCCTCTCGTGACATCACAGTCCTGAAAAAAGAATCACAGTATTAGGATAACACATTACAAATACGAGTTTCTACGCCTTTGTAAACAGAGTAAACCCAGATCAAGTTTTTCGGCTCGCGTGTAATATGATGCGCTTCTACTTGCCAATGTAAAGTATAGGGTGCCAATGTGGTTTAATTTAACCCTTTCGCTGCCAATGCCGGATCTGTAATTAGGTGTACCTGTGCAAACAGTTTGGATCGAGATGAGACGCCGAGTAACTCGGCGTCTCATCAGGATCCAAAACTGTTTGTTACTGTTTCTATGTTTTTGAAAAAAAATGAAGAAAATCGTAAGAATGAAAATTTGTAGCAGACGAGACAGGGTTAATAAATATTGATCTGGATTTTTTTGAAAGGCTGTCACAATATACACATACATACATGAAATAAAACGTGTATTCTCATCCGGATCTAAACTGTTTGCAAAGGCTATATAAGCACATAGAACACATATATAAAATTTACATACATCCTGTCTTGTCATCTGTTCATTACGTTTGCTTGCAGTATATAGTTGTGAATTTAACTGGGCCCAAAACTTAGTGTGTCCATGTATTTGACTAAATTATGTTATATGTTATATTAATACATTCATACTGCACCGGAAGATATGCGCATTGTTAAATTAGTAATTAAAGAGTTTTATAGCCATATAACACTATTTAGACTTCTTTACATATTTATTTTATAAATATACATATATCTGTATCCATACTAGTCTCACCTGTATTTGCCATTTACGTAGGTTCCGTCAAAATACTCCAACAAGCATTCCAAACTTTCTGGTACGGACTCTCGCAGCAACCTCATCCCATCGGCCACTTCGTCGACAGGCAGAAAAGCTAAACCGTCGATCATCCCACAGAAGTGACGGATGTCACCGTCTTCCCTATACAGGGGCTGTAGTCCGTCATTCTGAATCCTCCGCCATGTTGATTGGGTGAGGTGGTAGAAGCATCCCTGAAACATATAAATTGCATATATTACATAGGTAGTCAAATGCGCTTCACCGTTTTCTGATGATTACTAAAATAAGAAACAGAAGATGGGCATGCAGACCTCAATCAACACAAAAACTGTAGGTGTGTTCCTCTAATAATACTTAGTATATGTCCTAATATGAACCAAACATCGAGTTGTCATGAAACCAATACGTGATGTTATCGCATCACATCAAAGTTGCAGAATAAATGCTGGAATACATTTGTGTCGCTATTCGCCTATTTTGATATGTATTCATGTTGTGTTCGACAAATAATAAATACATGTATTAATTTTAACTAACGAAATTAATGGTCCCCGTTTATCACGTTATATTCATGTACGAAATAATAACATTTGTAATAATTATGGCACATCGACATTGCATAAAGAGCAGACCCTGCTCAAACAACTCCTTCAGGAACAGTCGGATCAGGGACTAATCTGTGACATTCTGTGGAGTAAAGGGTTTTATAATGCACGACATCTTTACATACCTGTATCTGTATTGTAGACGATATAGTGGTCCGCATGGCGTTCTGGATGGCTATCTCGTAGTCTGCGACCAGTCTGGTAGGGGTCGGTCTGATGTTTCTGGTCAGGCAGGCATCAAGGACTACTGTAAAGAATTCCTCGTATGTTGATTGTTCCTTTGATGGCAATAGGGCATAAACGGCTGTTTGGTAGGTCGCTCCCAATGGCACACGGAGTATAAACAACTGCTCGAATTGCGGCGGTGCTGATGAGTGAGTTCCGTCCATGAACCACGTATCTGCATTCTCTAGTAGTTGCAGGCCATCTCCGGACGCAAAGACGAGTAGGCGGGTGTCTGTCTCGTTGTCATATATCAAATGCCTCTGGAATTCCTCTGGCAATGGGACTGGTATAGTTGATGCGGACGCAGGTTCAGAGGGGGTGTCCATCCTCTTCTTCTTCCTTGCTGTCCGCTTTATGGTTTCAAGTGTACCGGCCGCAACACGAACCTGAAATTACAGCAAACAACACACACATTATGAAAGTCAAACGCATTAAATCTGTTTGTGTTACAATTCTATTAGATTAAGACACATGAACACGGACACTTTTGACTATGGCAGAATACAGAATATGTAGATTCAGACGTTCTTAATTAAAACAGTCCTTGATCATATGACTGGGTTACAATTACGGACCTAGATCTACATTGCATACATTATTTTTACATACATTATAACTGTAGCCAGAAATATACATGAAGGAAACAAAATTGAAATGATATAAATCAAGTACAGTCAATCCTGTATTAAACGACCGCTAACTGAAGTACCAGTAAACAAGGGTATTATATTTAGTAGTCGTTCTATACCGGATTGACTGTATAATCGTATAATCAAACATTCACACAAGTCCTTCATTCCAATTGACTGCATATAGGTTGAGCGTAGATCTTCGTTTTTCAACTTAATATAAGTATTTACATAAACATTTTAGGATCTTTATGGATGTAGACGACATCAGAATAGCACCCAGAATTATGCCTCATTTAGGTGGTCGCCTTAGCGAGATTTTACTGTATCTGCAAACATAGTAGACCCCTATCAGAAGGCTCCTAATAGGAATTGTCTGATCAGAACAAGCACTTTGTATATGTCGCATACATGGTAAACGAGCAACCGGTCTCACATACATGTTTCCAAGTGAACAATATCCTTCACATTACGGCATTAGCACGCATTTGGCATGTTTCCGTATGTAAATGCATTTTGACGCATCTGCAAACATAGTAGACCCCTATCAGACGGCTTCTAAAAGGAGTCGTCTGATCAGGGTCCGCTCTGTTTTCTTATGGTGTATTAATATTTATGACGTCATTATTTCCTACATGAATATTCATCAGGGAAAGGGTTATATACAAGGCTTATCGGCGATAAACATACCTCGACGGATTGCTGCGCCAGCTTGTCAACGACTATCTGCCCCGTTGTTCCGCGACTTCCTGCAAGGCTGGACCAGATGTCAGCTCTCACCTTCATTGCCTGGATCTTGAACAAGTCTGGTTCATGACTGTGGTCTGTGACAGACTTCACTTTCGTGATCTGAAGATGACATTGACAAAAGCATAACAAACAGTGTTGGTTACGACCAATCAATAAATAAGGCAATAGCACTATCTTAATATAAACACATTCCTTCAAGTAAACTCACGCATTGCAAACAGGATAGACCCAGGACACCTAGGACCAGACGGCTTCAAGCTCATAGCATGCACAGTCATTTAACCTCATAACTGACATATATACATGTATATTTGTATATCTGTTTCTTAAAGACGGGTATACATGTGCGTGTATTTCTGTATTCGGTAATCTGTATCATTTCTGGATGTTTGTTAATATCTATTTATATCCGGCAACCTTTCACAAACGTCAATCACTTGTATCTACACACACTGCATGTGAGAACAGGCTTAACAAACATAATGGATGGATAGATTTGCATATGAAAACGTGGTGCGTATTTTTACGTATTTGACAAATTCAACAAATGTAAATTGTTAGATTCTGTTACCTATTTCGTAAATATTCGTACTCAAGCTTTTGAAATATGAGTAGACCCAGGTCAGGCGGATATTCTTAAATTTTGTCTAACCTTTAGGCTTCACCAAAAACATTTTCAAACATCAAACTTTTACAGCAGGTTAAAGGATAATAATTTCGCTCATGTGGTGCGTTTGTTTGGCATATTTTAAACTAATAGTTTCATAATATAAATACCTCAAGATCTGTAGTGATGGTGGCACGGCAATCCTGCGACCGGCGTTGGTCACACTCCCATCTCTGACTAACGGACGACTGTGATTTCTTCGTGTATGCATAACCAGCGTAGCAAAGCTTTTTTCCTCCTCGGTTATTTGATATGACCTCCATGTTGGTAAGAAGCAAAATGCAACGATGGTAGCTCATGATGCGTTTATTTATACAGCTTCTTCGTTGAGCGAAAACTGTCATTTAATTGTTTGCTTAAGTCTTAAACATAATAAGCATTTATGCATAATTATCAATCTTCATATATAGCAATTAACACCTATGCATATAAGCGGCCGCTCAATTAACTTAATTGGTCATTAAAAACATAAATATCTGCGTGTGAATAATTAAAGTTGATGGCCATACAAGTGTTTGCTAATTACTTTCGCTGTTTGGATGTAATGTTTTGGTGAATTGCTATCGAAGTTCATAATTAAGTTGATATGGTTTTGTTTTTTTTAATTTTCGAACGAAAATGAGTTTTGATGTAAAATGTTTATTCGAAAAGTATCATTGATGGGGCTTTCTTCCGACTTGAAAATAGATGGGGCTTCCTTCCGCATAAGAGTGGGGCAAAATATGATGGGGCTTTATTCCGTGTTTGAAAAAGTAGGATGGGGTTTTATTCCGTGTATGCAAAAGCATGATGGGGTAATGTTCCGCATTGCAGTTTTTATGGATGGGGGAAAGTTCCGATGGGGCTTTCTTCTGGCCACCATGATGTGTGGATGACCAAGTGGTGTGTTTGTGAAGTATGTGATGAGCAATGTGTGGATGTACATGTACCTACCTTAACTCCTGTCGCTCTTGTAACAGTTTGGGTATCATGTTCATGCTCTCCTCACTACCAATATCCTGTAATAACAACAACAGAAAAAAGACATTACCAGACTATACAGTAAATCATCTCTAAGATCTGACATTCAAACTAACATCAAAGTCTGCAAGACAACTGCCAACCCATTCCCTCATAATCATAAGCTCTTTTTAGACCAAACTGGATAGAATCTACTTTGGCGAACCCCAGAAGTAAACAAACTAGCACGCAGGCAAAAGTTGCCAAACGTTGCTATGCACAAATAAACAAAATTATTGGTATATGCTATTGTGTCACTGCTTTAAGCAAGGATTAACTTATAAATAGGACCACAAATATTTGGCAGCAGGGGTGTGGAGGTGGCAGCCCCATTATAAAACAACAACAAATATTAAGTGGGTAAAGTTTTCTGTGAAATCATGTGCGCAAGCTCGCTGTTTACGAGGGTACACTAAAGTAGATGTGTTCCGACCAAACATATTCAAATCTACTGAGAAAAGTAAAACTTTAGAATTGTATAGTTTTGAAACCATTGTCATATATACATGTACATGTATATAGCATTTGCCCCTGTGCAGCAAATGCTCTATTTACCACGATGGTTTTAAAATGTCACTTAAACAGAGACGTCAAAAGGTATCAATATCGGTATGAGAGAATGGGTTAATGCAAGGTTCCAGTCGTGCAGAAACCTCCCACAGGAAATTTCTGTATGACTTTTACCTTGCATTAAGCAGCCACCTGCCTAAAAACTTAAAGAAGATCTACATTTTTCTTTACTACAATTCCAGTTTAGAGGGGTTTACTGTACTACAAAGTACAAAGTATGACTGGTCACAGTACCCTATTTACCCAATTTGTAAAGCACTGTAGGTTAATCATCATTTTTACCCCTTATAACATGTAAAAAATAAGGACATCATTAACATTAACTAGCTTAATATTTATAATGGCATATGAACAAGGAAAGGTTTGCAAATTGGCCCTGGTAAAAACTGTAGAATCAGATCTGTGTAATTAGATAAGCAAACAATACAACCTGATCAGACAGCTCCTACGTACTGGAGCCATTTCTGATCTGGTCCTACTCTGTTTGCAAACATGCTAAAAGGTGTATTTATTGAGTAAAGGGCTTACAGTAAAACTTCTCTAAACCAGAATTCTTGTAGAAAAGCATTTAAATACTTTTAACCACTGTGTTACCATGGTAACCAAATCTTTTGAAACACCTACAATAATTGAGTTCTAGGTACAAAAATACACAATCACACCAATTTTAAGAAAAATCGAACAATACATGTTGCTAAATTTTGACCTATCAAAGTTGAAGGCATATCTGCACATGACCAGCAATGTTCAAGTGAAGTTTCATTAGGATCAGACAATTACTTAAAAAGAAATGTGTCGGGTAAGTTCACGGCGGAATATGAATAAGAATAAGAGAAAGAATTGGAAGAAAGAATAATAATTAGAAATGGTTTAACACAATATGTACTCCCACTTCATATGGGGGGACATAATTACAGTAAAACTTCTCTTAAACGAAACTTTCAGTAAACAAGAATGGAGATCTTTTTTATGGACATGCCTGCTTAATGCAGGGTTAAAGTCATGAAGAAAGCTCCTCTAGGAGCTAAAAATTCTGCATGAATTTTGCCCTGCATTAAACTGTTACCTAATTTAAAGTCTGATATTGATACTAATACTTGAGTGTTCAGTTTAAAAAAGATTTACTGTAACCAGATTCACTAATAGCAAAGAGTTACGCATTGTGCGGTTATTAGAATTATATATATACAGTAGAACCCCTCTAATGCAACCACTTAATGAACAAACATGGCTGTCTTCATAAGCAGGTGATTGCTTAATGCAGGACGAAAGTTATGCAGTACTATAGGATCTTTCTGTATAACTTTTGTCTTGCATTAAGCTACCACCTGCATCTAACACCCAGAATTATACCTCTTTTAGGTGGTCGCAGTAGCGGGGTTTTACTGTAATTATAAAACACTATACAGATGTGACTGCAGTATCCATTGTAGTTTATGCTCATTTTCTATGAAGAGTTGTCAAAAATCCTCGACTTAGCTGCCCAGTTAGTGGTTAGATTGCGTGTCTTTAAAACTTATGATTGCTTAATGCAAAAAGACAGTAATGCAGAAAGCTCTTATGGGGAGCATTCTGCACTACGCTACCACCTGCCTCAAAGATCCTGGTTTAAGATATTTTGAGTGGCCACATTAGACAGGTTTTACTGTAGACACAAATATTCAAGTATAAGGATATTTGTACAATCGCAAAAAAATTTAATATCATAATCTGGTCAGGATCTACACTTTTGGACAGTCATAATGTTTCCAATGCTTATCATCTGCCTAGGTCAACACTCAACAGTATATATATACCGGTGACTCTGATCAGCTGGTGATAATAGAGTCAACACTGTAAACCCTTTCAGTGCAGGAAACGAGTCACTAATGGTCTTTTAAAAAATACCTCTGAACCACCATGGTTAGCTTGATCTTTATGATTTTGGAACAGTCCATTTAAAATTTCAGTGTTGAAAAGGTAAACAACACCTTTCATAATGTAATACTGTACTTAATAAAAAATATTCTGTAAGTCAAACTTAGGGAAAGGGTTAACTTATTCAGCTTTACAAATTGGTGAAGAAAGAATCTGATGTAAATATGGCATTTTTGAGCGTTATAAAAACATAATATAGTCTTCAATGATAGTTTAAATGTATGGTAACAATATCAGTTCATATCATCAAAATTGTGCAAAAGCATTCTACAGCAACCTGTCACCACTCAACTATTTTTACTATTAAAGTGTACTCTTGGTATTTAAGACAACCTTGACAGGTGATAGCTTAATGCAAAACTACTGTAAGCTTTGTGTATTATTACCTTTGTCCTGCATTAACCTGTTACCTCAAAGAAATGCCTTTTCATGCTTTGCACACAGAGCAGACCCAGATCAGACAACTCCCGTATGAGCTGTCTGATCAGGGTCTGCCCTACTTGCTTATGGAACAACATGAATATAGAACTCATTCTAATATTTCTGATGTGGCCAAAAGCTACCTACATGTAGTTTAACCCTTTCCCTCATATAAACTTGTTTTCACACATCTGCAAACAGAGTAGACCCAGATCAGACGGCTCCTATAGGAGCCGTCTGATCAGAGTCTGCTCTGTTTGCTTATGAAATAAGATAGATCTGTTGCTTTAGTTTCTAAAATGGCTACCACGTTTAACCGTCTGTATTTCATTATAACGATTTTGTCCATGAATATTGAGTAGGTATTGAAAGTTTGAATAAACATAGAACAGGGAAAGGGTTAAGTACATTTAAAAACATTCAATTACATGAAGTGCAAGATTCTTGCACACTATTTCATGAGGTAAAGGATTAAGCAATTGTCTCCTACTTACATCTCCCCACCCCCTTGTTCATTCATTCTATTATAAACCAACTCACAACCAACATATAGGGAAATACAGGGGTGGTTTTGTTGACATTTTAGAGATGATTAGTGAAACTGTAAACCATGAAAAAAAGAGACATCATAGGGAAAATTTAACAGCAAAACACCATAACCATTCCCAACTAAGAAAAGAGCTAAGACAGATTCACCAGCTTAATCCCTATGTCCTCATGACCTTTAACCCTTAGAATGCTGCTATTTCAAAGTCAAGTGGTCTGTCATTGTAAAACAGAAAAGTCTTTCTGTATAAGAATTTATCTATCTGGAATATATATCTATTTCGTATTCTCTATAAGAAAGGATTGAACTTACAAGATGACTTTGAACAACAAACACTGCAGACCCTGATCAGAGGGCTTCTTCAGGAGCCCTCTAATCTGGGTCTACACAGTTTGCATAATTACTCCTTGCTAACTTTCAAAGGGTTAATAAGTGAGATATCCAATATTTGTTTCTTGTCTAGTTCCTAGCTCAAGCTCTGACTTAAATACTTGTAGCCAGCCATCTGATCACATGGACAACCTCTGTGATTATGAAGACTGCTTTTTTTTTATCAAAACAAAAAGGTAACTATATAAAATATCGCTGAATGTGATTATCCCTTTCCCTCATATAAACATGTTTTTAAGTATTGCAGATCAGATCAGACGGCTCCAATAGGAGCCATCTGATCGGGGTCTGCTCTGTTTGTTAATAGAATTTCGAAATTGGTATCGAAATTTAGATAAAACAAAGAACAGGGAATGGGTTGTTATACCAGCATAAAGGCGACTGTTGGAGCATATGATATATTGAACAGTCAAAGGATCACAACTCTGTGAGAAATAAATCTAGAAACGGATAAAATTCTAGATATGTGCATCTTCTCTTGATACTGAAACTTCCCATACAGTTTCGTTGAAATCCTTTAGTTAATTTCTGAGAAATGATGTGGACAAGATAAACCTATAGACAAACTAGCCAACAAACAGACAGAACAGCCTGAGAACTCCTATATACCCCTCAAAACTTCATTTATAAGTTCAACTAATTCAATGCAATAAGCAAGATACAATTGTACAGTGAAATCTGGTTAATTTTCAACAAATCCATTGATATTAAAAACTTAAAATAACTACAGTAGCAACACTCAAATATAATGAGTCAGGATAAGCATAGATCTTTAACCTTTTCCTCCATGAATATTCATATCAGAAATAATGACATCATGAATATTAATTAGATTAATTTTCAAAATGGCATATTAATATGTGAATTTTTTGCCAAAACAGAAACTAGAGAATCAGATCTATATTATATTCATAAGCAAGCAGAGCAGACCCTGATCAGACGGCTCCTATAGGAACTGTCTGATCTGGGTCTACTCTGTTTACAAAGGCGTAGAAAGGCAGATTTATGGAGTAAAGGGTTAAAAGCAGGTTAGTGTATAAAACAAAACAAAAGTAACACAAAAACTACTAAAGTCATCTGAATTACTTTCATTCTTTAAGCTACTACCTGTCTAGAAAAACATTACTATATCCTGTCTAACCCATTCCCTCATATAGGCTATTATTATATCCAACCTCTTTGAATAAATCTACCCAAAAGGAGCATTAACTAGAGAAATGGAAAATTTTAGAATTTTGTAGTTTGAAACCATTGTAATAAATAGAGCATTTGCTCCTATAGGAAAAATGCCCTATTTATCACAATGGTTTCAAAAAGTGACTATTACAGAGCTGTAGAAATGCGTATTTATGGAGGAAAGGGGTTAAAAGATATAACTATATTTTCTTTTGAGTGCCGATGTTGAGAGGTTGTAACTGAATAGACATTATGTCTTCTGTATTGCCTCAAAAACAAAATTATTTTCATCACACAAAACTTTTATTACACATATAAATTCTTATAAAATGTCTTGTCTTAATCCTTCTCTAAAAAAATCTCCTTTTCACACTTTGCAAACAGAATAGATCAAGATCAGACAGCTCCTGTAGGAGCCCTCTGGTCAGGGTCTGCTTTGTTTGCTTATGACATCATATAGATGTGATTCTACAGATTATCCCAAGGTGTTCATGTAATTTGTAGCATTATAAACAAGAGGGCCATGATGGCCCTAAATCGCTCACCTGGTTACTATAGACATATGCATACACTGTACATGTATTTCTATGTAAAAATAAGTAAGCTTCATATTGGGGCCAATATGAAACCAAGGGCCATAATTTTAGGCCTTGAGTTTCAAATTTGAACAATCTAAATAAAGGTACATTAGATGATGCTTCATATAAGTTTCAAAGTTCCTGTCCTTACAATTTCACAGGAGATTTTAAAGATTTTCCTATGAAAAACTGATAAGCCAGGGGCGGGGCCATTTTTGGTCCGGGGGTCATAGTTTGAACAATCTTTGTGGAGGACCATTAGATGATATCAAAGGTCTAGGCCTTACGGTTTCAGAGAAGAAGCTTTTTATGAAAAACTGATAAGCCCCCGGGCTGGGCCATTTTGGTCAAGGGGTCATAATTTGAACAATCTTTGTAGAGGACTAATAGATGATGCTACATACCAAATATCAAATGTCTAGGCCTACGGTTTCAGAGAAGAAGATTTTTAAAGATTTTCTTATGAAAAACTGATAAGCCCCGGGGCGGGCCATTTTTGGTCCAGGGGTCATAATTTAAACAATCTTTGTAGAGGACCATTAGATAATGCTACATACCAAATATCAATGGTCTAGGCCTTACGGTTTCAGAGAAGAAGATTTTTAAAGATTTTCCTATGAAAAGCTGATAAGCCCTGGGGCGGGCCATTTTTGGTCAGGGGGTCATAATTTGAACAATCTTTGTAGAGGATCGTTAGATGATGCTACATACCAAATATCAAAGGTCTAGGCCTTACGGTTTCAGAGGAGAAGATTTTTAAAGATTTTCCTAAGAAAAACTGATAAGCCCCGGGGCGGGCCATTTTTGGTCCGGGGGACATAATTTGAACAATCTTTGTAGAGGACCATTAGATAATGCTACATACCAAATATCAAATGTCTAGGCCTTACAGTTTCAGAGAAGAAGATTTTTAAAGATTTTCCTATGAAAAACTGATAAGCCCCAGGGTGGGGCCATTTTTGGCCCGGGGGTCATAATTTGAACACTCTTTGTAGAGGACCATTAGATGATGCTACATACTAAATACCAAAGGTCTAGGCCTTACGATTTCAGAGAAGAAGATTTTTAAAGATTTTCCTATGAGAAACTGATAAGCCCCGGGGCGGGGCCATTTTTGGTCAGGGGGTCATAATTTGAACAATCATTGTAGAGGACCAATGGATGATGCTACATACCAAATATCAAAGGTCTAGGCCTTAGGGTTTCAGAGGAGAAGATTTTTAAAGATTTTCCTAAGAAAAACTGATAAGCCCCGGGGCGGGGCCATTTTTGGTCCGGGGGACATAATTTGAACAATCTTTGTAGAGGACCATTAGATAATGCTACATACCAAATATCAAATGTCTAGGCCTTACGGTTTCAAAGAAGAAGATTTTTAAAGATTTTCTTATGAAAAACTGATAAGCCCCGGGGCGGGGCCATTTTTGGCCCGGGGGTCATAATTTGAACAATCTTTGTAGAGGACCATTAGATGATGCTACAAACTAAATACCAAAGGTCTAGGCCTTGCGGTTTCAGAGAAGAAGATTTTTAAAGATTTTCTTATGAAAAACTGATAAGCCCCGGGGCGGGGCCATTTTTGGTCCGGGGTCATAATTTGAAGAATCTTTGTAGAGGACCATTAGATGAGGCTACATAACAAAGATCAAAGGTCTAGGCCTTACGGTTTCAGAGGAGAAGATTTTTAAAGATTTTCCTAAGAAAAACTGATAAGCCCCAGGGCGGGGCCATTTATGGTCCGGGGGACATAATTTGAACAATCTTTGTAGAGGACCATTAGATGATTCTACATACCAAATATCAAAGCTCTAGGCTTTGTGGTTTCAGAGAAGAAGATGTTTAAATAAATTGTTGACGACGCACGACGCACATACGCACGACACCGGACACTGCCCCCTCAAAAATCAGCTCATACATATCCATAATGTCATTATTTCTTAAATATATATTCATAAGGGACCTACTGAATATTCATGGACAAAACAGTTATAAAAATATGGATTGTGGAAGTTCCAGGAACATTATAGCCATATTTTGGAATCTAAAGAAACAGATCTATCAAATTTTAATAGCAAACAGAGCAGACCCTGATCAGACGGCTCCTCTAGGAGCCATCTGATCTGGGTCTACTCTGTTTGCAAATGCGTGAAAACACGTTTATATGAGGGAAAGGGTTAACCAAATTTCACTGTATCTTAATACAAACATATGTTTTATTGATATACAAATACAAATAGTGACCCAACTATCTATCACCTGACTATCGACTATTGGTATAATAAGCAGAGCATCATAGGCTTTGATATTTTTCCATTATTGCCCCTTATCCTGCCAGAAAAACAACTTCTTTTTTAAACCTTTGAATGTGGGAAAGAAATTAACCTGCATTTGTCCCCTATCAAGCTTATAATTATATGGCATATGTTTTAAATGGACTCTACAGAGGTCCAGATAAGATGTGTAAATAAAAACATTTTCAAGAATAACTTTTGATTCTCCAACAAAAGCCAATGTTGTGACCACTCTTTAGAATTGTCTCGAAGAGACAATTCTAAAGAGTGGTCACATCATAGGGTTTGGTGGAGAAATAATGATTTTAGTATTCGAGTATGCATCTTATCAGTAGCTCTGGACTCTATTAGTAATTGATGATGGACCATTCCAATTCGAAAGCTATGACATTCAAAGGGTTACAATTGGAAGTTAAATACATTTTGAATTTTGAAGCCTGGAAAAAAGTGTTGTCATAGTAAGAGAAAATTTCAAGCCCTGTGCAAGCTGCCTAGCATTGTAATGCTTTTCAACAGAGCCAGGTATAAAGGGGTTTATTCACCAAACCCTATTTTTGTGATCTCCCTTCAAAATCATTTCATTTCAGTTCTATTGAGTTGTCACAACAAAGGATTTGGTGGAGAAATTAAAGGAGCTATTCATCAAATAAGGTTTAATTTTCAAACCCTATCTACAATGTTGTTTCAAAACTGAGTACTTGTCTAATTCACTTCTAGAACATTTTGTCCCATTACCTTTCAAAAACCAGTGTCAGAGTGTCAGTGAGTTTGGATCCTGATGAAACACTCAGAGTTACTCAGCATCTCATTCGAGTCCAATCTATCTCCAAAGGTAATCAGAAAGGTGTCCATAATGTTGAAAGAGTTAATCTTTTGAAAGTTTGGAAACAAGAGTATTGTTATTTACAAACAGTGTAGACTCAGATCTGAAGATTCCCCTGGAGGAGTTCTCTGATCAGGGTCTGCACTGTTTGTAATTGTCAAAATCTTCTAGCAAATTTAAGCCTTTCATACTGACTGAATATAAAGTTAAACACTGGTGGATCATTCCTCTTTGAAAATTCTGCATTCAAAGTTACTAATTACGTCAAATTTTGAATATTTTTCTCCTTTCCTTTATAGCTACTATAATGAAATACAACTTTATAAACAGACTATGTTTTCTTCACATGCAACGCTATTTAGTACTAACATCATGAAACAAAAAGCAATACTTCTCCATTGTGTAAACTTTTTAACCCATTCCCTCATAGGCTATTTATCGATCCAACCTCTTTGAATAAATCTACCGAAAAGGAGCATTAACTAGAGAAAAGGAAATTTTTAAGAATTTTGTAATTTAAAACCATTGTGATAAATAGAGCATTTGCTCCTATAGGAGCAAATGCTCTATTTATCACAATCGTTTCAACAGGTGACTTTTACAGAGGCGTAGAAAAGCGTATTTATGGAGGAAAGTGTTAAGAAAGCAAAGGGATATTTTTTACCTCTTTGCATGTTAGCAACGAATTTGTACTTAGAATCCAAACAGTCTAGCTCCAGATAAGACAATGAAGATTTCATGGCTTGATAATGCATTTTTTTTTTTTTATAAGAAATGGAAGAACAATTCCTGCTGGAAATTAATTTAAATCAGGCAACATAGTTACCAGACAGCTAATATTTTGTATGAAAAGACTCTTTGCTTGTGAAATAATAGTCGTCATCTGCATCTGCAAACAGAGTAGACAGTAGGATGCCGTCTGATCATGGTCTGCTCTGTTTGCTTATGGAATGATATAGACTGATTCTACAGTCTCTGCCAAAATAAAAAGTTTGTGTGTTCATATGTCATTTTAAAAATTCATCAAATTAATATTCATAATTTCATTATTTCTTTCAAGGTGTAAAGGCAAAAAAGCAATTGGAGTGTCAAACCATTTGGATCCTGAAGAGATGTAGAGTTAATAATCTCATCTGGATCCAAACTGTTTGTGTCTAAGTATTCATAAGTTCGCTGCTAGCATGTAGGGAGTTAACATGGGTGCACTAGTAAGAGGGTAAAGACGTGCATAGATATTACAGGTGAAAACGTTTACAGGTGCTAAAATGACAACCTTTCCTGAAGTTGGTGACCCCTAGTAATAGATATACATATAAAACATGTAGTAGGCACTGACAGTACAATAAGGGTGTATGAGCTGGCCCACAAGAAAATATGTCCTCGTTTTAAAAGCACTGTAAATTCAGATCATAACTTGCTTCATGATTGGCTGTTATGATAACCATAAATCAATAATACATGTACAATGAAAAGTGTGTGTCATCAATCAATATCAACTAGAACTACCACTAAAGGTGCCCCACTAGCACATATGACACAGAAATGAGGGTTATAGAAATAAATCACTACAAAATCTGCTACAGTTTAGAAAAAAAACTCCGGAAAACCTGAAATTTCCTAAAAAATTCTAAGTCAAAATGCTGGAATTCCATTAAATATCAATGTAGTGTAACAAAATTTAAACTTGATCTGTAACTCATTATTATAAAGCTACATACCAAACATCACATCAATATCTTCAAGGGTTTAGAAAAAAACTCCGGAAAACCTTAATTTCCGGAAAATTTCTAAGTAAAATCACTGTATTTCTGTGAAAAATCAATGAAGCGTAATGAAATTCAAACTTGATCTGTAACTCATTATAATAAAGCCACATACCAAATATCACTTCAATATCTGTAAAGGTTTAGAAAAGAACCCCGAAAAACCGGAATTTCCTCAATATCTGTAAAGGTTTAGAAAAGAACCCCGAAAAACCGGAATTTCCGGAAAATTTCTAAGTAAAATCACTGTATTTCTGTGAAAAATCAATGAAGCGTAACGAAATTCAAACTTGATCTATAACTCATTATAATAAAGCCACATACAAAATATCACTTCAATATCTGTAAAGGTTTAGAAAAAAAACTCCGGAAAACCGGAATTTCCGGAACATTTCTAAGTAAAATCACTGTATTTCCGTGAAAAATCAATGAAGCGTAACGAAATTCAATCTTGATCTGTAACTCATTATAATAAAGCCACCTACCAAATATCTCATCAATATCTTTACAGTTTAGAAAAAAACTCCGGAAAACCAGAATTTCCGGAAAATTTCTAAGTAAAATCACTGTATTTCCGGGAAAATCAATGAAGCGTAACATAATTCAAACTTGATCTGCAACTTATTATAATAAAGCCACATACCAAATATCACTTCAATATCTGTAAAGGTTTAGAAAAAAACTCCGGAGAACCGGAATTTCCGGAAAATTTCTAAGTAAAATCACTGTATTTCCGTGAAAAATCAATGAAGCATAACCAAATTCAAACTTGATCTGTAACTCATTATAATAAAGCCACATACCACATATCACTTCATTATCTGTAAAGGTTTAGAAAAAAACTCCGGAAAACTGAAAAATAACAAAGGGCAATAACTCCAAAAATACTGAAGACAGAGTTACAAACCTTGTGCACTGCACTTGCGGTCAATGTGATCTATCTATATATGAAGTTTGAAGTCAATAGCTTTTATACTTTGGAAGTTATGATGCGGACAAGCATGACGGACGGACGGACGGAGAGACAACCGGACGGACATGGTGACTCCAGTATACCCCCCACCAAAAAACTTCGTTTGTGGGGGTATAACAACTGATAATGTAGTAAATATAGTACAAGTGGTAAATTTATAACTTATAATCAGATTTACAATAGTGATGCTGAACAAGCCATTGGAAATTTTGAATATGGATTATACTATAAATTTACAATATAATGGAACAAGCTGATGAGATATGCCCCAGCTTCTCCATTATAAACTATATACCCAACTGTTGCCTGCAGTGTTTAACCCTTTACCTTATGAATATTCATGTAATAAATACTGACATTACAAATACTAATTAGACAATTTTTTAATTATTATAGCATATGAAAACAAGAATGTTTGGCCATGGCAGAAACTGTAATTTCAGATCTATATAATTCCAAAGTGAAACAGAGTAGACCCTAATCACTTGTCTCCAGAAGCCATTTAATCTGGGTCTACTTTGTATACAAAGATGGGAAAAAGTGTTGCTATCAGGTAAAGGGTCAACGAGCCGGATTTTGCGATACTCCCGATACTGACGTAAACCTTCATTTGACACTCTGTTCTCAACACTACTGCTGGTCTGGACCTACACTCTTTAAAAACAAGCTATATATATTATTATATATGACAAATTTATCTAGTGATCCAGCTCATAAATATACAAATAGAGCTATAAATAAATAAATATGACTAACACTTTACCTCATAAATATTCATGCTAAAAATAATGACTGTATGCAGTATGCATATTAATTAGCGGATTTTTTATAATGGCTTGTTGAACAAGGCATTGTTTACATGAGAAAGTTGCAAAATCAGATCTATGTTATTTCAATAAGCAAACAGAACAGACCCTGGTCACATGGCTCCTACAGGAGCTGTATGATCAAGGTCTACTATATTAGCAAATGCATGAAAGATGTCAATATGAAGTAAAGGGTTCATACCACTACAATACCATGACAAAGTAAAGCCAATCGACCAAATTTTACTAGGACCTTTTGACTAACCCTTTACCTATTTAATATGTATGATTAAATTGATCATAGGCTATTTTTAGATACCTCTTTGAAAAAATCTACCGAAAAGGAGCATAAACTAGAGAAAAGGAAATTTTCAGAATTTTGCAGTTTGAAACCATTGTGATAAATAGAGCATTTGCTCCTATAGGAGCAAATGCTCTATTTATCACAATAGTTTCACAAACTAACTTTTACAGAGTCTTCAAAAGTTGTCAATATGAGGGAATGGGTTAATAGCCTTTTTTAAAAAATGCTTGATGAACAATGACATTTGTAGAATCAGATCTTTATTATTTCATAAGCAAATATAACAGACCCTGATCAGATAGCTCATGCAGCAGTAATCTGATCTGGATCTACTCTGTTAGCAAAAGCATCAAACGGTATGAGATAAAGGGTTAATACAATCACTATACCATCTTGATAAAGTAGAACCAATTGACTAAATTTTACCTGGACTTTGGACACAGGAGCATAAATCTGTATAATTTACACATTCACAATAAAGACAATAAAATGTTCACATTCTCACAAACTACTGAAACACAAATGTTTTCTACTGTGCCTGTGGAAATCACACATCAAGGGCTTAGCCATTTTTTTTTCTTTCCAATGACCATTTTTCTGTGAATTGGTTACTTCATGAATATTCATTAAGATTATTTTTATAAGGTAACATTTTCCAGGAAAACGTTTGATCTGACATTAAATGTAGCATCAGCTAATTCAATAAGCAAACAGAGCAGACCCTGATCAGATGATCTTGGTCTACTCTGTTTGTAAAGACATGAAAAAGCATTTATATGAAGAAAATGGTTAACTCTTTGCATGCTAAGTTGCTGAGGACATAGTGCAAAAGTACTGTAACTACAATCTTTGACATCTGTAAGCATTTAAAATCTTGTCTTTTTTTTCTGAAAACTATCTTTTACTCAATTTCTTTCAAAATCCATGACTGTAGTGGCAAAAAGTTTGAACCCTGATGAGATACTGAGTAACTATGATCTGATCAAGATCCAAACTGTTTGAAAAGGTCATTACTGTTTTGCACCATAGATTATAGTTACAGTTTTGTCATACGCAATTCTTAAAGTTATTTTTTCCTTCTGATTCAATCAATCAACCAGAGTAACAAATAGTTTGGATCAAAGTGAGATTTTAAATTACCTGGCATCTCATCTGGATCCAAATTGTTTGGACTGGCTATCACAGATTTACCACTAGTCAGCTACATTTTACTGGCAAACTAGAGACAACCTTTGTAATCATGGAAGTTCCCAACTATATAAAAATCCACATAACTTTTTTTCACAGCAAATCTATCTATAATCTGGACATGTCTTTGAAAATAAATTACACATCAAGTAAATGGCAAAAGATACTTTAGGCTAAATCCTTGATACAATCTAGTGACATTTATTTTCTGCTTTCAACAAATCTAACCTGATCTGCAAGACTGTCTTGTCTTTTTGACATTGTAATTTACTGCATGTCTGACATGAGGACTCATCATAACCCTTAACCTGCTGAATAATTAAAACTTGATCCTCCCTCTCTGAATATTAATTAATCAAAGCATTTATCACTGAAGAAAATGGGTTTTACTGCAAACATTGCAGATCCAGATCAAAGGGCTCCTTCAGGAGCCCTTTGATCAGGATCTAGACTGTTTGCAAAGGTCTTATGTACTTGGATCCCACGCTTTAATGGTTAAGCCTCTAAAAGACGTGGCTGAAAACTCTACCAATCTGCCTATAAGCAATATAAAGGTTTTACAGGTATCTTGTACAAAGATCTATATTCACATTTTTCATATGTAAACTTTAAACTAGACAGAATTAAAATGTGGGAAATCTATTGGTGCATTTCTCACATTTATAAAATTGATTTTGATCAAATTAGATTTGTCAAACTACATCCTAACTGAGGACATACCCGAGATTCTATATGTGGTGGCTGTAATAACATAGCTTATGTATAATACATGTACTTACAGATCATTAAATAATTATTTACAACACATGTACAGATATTTCTTAAGAACAAATAAACAATATAAACTTTTCAACCCATTACATGATGAACATTCTTGTATGATTATGAATTATGAATATTTAATTATTTAAATTCTTGTATTAACCCTTCGCTTGCTATTCGCTCCTGCAGGAGCTGTCTCATCAGGGTCTGCACTATTTATAAATTGATTGTGCATCCAGTGTATCCCACAGCAGTGACTGCACAGCGAAATACTTGTACACAGTGAAGATATATGTAACTATACAACAGAGCATGGGTAAAGAAGGAGAAATGTATTTGAAAATTCAGCAAGACAAGAGTTAATCATATCCCTGTTCAACATGATAGAATATGTACACCGAATGTTTTGGTATTAGCAAAAACTGTGAAGTCAGTTCTTATTATAATTTCATAAGCAAACAGAGGAGACCCTGATCAGATGGCTCCTATAGGAGCCATCTGATCTGAGTCCACTCTGTTTGCTAAGGCTTGAAAAAGCGTTTATATGAAGAAAAAGAGTTAAAAAATACAAAATAAGAAAAGTTATTGCCATGGAAAACTACAGAATCTGTTGCATGTAACATATATGCAAACAGAGCAGACCTTGTTCAGACGGCTCCTACATGGACGGTATGTCTATGATCAGGGTCTACTGTTTGCATTTTAATCTATAATGGCAAATGAGAACAAGAATGTTTGGCAACGGCAGAAACCGTACAATCAGATCTATATAATTCAAAATGCAAACCGTGCAGATCCTGATCAGACATCTCCTACAGGAATCATCTGATCTGGGTCGTTGTAAAGGCATCAAATAGTGTTTAGAAATATCAAGTGGTAGGTTAACACAATATGAGATGACATAAGGTAAAATTTACTTTAACCCTTTCCATCATATGAACACTGTTCATGTCTTTACAAACAGAGTAGACCATGAATAGATGGCTCCTGTATTGGACAAGTCTGATCAGGGTCTGCTTTGTTTGCTTATGCAATACTATAGATCTGATGCTACAGTTCCTGCCATGGTAAAAAAAATCCTACTGCCATTATAAATATTCAGCTAATTAATATTCATATATTCATTATTTCTTAATAAATATTCATGGGGTAAAGAGTGAAAATAGAGCAGAGCTGATAGGTAAGAGGGCTCCTCTTATTACACAAACCTTTTCTAAAACAACTTGGATTTAGAGTGTAAACTTCGTCATTCCAAACTGGCTAGCAAATTATTCCTTTCATTATGATTGGCCTCTACGTTTAAAGAATGATGGACTATTCCATCTTAAAACTTAGCATTCAAAGGTTGAGACAGGAGCATAATACATACCTGCATCTCTTCAAGCAGGTGCTGTAACACTGTCAGCCATTGCACTGCCTCCCTGTATTCAGGTCTTGATATTGTCTCTATCTCTGGCTGCAATTAAGAAAAACTCAAATGGTCATAATATAGTATACTGGGTATCTACATCATACATGCATGCACACATTTTACCTGCTGAAAGCACTTTTAACCCTTTATCTGATGAATATGCATGTAAGAAACATTGACATCATGAATATGTAGCTTAATAATTGTACAGTGAAACCTGTGAAAACCGAACCCCCTCGGGACGGATCAATCGTCCGGTTTTCAGGTGTCCGTTTTTTTTCAGGTTCGAAATTTTGCCGAGAAAACCAGCAAAGTGAGTACACTGTTCTGTTTTAATTCACCCATCCATATCAGTTTCCTAATGTGAAACTTGATGTTACAAATAGCTGACTGATCTGAATTACGACAAAAGTAAGAGGAGGCTTATCTTATAAAATAAAAACAAGAGTACCACATACGGTACATAATACGCCCACTTGCAAACTTTCTCCGATTCAACATACCTTATAAGTGTTGACATTTTCTAATCTGTGCTTCAGATCTTGATTTCCATATTAAGGTGATACTATTTTTAAAAAAATTGAAGTGAATATCTCATTAAATAAAAAAGTTACAGCTAATCCTCATATTTGCAGATTTTTGTAAAGTGCAATGGCCATAACTCTGTAAAGACAAACTGAATGAACCTCAAAATAAACTCAGTTTCAGATTTTGTTGCTTAGAACATTTGTTTTAAGTTTCATTTATATCATTTTAATTTATGGCCATAACTCCAAAAATTTGAAATCAAGAGTTATGGTTCTTATGTAGGGGCCTTCCCCTCAATGAGATCTACTAACCTATGAAATTTCATGCTGATACCTCCTATACTTTTCGAGTTATGGTCAATGTTAAGATTTCGGACGACAACGACGATGATGCGGCACAGGAGTTGCGACAATAGCTCGTGATTTTTTTTAAACAGAAGAGCTAAAAACTATATACCCCGACGGGCCGAGCAACTTCGTTATCATTTTTCTTGATGCCATTATAAAAATTCAGCTAATAAATATTGATGATGTTATTTCTTACATGAATAGAGATAACTATATGTATACACAGAATAGAAATCACTACCCAATCAGAAAGTATAATAATAAATGATCAATATTTACAAAGAGTGCATAACCATACTAGCTGCTGTGTCAGACACACACACACACACTGATTACATGTAGGCTCTACACTATTAGAAATTAACCAACATTTGCAGTTCTATTATATGAGTAGACCAAAACTGTAGATTCCGATCAGATGCTATACACCATTTCCAACAAACTGGTTTCAGTTATTTTTGTTACTTAACCACTTTGAGAGTACTGACATTTACAAACAGTGAAGACCAAGATCAGAAGGTTCCTACAGTAGCCATCTGGTTAGGGCCTGCACTGTTTGTCATTCAAAATCCTCTCACAAATTATTCATTTTGATATTGAATGGGCTCATTAAACACAAGTGTTAATATTGTCACCTCTAATTCTGGTATCAGTGCACCAGTTCTCCAGCCATGTTTCAATGATGGATCCTGTAATGAAAGAAAACAAAATCAAGAACATTCATATCACAAGACTCTACTCTGACAAAATAAATGGTACACACCACAATAAATTTCAGCAGGGATTGCTAATAGCATAACAGCAAACATCTCAAAACCGGTCTTTCAGTAAAGAAGAATTTAAATCTTTTTAGGATGCTTAATGCAGGCTGAAAGTCATGCCTTGTGAAGCTTTCTGCATGACTTCAGTAAGTTAACAGTTTAGAGGAGTTCTTCAGCATCTGATCAGCATCCAAAGTGTTTAAATTCTGATTTCTTTATTTTTTTAAACATAGAAAAAATCCCCCAAGTATTCAGACAGACAAACTTAGGCAAATAATGCAGACCCAGATCAAATGGTTCACAAAGGACAGGTTTGATCAGGGTCTACGCTACTTGTTACACTCTCAGTCATTGTTAAACTTTATCAAACTGGTACCAAACGGAATTATTCAGGATTACCAACCAGTGGAGAGATGAGATTAGGTGTCTGAACACTTTGGGTAGTTAAAGTATCTTTACTTAAGAATTGATGCTGATGACATTTTCTTATAAATGGCAAGAAATCACACAAAAGTTAATTTGGCTTCCTACATACAAGAGCACTGCACTGATGCAAACGCTTGTCTGTCAGTGAAATTTTTTTTAACCCTCCTCTTGCTGAATTTTAAAATACATTTCTCCTTCTTTACCCATGCCCTGTTGTATAATTACATATATCTTCACTGTGTACAAGTATTTCGCTGTGCAATCACTGCTGTGGAGTGCATTGGTTGCACAATCAACTTGTAAATAGTGCAGACCCTGATGAGACTGATGAGGAGCTGTCTCATCTGGGTCTTCACTACTTACAGGTAGGTATATTGACGCGAATAGCAAGCGAAGGGTTAATTTCATCTGCTGATTCATAGAGAATTCCGTTGGCTTAATAGCTTTTTCAGAAACTATTGGTAGTATAGTAAACATGTTTTACCCTGATCAGATTCCTAGCTCTAAGCTGTTTGCAAATACCAGTCATGTTGTAGTAAGAACGATTGTGGCCCTTATAATGATGAACAGGTGTGTGAAATATTCATTGAAGGTTAGAACCAAGACAACTTGAACAAGAGAATTTTCTACTCAGTACCAACAACCTTGACCAAGATTCTTCCAATGACAGCTTGGCCAGTTATATACCTGCACTAATTTCTCTCTGGAAAAACAGGTAGACCGATTGTGCGTAATACATTGAATCTTAACCCTTTTCCTAACCTTTACTCAATTAACTGCAAATCTGCGAGTGTCCAAATTGAAAGAACAAGTCTAAATAGTTTATGAAAATAAATTAAAGCACCCAGTCAAAGGTATTTGTAAAACTGGCTTTTTCATACTTATAGCTGATGAAAAACTGGGTATTGATTATAATTAAGATATGAATAAAAATTAAAAACTAAATTTTGTTAGAAATTTCAATGCATTATTGGGACTCACATAATCTGAAACTTTGCATCCCCAGAGATTTTTCTGAGAGCTGTTCCATTTAAATGTATGGGGGTGCAGGAAGGCACTTTCAAATTCGACCACCCCCCACCCATAGAAGTTTTTTACTAATGCAAAAACCAAATAGTACCATTTTTGCAGCGAATCCCGCCCATGCATAGCTGTTTTTTAATGTGCCTTCCTACCCACGATACACATTTAAATGGAACAGCCCTGAGTACAGGACTCGGGACTCGCAGGTAAAAAAATCACTGCCGTGGTAGAGTCCATTTTGTATCAAACAAATTTGCTGGAAAAATTTGAATGACAAACACTACAGATCTGGATCAAAGGGCCCCTCAAGGAGCACTCTGACATAGGTATACACCGTTTGCAGATGCCAGTTAATGTGTTTCATATATTCAAAGGTTAAAGAAATACTCTGCATCATCTGTTAATTTATATCATCCCCAGATGAAAAAGTTAATACTACTTACTGCAAGATCACTGTAAACATGGTCTCCAAAGTATAAACACTTAGACCCATACCATCCAGTCATGTGGCAAAAGTCTCGGAAATTACCCTGTGGAAACAAGAACTGGCTCATTAATACTATATTGGTCTGAAAATTGCTACTTGTTACTTCTGCAGAAAAAAAATGTGGAAAATATAAAAGTGAATAATTTTCTGTGCTTTTCATTTCTCAGTTTTTGAGAAACAGGAATATTTTTTTCCCCTGAAACAGACATTTAGAGGAAATGTCTAGAAAAACAAGTTTAATGTTCATGTATTTTTGATAACTATTAACTCTAAATATGAGGACTGCATGTGGGTGCAAGCACTCATCTGTTTGACTGTAGCCCATGTAATGGTGAACAAGTGTGTGAAGTTTCATAAGATTGGGATGAATAGTAAAGAAGTAATAGCCAATGTTAAAGTTTCTGGACAACGATGACAAAGATGACCACAGTCAATGCCGACATCAGAGTTACGACAAAAGCTCATATTTTTTTCTTTGAAAAACAGATGAGCTAAAAACTCTAAAAATTAAAAGAATCTTAGATGCAGTCTTTATTGTACATATAAAGTGGTATTAACCCTTTTCCCTAGAAATCCCCTTTATGTTTTGCCAGACCCAGACCAGACAGATTCTGTAGGAAATGCCTGATAGAGGTCTTCTCTGTTTGTTTATGGAATAATATTGGGTAAACTGTGTTCATAGAATGAACTTTTAAAGCTGGGAATCCAGCATAGTCTCCAGACTCAATTGAACTCAAGCCCTGTACTTACTTGTGAGTATATTTGCCCTCTCTCCAATGTTTTTACCCTTTCCCATGTATTCTTGTGGTATTCATCCTGTTGTCTGAAAGGCCTGCAGTAATAATGGAACAGAAAATTGTACATTATGTTTCAAGCAACAACTTCTCAAATAAATATGAGGGTCTTGCAACAAGATAAACATAAGCGTATGCCGAATGTTGCCTCTTATCGACAAAATTAATGTTTAAAGAGCAATAACTCTTGAAATATGCATTATAACTAGTGATGTTACAGAAATCATAACCGGTTAATCGTAAGCAGTAACCAAACGGTTACCGGATGATACTAAAGACGCTGCAAAGACAAGTTCGAAGTATTACCCCACAATCATTGACGAGACACTGTAAAATTTCTGGTTAAAACTATCATTGTATCGTTATATTGTGACTTTGAGTTTCTTCTTTTTATTTATTGAACAAAAACTTTACAACACAACGTGTTAGTCTTTGTTGTTTATTGAATAAAATCGTTGCAGTAAACATGTAAACATTTAATGCCAATGTTGTTGACAAAGTCTACTTCCTGGGCAAATTTAGTTCCCGTAAAATATCAACATCGTCATGGTATTGCTTTTTGCATTGATTTTATAGAATATGGATATTTCATTCCAACTAGTTTGCGGACAAAAATATTTTTTAGTATTAAAGTGAATGAGGTGAAACAAATGTATATTGATGACCTATTTAGTTCCGAAGTGCCGTAAGACCGAATTCGTTCTCTGTAGTTCTCAGTTTTATACCAAACCTAAATTCTAAATATAAAAGCAATTGTGTGGATCCAAACGTTGAACCAATGAATAAGTTGCTGACTTGACTGATGTTAATGGTAGGGCTGACTATTGGGGCCAGTTTTGACTATTGCAATACTATTGCTATTGCTGAAAGTACTATTGCGATACTATTGCTATTGCAGGAAACTATTGCAATAGTTATTGCCAAGATTTGAAAATTTGCAAATGCAAATTTGCACAGTGTATGATACAACTTTGCTGTAAATTCTTACTAAAAAATGTTTGTGGAAATGATTTAAAATGAATTGGGCTTTGCCACTTGTGTTTTACCGCTTTTGTTTTTAACAAACTCGATCTCTGCGATGGTCGACGCCATCTTGAAAACACAGTGCCAATTATATGAAAGAACTATTGAAACTATCGATAGTCAGAGCAACTATTGCAATAGTCTATCGTCAATTGGAAATAACTATCGATAGTGTAACTGGGATAGAGAACTATCACGATAGTGCGATAGTTTGATGTATTGTTACACCACTAGTTAATGGCCAGATACAATGACTAAGAATGATCTTGTTTTGCTTAATCATAATGTAATATGAATAGCAAAGAATATATTTGCTGGTATAAGCCATTGACATCAATTGGTTCAGCAAACATTCATGAAGTGGTCACATTAGAGGAGTTTCACTGTACTGAACATATTTTCTGAAAATTTGTAATTAACCCACAACTATTAGGCTCAAGGCTTACACCATAGGACATCGTTTATGAAGAGGCTCTTGCATGAGCATTTCTCTCTTACTTTATATTTAATGAGTCAGCTAAAAATGAAATGATGTGAGACTTAGACTTCAGGTATTCATTTTGGTGTGCGTCCTTCGTAAAGTACGCAAATAATTTCATCAGGACGCTTTGAACATTCACATGTGAGTACCAAGGACGCAATGCAAAAACATCACTAAAAAACATTCCTTCAACTCCAAAACAAACAATAAGTTCAGAGTCATTTTCACATCAATGCTGGGTCAGGTGTTTTAGTCTGGATCATATAGACGTTTATCTGATCCTACTTCAGTAATGAGCGGCTGATTGATGGAGACTACACCAATGTAAAAAGTACTAAGGCACCGGTAGTCTCAACCAATCACTGCTCTTGCTTCGCGATGTAAAAGCCCGGATGAAGGCCACCTCTGAAATGTCAACAAGTTTTCATGCCACCAAAAAAGAAACCGAAAATAGACCTAAATAATGATAAAAAACATTGGCAGTTTTTTAATAAAACACAGAGTCCTAGCAGTAGCTAGCACAGGTAGTGTATCAGGTCGGCAAAGAGAAAAATACTAATAGTAGTAATGCAAAACAGCCTGAAAACACTGAACGTGATGTTCTTTCATGGACTCCGACTGCTGCCAGTGTGCATTTACAGTGTTAATTTCAAGGATGACTAATTGAAACTTGAGTTCATCGTGTCTTAACCCCTTCCCCTCATATAAATGCCTTTTCACGCATTTGCAAACAGAGTAGACCCAGATCAGACGGCTCCTATAGGAGCCGTTTGATCAGGGTCTGCTCTGTTTGCTTATGGAATTTGATAGATCTGTTTCTTTAGTTTCTAAAATGGCTACAATGTTATACCTTCTATATTTCATTATAACTAGTTTGTCCATGAGTATTCAGTAGGTATTGAAATTTGTAATAAACATAGAACAGGGAAAGGGTTAAAATGATAGTCATAATAGGTCATTGACTCATTATTAAAAGTGTTAATGTTTTATTACACTTTTTTCATACTATTTGATCAAAACTTACTGTGACTCTTTCATTTGGTTTGGGACTCATTGTTTCAAAATATGTGAGTCCCAAGGACCCATGTCAGATTTCAAAATGAATCACTGCTTAGTGTAAGTTAGTGAGCACCATATCATATTATGTGAGTTTAATAATAATAATAATAATAATAATAAACTAGAAAATTGTGTTTGTAAGACACAGTGATGCCCCCATGTAGGTGCTTGCCTAGCTGCACGTAAAATTTCCAAGTCATTTGACCTTGACCTTGGGCTTGCGGGCAGCATGGGGTGGGTGTGCAATGAAAGTATGGATGGTGTTTAATGTGTATATGCAATTCCATGGCAATAGCTACAGTGGTTAGGGAGATATAAGACAATGAAAAAACTGACAAAAAACTCCACGTAAATGTGACAACCAACTGCACGTAAAATTTCCAAGTCATTTGACCTCGACCTTGGGCTTGCGGGCAGCATGGGTGGGGTGCCAAATAATAGCACAGATGGTAATTGATGTGTATGTGAAGTTTCATGTGTATAAGTGTAGAAATTACTGACTTATAACACTTGAAAAACTGTGACAGCCAACTGCACCTAAAAGCGTGACATGGACGGACATGTGCAAAACATAATGCCCCCTGACTATCATCAATGGGGGCATAAAAAAGCTGGATATGAAATTATAACAGAAAACACAGCAGAGTAACCAACACTTTATAACTTTACAATATCCAGTGTTTTTCTGCATGTCAACATTGTGAACACAGTTACATATCTTATAATGGCATAAAAACTGATGTTAATGACATTTGTTATCCTATTTGATGCGGTCCCTTATTAGCAAATCAGAATGCAACACCAATAATGAATGCTGCATTATCATTTTTAAGTCATTCAATCAATAGGGTTTTTAGTGATAAAACCTTGTCATAACCTTGATGTATCATTGAAGAACTTTGGTTTTCTGGCTGCAACAATAATCACATCAAACAACTGTCTCCAGTCATCACCCACCATGTACTTCATGCCTGCATCCCTGCAATGATCAGATATCAGATAATGATCAGCAATAATGTAAGAAATAATGACTATACAGTAAAACCTCTCTAAACTGGAATTTTAGGCGAGAAGAATTTCGATACTTTTAGGCAGGTGAATGCTTAATGCAGGATGAAAGTCATGCAGAAAGCTCCTAGAGGAGCTTTCTGCATGACTTTCACCCTGCATTAAGCTGCCACCTGTCCCCAAGACCGATAGTTATACTAAATTTAACGTCCGATTTAGAGAGGTTTTACTGTATAGTTTATGTACACTAACCCTTTCAACCCGGAATTATCAGCGTGGAATGGCTCATTAGTGTTTAAATATAGAGTTCACTCAGTACGAAGGGCTTAAACGTGCTAGAGAATTTTGAATGACAAACCGTGCAGACTGATCAGAGCCCTCCGATCTGGATCTACACTATAAGCAAATGACAGTGCAGGCTTCTCCTGGGCTGAAAGGGTTAATTAGCTGAAGTTTAACCCATACCCTCATATTGACGCCTTTAGACGCCTCTGTAAACTTCACTTTTTGAAACCACTGTGATAAATAGAGCATTTGCTCCATAAAAGCAAATGCTCTATTTATCACAGTGGTTTCAAAACTACACAATTCTAAAGATTTCCCTTTCTCTAGTAAATGCTCCTCTTTGGTAGATTTATTCAAAGAGGTTGGATCTGAAAAAAGTCTATGAGGGAATGGGTTAATAATGGCATAAGGAACCGATAAATATTTGACCATAGAAGAAACTGTGAAATCAGAAAAGTTTTATGGCATAAACATGGATTTATACCATTTGTTTGAGTTTGACTGGCTGAATATTTTAAGGTGCTTATGGTAAGTGTTCCTCTGCTAAGAGCCGTGTGCAGCGCCAACGCTTGTCTGATTTGGTGCTTGTCCAGCTAAATTAAGTTTTTTTGAAAACAATAAAGATAACTCCAAAATTTTGAAATCAAGAGTTATGGTTCTTATGTAGGGGCCTTCCCCACAATGAGATCTACTGTCCTATGAAGTTTCATGTTGATACCTCTTATACTTTTCGAGTAATGAGCTACATAAACGTTTTTGCACGCCGACGGCAACGACTACGACCCAGTGATCACAATAGCTCGACTTTTCTTCAAAACAGACGAGCTAAAAATGAAACTTTTCTTTAACATTTTCTATCATGAATGTTCAGGTAAGAAATAAGAACACCATAAATATCTATTATCTGAATCAAATAAGCGATCAAGCGATCAAATTTCATAACCAAACATAGCAGACCCTGATCAGATGAACCCTATAGGAGCCATCTAATATGGGTCTACTCTGTTTACAAAGTCATGAAAAGGTGTTTGTATGAGGGAAAGGGTAAAGTCTTGGGTAAATAACTCTTAACCAACCAATCTGAGTGTAACCATATGTAAAGTGGGGGATACATGTAATAACATGTAAATTTTACTAAATTGTACTTACACAAAAGGAAAACCACTATTTGTGATAATAAACAATTTTTTCCCTGCATCAACAAGTCTTTCAAGAAACTTCCTAGTGCCTTCACATTTCTCCAGGTACTTATCTGTAACAGAACAGAAAAAAAGAATCCCAGCTGTTCCAGCCAAAACACACAAGAAAGCTGTTTAACATTTATAACATTTCTTATCCAAATAAAAAAAAACCAAGCATACCCTGTTATCTCTATTAATCAACGCTACGAAGGAACTTCTTGCATTTTTGTACACAGGTGGATACTTAATGCAGAATGAAAGCAATGCAGAAAGCTAGGGGAACTTTCTGCATTGCTTTAAGTCTGCATTAAGCTACCATCTGTATTTTGAAAAACCTACATTTGTTTAATCAATGGTTATCATATAAGGTTTTACACGAGATGTTTTATTGAACATAAAATTGCCCTCAGAAGTAAGTGGGCACAGTGGGAACATTTATTAGAGAATACAGTATAAACAGATGGATAGATTTTATTCTGGAAAATATTAAAAGCAATTTGCCCATCTAACCACATAATTATACATGTGTATATCTTACATGCAAAATAAACTAACTATACTGTTCAATGGTGATAATCATATACGACAACGTTGAACGGTCAAAGTGAGATAACTCATACAAGACCCAAACTTAGTGAAGTATGAGTTATTCCCTTGACTAAGTAATACACAATCAAGCAAGATGTATATGTTACAGTCAATCTGTGTAATCAGTCATTTCATGAAATGACTGAAACTTTCAGCCATTTCGTGAAATGATTGTTTCACTTAGTCATTTCACGAAATGCCTAAATTTTTCAGTCATTTCATCAAATCATTGAAAAACATCTCCATTTTTTTCACGGAATGACTGAATCGACTTTAGCTTTATGTATTACATTGTTATGATAGCTAATACAAATATTGTGACTTGAGGATTGCAGGAAATGTTTGGGGGTTTTCCCAGACTTTTCGTGAAATGACGAAAAAAAACTTCAGTCATTATAAGAAATTTCAGACATAGATCTTTATATTACTGTTGTTTGCAGAATTCAACAATTATCCATTTGAACTTTCATTGATCATCAAATCACTGCTGTCAAGTGTCTGTTTTTATCACTTAGTTAATGTAAATGAAAAGGTCACGTAAAACAAATAAATCAGTTAAGTTACTATCCAATCAGTAACAAGTTTCTGTTTCTAGTCAATCTGTGTAATAATGGACTCTCTCAATTTCAGTCATTTCATGAAATGACTGAAAATTTAGGCATTTCATGAAACGACTGATTACACAGATTGACTGTTAACATATATATGTAAAAGAGTTTATAGACACACTCAAGGCCACAGTACACATCCTCTAGGCCTGCCCTGGTATAATCTACCAAATTATCTATTCCTATACAAGGGCTAACATATATGACTTGAATATGCTGATTAATAAGACAGAAGAAGTGACAGGCTGATAAATGGATTGAAAATTGTTTGCCCAATGCTCTACAATCTACAAGTATATGCCTCCCTATATAGCATACAACTGACAAGGAATAGTTGGATAGAGCTACAGTAACCTTTCACACTATGAATATTGGTGCATGAAAAAATGGCATCATGAATATCAATTGGATGAAGTTTTATCTGGGCATGTGAACATAGGAAATGTTGCCCATGGCAGAAACTGTACAGTAGAATCAGATGTTTTCAGATATATATTACTCCATAAGCACAGAGAGCTGTCTCAGATCGGAGGCTCACACAGAAGACATGATCTGGATCAACTTTGTTTGAACAAGGTGTATGTATAGAGTAAAGGGTTAAAAGCATGACTTAAGTAAACTTCCTAAAGTTCCCTCATCATAGTCTCTTGACCCCTTAATCCTTTTCCTATTCTATGTTTATTTCAAATTTCAATACCTACTAACAATAAAATACGAAAGGTGGAACATATATTGTAGCCATATTAGAAACTAAAGAAACAGATCTATCAAATTCCATTAGCAAACAGAGTAGACCCTGATCAAACAGCACCTATAGGAGCTGTCTGATCTGGGTCTTCTCTATTTGAAGATGCGTGAAAATGTGTTTATAAAAAGGAAAGGGTTAGAAAAACGTACTTACCTAAATGTTGCATAATATTTTGATGAAGAATGCCAGAGTAATGGATACCTTGTACTGCATTCTGAAAGTACACAATGTGTGACATACAAGCAACTAACCCTTTTAATTAACTTTCACTACTATAAACGAATCTGTGATCACCATTGTGATTAGGGTGGATCCAGATGAGATGCCAAGTAATTCTGTGAATTGTCAGAATCAAAACTGTTAAAACTGTTATTGTCTTTGATTTTAACCCTTTCTTTCATATAAACGTGTTTTCATGCATTTGCAAACAGAGTAGATCCAGATCAGATTACTCCTATAGGAGCCGTCTGATCAGGATCTGCTCAGTTTGCTGATGGAATTTGATTGATCTGTTTCTTTACATTCTAAAATGGTTACAATGTTCCACCTTCCATATTTCATTATGACTATTTAGTCCATGAATATTCAGGTATCAAACTTTGGAATAAACACAGAACAGGGAAAGGGTTAAACTAACAAGAGAATCATGATGGCCCTGGTATCACTCACCAGACAATCAGAGGAGAAGAGTTTCAAAGTTTTCACTATATGTTTCTATAGAAAACTGGCTACCCCTGGGGCGGGGCCAATTTTGACACCAGGGACATAGTTTATATAACGTTTGTAGAGGAGATACAGATGATGCTATGTGCCAAAGATGAAAGCTGAGAACCCTGTAGATTCAGGACAAGATTTTTAGATCGTTGACGACTGACGACAGACACCGCACTCCATCAGACGATGGACATCAAACGATCACAAAAACTCAACCTGAGCACTTTGTGCTCTGGTGAGCTAAAAAGAAGAAAGATGAAAATCGAAGAAGAGGACAATCAATGTAGATGACAAATTTTGTCGATGACAATATCTGGTAGAGAAAGACTTAACCTGTTCAATATTTATGTAAGAAATAATGACATCATGAATAGTTATTAATCAACATTTTATAATGGTACATGAACACAGGATTTTTTAACCTTGACAGAATCTGTAAAACCACATCTATATAGTTCCATAAGCCAACTGAGTAGACCCTGATCAGACAGCTCCTACAGGAGTTGTCTGATCTGGGTCTACTCTGTTTGCAAAGATGTGAAAAGGCATTTATATGAAGGAAATACTAAGAACAGGAAATATACTGACAAAAATGTGCAGTTAATACACAATCGCATTAACCCCTTCACTCATCACCTCCCACCAACAAAAGTCCAAGGCAGCACTACAGATATCCATACAAAGACTGATTATGATATTAACTTAAAACCAATAATAAACATATATTGAAACTCAAATAAGAGCATGTAATGATTGCCAACTGACACATTATATGATTTACTTCTGTTTTCCATTGATCCATTGGCAGGGCTCAATAACTGTTGCACTAGTTAATTCAAAGACTACTAGGGGACCAGCAAGTTCCCATATTCATCAAACCGTCAGGACCTAATAATTAAGGGACCAATATGACCAAGGGTCCCCTTGACTATAGACCTTCAAAGTCAATTAACTATGGAACTATGGAATCAACAATGTCCACTCACCATTAGTCCCACTTGGCTCTATACTTAAAGAACCCACAGGACCCAATATTACATGAGATATAAGATGACATCATCATCATGTCTGACTTTACAGCTATTTTTCTAATCAGAAAGAAAATGATACTTACCCTTACATCATAAAAGACATTATCTGCGTCATATGGTATTTCATTTTCGATAAAATACTGAAAAGCAAAGAAATACATTAAAGATAATGTTTTTGAGTAAAACAAAATAATGGTTACAAATGTACGATGAAGCAAAAAAAGAGCAACTCCAACAAGTCTTCTTCTAGATCTTTATCTCTTTAGTTCTGGAATATTCATATAAGAAATAATATGGTATCATATAGATCCCGCTTTACCATGGTCAAAACATTACTGTGTGAACACTTATAAAAAGTTCAGTTAATAAATATTCATGTCATTATTTCTGACATGAATTTTTTTCCGGTAAAGTGTTAACCCTTTTTATCCAGAAATATGCATTTTAACACCTTTGCAAACAGAGTAGACTTATATCAGAAAGCTCCTAGGAGCTGTTTGATAAGGGTCCGCTTATGAAATAATATAGATCTGATTTCTTTATTATTTGGCCATCATAAAAAATAATGTATATTTGGCTCTACATTTTCTGCCAAGACCCAAATACAGTAAATCCTCTCTTAACCGGCCATTAAATTTAGTATGAATATCGGTCTTGGAGACAGGTGGCAGCTTAATGCAGGGTGAAATTCATGCAGAAAGCTCCTAGAGGAGCTTTCTGCATGACTTTCACCCTGCATTAATCAGCCAACTGCCTAAAAGTATCTAAATTATTATCTAGTAGAATTCCGGTTAAGAGAGGTTATACTGTATTCCTGTGTTCATGTCATTCAAAAAATTCATTGAATTAATATTCATGATGTCATTGCTTCTTATAAAATGAATATTCATGGAATAAATGGTTAAGTCGCCATCTGCTTTTAAAGGCACCAATGTGTTTTCATTAAAGGCTACTATAAAGGGGTTCTACTGTATAATCATACTGGGTGCTTTTGGTATTATATTCGTCCTGCAAGAAGTATGCAAGATATTAATGGCCTTGTGAATATTAATTAGATAAATTTTGTAAATGGTATATTAACTTCGTAAGGACATAGGAAGTTTTGGCCATGGTAAAAACTGTAGAATCAGATCTATATTACTCCATAAGCAAACAAAGTAGACCCTAACTAGAACTGTAAGCCAAAGGCTAACGAATACCCCCCACCTGTCTGCTTGTCAGGACACCTATCATCAATCTGAACATATGTACATACAGAAACGTGAAGAGATTTAAAAACAATACATGCCCCAACCCAATTTATGTAATAAAAATGAAGAATAATTATTAGAAATAAGACCCTTTCATGAGGTTTTTGTCAAATCCAAAGTTCTAAAGCTAGGTACCTTTTCAGAAAAACATTAAGTTCAAGGACCATAACTCTGACAAAAATTATTCAACCAGACCGATATTTGAACTTAAGCTGTACCTCATCTAGATTTATTTTTATGTCAAATATGAAGTTAATATCTGCAACCACTTCCAAAGAAAGACCGGAAAACTGAAAATTTGACACAAAATTAAAGTTCAAGGGCCATAACTCTGGCAAAAATTACTCAACCAGACTGAGATTGGGAATTAAGCTGTTAATCATGTAGAGTTAGCTTTATGCCAAATATAAAGTTAATATCTGCAACCACATCCAAGAAAAGTCCGGAAAACTGAAAATTTGACAAAAAATTAAAGTTCAAGGGCCATAACTCTGGCAAAAATTATTCAACCAGACTGAGATTGGGAATTAAGCTGTAAATCATGTAGAGTTAGCTTTATGCCAAATATAAAGTTAATATCTGCAACCACTTCCAAGAAAAGTCCGGAAAATCCCAAATTTGAAGAAAAAAATTAAAGTACAAGGGCAATAACTCTGGAAATAATTATTCAACCGGACTGAGATTGTAACATAAGCTGTAACTTATACAGATTTAGCTTTGTACTAAATATAGAGTTGATATCTGGAGTCACTTCCATAAAACGTCCAGAAAACCGGAAAACATTGGTACGGGACTAAAAAGGGGAGATAACTCCTGAAGTAGTGGTCCGATCATAACGGAAATATGCGGTGCACAGGTTTATATGGTCATATGGCTATATATGAACTTTCAACAAAATTGAAGCAAAACTGTAGAAGAAGAAGGCCGGACAAAATTGTGTCCACGGACGGACAGACGGACGGACAGACGGACAACCTGATTCCAGTATACCCCCCCCCCCCCCAAACTTCGTTGTGGGGGGTATAATCAGACAGCTCCTTCCTATTTTGTTTGCAAGTGGATAAATATGCATTTGTATCAAGAAAATGGTTAAGCCTGAAAATTGACTTCTTTTGAAGGCCCCCCTTTGGAGTGGTTTTGCCACAGGCAATAGCATAAGTTGACTTACAAAGAAATAAAGCTGTCTGATCTGGGTCTACTCTGTTTGCAAAGGTGTATTTAAGGTGTCTCTGTCAGGTGAATGATCAATGACTACTTACATCAGTTACGTTTGTGATAAGATTGATTTCTGGAGGAGCAAACATGTCCACAAGCTGATGCATAGGGCCCTGGAAAAAACCCACAGTCGCATACATTTAATTATATATAGAAAACATTTTTTAATTTAAAGGTTGCCAACTGTAATTGTTTTACAAAAGATAATATTGCAACTGTAAGCCAAAGGCTAACAAATACCCCCACTTGTTCCTTTTTCATTTAAATTAAGATGAAAAGGTCTAAAAGGGGCAATAATTTCGGTATTTACAATTATATCCAAATGAGAATAGCAGGTGCACAGGTTTCTACAATAGTAAGAATAACTAAGTTTCTGCAAATTTTACAGAAAACTGTATAAGCTCGGACAAAACTGTGTCTATGGATGTTTAAATAGACAGAAGAATGGTGACACCCCAACATAACTTTGTTGTGGAGGTATAACTGGAACTGTAAGTCTAATAAATTCAGTCAAATAAATTCAGTCACACAGAAAAAAGTAGAAGTTTGTGAAACCGGTAATTGATTACTATTTTGAATCATTATGTTACTGGCAGATCTGTGATTAGCATTGTAATTTGGATCCAGGAGAAATCCTGAGTAAATGATGTATCTCATCAAGGACAAAACTGTCTTATACTGTGGTTATGTTTTTGAAACAAAGATCAGAATTACAAAAGTGTTTGAAGGAGCATGTGTGACCTCTAATGTCAGAAGTGTAAAGAAACAAGATGTGTTTGTGAAACACTATGCCCCCTCATATATTTGACCTCTGACCTTGAAGGATGACCTTGACATGTCACCCCTCAAAATGTGCGGCTTTATGAGATACATATGCATGCCAAATATCAAGTCTCTATCTGTACTGGCTCAAAAGTTAAGACCAATGTTAAGGTTGCGTTAAAGTTAGAGACAAAGTAACAGACCATTTGACCTTTGACCCTAAAGAATGACCTTGACATGTCACCCCTCAAAATGTGCAGCTTCATGAGATACCCAAGCATGCCAAATATCAAGTCTCTATCTCTACTGGTCCAAAAGTTATGGCCAATGTTAAAGTCAGTGATTTGACCCATATATTTGACCTCTGACCTTGAAGGATGACCTTGACCTTGACATGTCACCTCTCAAAATGTGCAGCTTTATGAGATACATATGCATGCCAAATATCAAGTCTCTATCTGTACTGGCTCAAAAGTTATGACCAATGTTAAAGTTGCTGACAAACAGACAAACGGACAAACAATGGGGGCATATTAATGTACAAAATTGTGAGTTTATAAATATTAATTAGATGGATGTTGTCAATGGCATACAAACAATTTTAGCCATGGCAGAAACTGCACACTCAGATCTATATTATTTCATAAGCAAACAGAATAGACCCAGATCAAACAAATCCAAATGGAGCTTGCTAATCTGGGTCTACTCATTTTGAAAATGTATGAGAATGTGTAGCTATCAGGTAATGAATGAGTTAATCCTGTCCATCACATAAATGACTTTTCATGCTTTTACAAACACAGTACACACACATCAGATGGCTCCTGTGGGAACTGTGTGCTCAAGGTCTGCTGTTTGCTTTATATGATATTGCAATAGATCTGTCTGTAGTTTCTACCAATACCCTAAAGATCCTATATGCCATAATAAAAATTCAGCTAATAAGTGTTCATGAAGTCATAATTTCTTAAATGAATATTCAACAGTGAATGGGTTAACAAGTAAGAAATACCTACAGCACCGTAGAATGTGTTCATGTCCCCCAGTGGCACATGTGTACCTCTATAAAGGTCGAGAACTTCAGTATCAGACACTTTACTGGTACCTCTGAAATGAACATCAGCATTTAACCCTTACAGTGCGGGACCCGAGTCACTAATGTCTTTGCAAACAGTGTAGACCCAGATGAGAGGGCTCCTAGGGGAGCCCTCTCATCAGGGTCTGCACTGTTTGTCATGTTACACTTTTCTTTAGAAAACATCCCTAAATATTCACCATAAGCTTGACCTATTTGAATTTTGGAATATTCCATTTGAAAATTCAGCGTTGTAAGGGTTAAACTTTTAATTCATAAATATTCATGGAGGCAATATTCACATACATGTAATATCAAATTAGATGAATTTTTGTGATGGCATATGTACCTTAGGTTCTAGCAACCTTCTCCAGAAAAATACCTTACTGGTGCTTTTATGTATTGCTATGTCAGTTATAGTTTTGTCAGTTATAGTTTTGAATATATGTTTATTGTGTATACTATGTATATACTTCCTCATGTGCTGATGGCCTTATGGATTTGAATAAAGTTATGTTATGTTATGAACACAGGAAATGTTTTATTATGGCACAGACTGTAGAATATGATCAATAAAAAAACAACTGCCTAAATTATTAATATAAGTATAGAGCAACAGATAAATCTGCCTACTCAGATACTAAATGATTATTTCTTCACCAAGCCATGTTGTGACCATTATTCTTGAAAATGTTTTTATTTACCTATATTATCTGTACCCTCTGCAAGTATGAGATATCAACTTAACCCTTTACTCCATAAATATGCCTTTCTATGCCTTTGCAAACAGAGTAGACCCAGATCAGATGGCTCCTATAGGAGCCGTCTGATCAGGGTCTGCTCTGTTTGCCTACTATATAATGTAGTTCTGATTCTACAGTTTCTGTCATGGCCAAAATATCATGTGTTCATATGCCATTATAAAAACAAATCTAAATAATATTCATGATGTCATTATTTCTTGCATTTATAAATATTCATGGAGTAAAGGGTTACAACACCATTATAATACATTTTAACCCCTACCCTGCTGTAAAAAAAATGTCAATCAAGCTTCTGAAAAACTACCGATAAAGTGTCATGACACAAGCATTTGAGAACCTGTGGTCCAAGTGTCAAACAGCTTGAATCCTGTTGAGACACAGAGTTGCTCTGTTTCTCATCTGGATCCAAGCTGTTTGCAAATACGATACAAGTCGATGTTAGCAAGATAAGGGCTAACCCTTGGCATTCCCATTTTCTGTGTTTCAAATTTCAATACCTACTGAATATTGATGGACAAAATAGTTATAATGAAATATGAAAGGTGGAACATTATAGCCCTGTTATAAAGTAAAGAATTACATTAGAAAACAGAGCAGACCCTGATCAGACGACTCCTACAGGAGAAATGTTTGAAGAACTTATGCAGAAATTTCTATAAAGATCCTATTGAAATTTCATTTGGGGGCGTATACCTTTAAATGTGTATGGAGGTGCAGGAAGGTACCAAATTTCAAATTCGGCCATCCGAGGGTTATATTATATGGAACAGCCTTCAGCAGCATAAGGGTTAACCAAATAAATACTAGTAGACATTTTTGAATTTTCAAACCATATCATCTATTTAACTCTTTCCTTCATAAAAATGTCATTTCATGTCTTCGCAAACAAGTAGACCCACAGGGTCTGTTCTGTTTGTTTATTAATTCAGATTCAGATTTTCAGTATTGGAAGAGACTGCAGAGTCGGATCAATTAACATTTCATAAAAAAATCAGAGAAGACCCTTGAGCAAACAGAAACTGTCTGATCTGGGTCTACACTGTTTGCAAAGGCTTCCAAAAGCGTCTATAAAAGCATTTGGAAAGAGTTTACCCGTAACTACTTAAATATTAATGATACTCTCCAAACATTATGAACATTCATTAACTAATCATTTAACCCTATTACCTGTTCTATGTTTATTCCAAATTTCAATACCTACTGAATATTCATGAACAGAATAGTTATGATGAAATATGGAAGGTGGAACATTGTAGTCATTTTAGAAAGTAAAGAAACAGATCAATCAAATTCCATAAGCAAACAGAGCAGACCCTGATCAGAAGGCTTCTATAGGAGCCATCTGATCTGAGTCTACTCTGTTTGCAAATGCATGAAACTATGTTTATATGAAGGAAAAGGCTAATACTGTCATATAAATCAAATAAATACATAGCTATGCAAAGTAGCATTGAATCAGATCTAAGATATGTAAAGGTAAGAAAAAGTAACTCTGAAGTAAAGAGTTAAGCAGAAACCCTTTACTTCATGAATAGTCTTGCAAAACTCTTCCTTTTATGAATATGAATACTTCATATATCTGTATGTCCCTTTCCTCCATAAATACTTCTTTCTACGCCTTTGCAAACAGAGTAGACCCAGATCAGACAGCTCCTACAGCAGCCATCTGATCAGGGTATGCTGTGTTTGCTTATGATATAATACAGATATGATTCTACAGTTTCGGTCATGGCCAAAAATTCCCATCTCCACGTGCTATTATAGGAAATTAATCTAATTAATATGTAGCCCAGTGCCTTCAGATTGCATTATGAACATTAATTAAATTCTTGTATTAACCCTTTACCTGACAAATCTGAATTTTGACACCTTTGTTAACAGTGTAGACCAAGATTGGATGACTCCAGAAGGAACTTCCGATCTGGGTTTAATCTGTTTGTAAAGGCATGAAAATGTAGTGTCTAAGGCCTAAATGTCGAATTTAGAGTGATCAATTATATAACGTTCTGAATGAATCAAATTTACCTGTATACTGTGCCTAGTTGTATATTATGGTAAGAGTCTATCTTCATCAACAAGCCCTGAAATCAAAATCCAAAACAGAAACTTCTATGTAGCATAATTCAATTGGACTACAGATTTTGCAATAATGAAAGTGAATAATCTTTCAATAGTAATGACATGAATGAGTTATTTCATCGAACCTTTAACTGATGAATTTCATTTAGAAATAATGAATGTATGAATATTAATTAGCTGATTTTTTTTTAACAAGAGATGTCACAGTCACGTGACAAATGCCCCCAAAGGATATTCCGGTGACCTTGACCTTTGACCCATGGACCAGGGAGTTGAATGCGACACATCATCGTGTTGTGAACATTTGTGCCAGGTTATTTTGAAATCCATTCACATATTAAAAAGTTATAGAAGGGACACGAATTTGGGACGGACGGGCAGAAGGACAGATGGACGGACGGACAATGCGATTACTATATGCCCACCGTTATGGGCATAAAAATGGCATCATGAACATTGAACAAGGGCATTTTTTCCAATGGCAAAAACTATAGAAGCAGATGAATAAATTTCCATTATTTAATAAACAAACAGAACATACCCTGATCATACAATGCTTACATATGACATTCAATCTAGGTCTATTCTGTTTGCAAAGACATCTCTATCTGCTAAAGGTTAACCCTTTCCCTGTTCTATGTTTATTCTAAATTTCAATACCTATAGTTGAATATTCATTGACCAAAAAGTTATGAAATATTAAAGGTGAAACATTGTAGCCATTTTAGAAAGTAAATAAACAAATCTTTAAAATTACATTAGCAAACAGAGCAGACCCTGATCAGACAGCTCCTATAGGAACCATCTGATCTGGGTCTACTCTGTTTGCAAATGCATGAAAATACGTTTATATGAGGGAAAGGGTTAAGGAATCAAGTAAAACAATTTATTCTGAATTCAAGTCTCATAAAGTTTGGAACAATTGGTATTAATCACCAAACATATCTTGTAAGAAGGATGTTTCTGCCCATACTTTTGACTTTGTTGCAAAATGGATGGTAAACTTTAAAGTTAATAAATAGCTTTTTACACCCGTTATGAATATTAATTAGATGCATATACATGTATGTATGAACACAGGACTCCTTGGTCATGGTAGGAACTGTAGAACAAGATCTTTATTATGCCATAGGCAAATAGTGTAGACACAGATCAGACGGCTCCAGCAATCAACTCAGTTTGCAAAACTAAGTAAAACATTAACAAGTGCATAAATACCTTTCTGACATCATAATGAAGACCCCGCATGGCAAACTCTGGATTGAAAGTTTTCTGTGAAATTCCTTCTGGATACTGAAAGCATAAGAAAATATCATGCCTTTATACATATCAGTACCTATGAAGTTACATGACTGTGGACTTGTGCAGTCTCATGCCTACATTTCATAGACCACTGGCTGCCCTCTGAAAGAAACTCCATCTTTGTGAGAAATAGTCTGAGTTTTGATCACTCATTAGAATCATCTCAAAAAGGGGATTCTAGTGAGTGGTCACAACCACCCCATGTGACACTGACACTGACTAGCCCAGCCTCTCATCTGGATCCACAATATTTGACAACGTGATTGTTGTTTTGAAAAATAAAGACAAATCAAACTTGAAACCTGAAGTACAGTAGAGCCCCTCTAAAGCAACCACTTAATAAATAGAAATTAACAAGAATGTTCGGAGTAACACATGTGTCATCTGCTCGCAGCTGACACAAAAACTTAATGTTAATATGAAAAAGGGGAATAACTAAAAAAATATTGATGCTAGAGTTGTGGCCCTTGTGCATGACACTTCATCTCATCATGCTTGAGATTTGAAAGCTCTATAATGATTAGTTTAGAAATGACAGCAAAAAAAGAAAGTGTGACAGACAGAAAGACAGACGGACGGACTGACAGATGACGGAAAAGTGATCCCTAAGTGAAACACTGCCTCTCGGCAGGTGACACAAAAGCAGATGGTTGCTTAATGCAAGACAAATGTTATGCAGAGAGCTCCTGCAGAAAGATTGCCTGGTATTATGACCCAAAATTGTATCGCTTTTAGGTAGTCACTTTACAAGGGTTTTATTGTACGTAAAAAAACCTCTTTGACTAATAATAATAGGCTGTGTAATAGATGTGATTCTACAGTTTCTGTCAATGTCAAAAATTCATGTGTCCATGTGCTATTATAACAAATCAATCTAATTAATATTCATGACATCATTATTTCTTACATGAATATTCATGAAGGAACGGGTTAAAAAAGACCTAAGAAGGTATATCTAAGGAATTAAAGCATTCAAAGGGTTAACATACATGCACACAGGAACTAATGAATAACATTACCCGGTACTTACATGAAATCTTTCGATAAGGGACTTTTTTCCAAGGTTAAAAAGAAGATGGTGTAGTTCATCTTTGTATGACGCCAAGGTATAGTCATAGTCAAAACCATAAACCCTGACATTTTTCAGATCAATTTCATTGTTGGCAAATACTCCCTGTAAATTTGGGCTTTCTTCGCTGCCTCTTGGAACATCTAAAAGACAAAAAATGGCTGTCATTTATTCAGAAAAGCATTTTAAAAGAAAAAGAGTAAAACTAACACATTTTTCAAAGTACATTGTGTGTAATACCTATCTGTGTAACTATTTGTTAACTGCTTGCTGAAAGTAAATGTAATATCTGTTAATTGCTTTCAGTAAGAAAACATCTTTGAGAAGTAAATACAATTTATTCTTAGTATTTCCTCCATGAACATGTCTTTTTATGACTTTGAAATCTGAGTAGACCCAGATCTGAGAGCTCATGTAGAAGCTGCCCGATTAGGCTCGGTTCTGTTTGCTAAATGATATAATGATTCTACAATTTCTGATTATTTTTTTTTTATAATGGCCAAATATTTCTGTCCATGTACTATTTATAATAATTAATTTATATTCATGATGTCATTATTTCCTACATGACCATTCATGGAGTAAAGGGTTTTTGAACGAAAGTACAAGAAAATGGGTTACTGTTTGGCTTAATAATGTCTGAAGATATACTTTATAACTATGTTAGACCTCACTGAAAGAAGAATACAGGATGAAGTTATCAATTAAACATGGCTGAAAATCGACTTGAAAATGGCATTTTCATAAACAATAACAGTGGTAGTATGTTAATGAACAGTCGTGATCGGCCTATGTAAGGCAGCTTCAACAGCCTTGCTGTTGGGTTAACACTTTCCCTAATATAAACGTGTTTTCACGCATTTGCAAGGAGCCTTCTGATCAGGATCTGCTCTGTTTGCTAATAGAATATGATACATCTATTTCTTTGCTGTCTAAAATGTAGTGTTGTTCCGATGATCGATTATAATCGATAATTGATCGGTTGAGCCTGATATTGGAGACAATCGATTGTTGTTTCAAATAATCGATGATCGGTTGGTAAATTGCGCAATTTCCCATTCTTGTTTTAAATACCCATTCCCCCGATTCATTAAGTCTTATCCTTTAGAAAAAGATTAATACATTAGTTTCTCAATATACATGTTAATCCTTGGGCCCAACCCGACCCTTCCTAGCAAAGCTACCCCGACCCAAAAGTTTTAATTACAATCCTTTACTCTGTAAATACGCCTTTCTACGCCTTTGCAAACAGAGTAGACCTGGACCAGACAGCTCCTATAGACGTCTGATCAGGGCCTGCCCTATTTGCTTATAAATAATATAGATATACATGTACATGTAATTCTACAGTTTCTGCCATTGATTAAAAATTCTTCTGTTAATACAATCATATACCATTATTGAAAATAATCTAACCACTATTCATGTATGATGATGTCATTAATTCATACATAAATATTCATATATATAAAGGGTTAAAGATCTTTTTCTTTTTGAAAAAAGTAAAATGGAGAAAAAGCCTGCAAAAAGGTTAAAACGTGTATTTGCATTAATTTTAGCACCTAAAATCCAAGTCTACCCTATCTATGAACATTTTCCTTATTAGAACAGCAGTTTATACATGTGTACAAAGTACAATACTAGTTCATTTATCTGAATATTGTTGCTGAACCGATTATACAATGGATAATTAGTAACTTAGCTTGAACCGATCATCGATAGTAAAATCCCAAGCAATTCCCAACACAAATTATAACCAACCGCTTTTTGCGGGGTCACTCACTACACCTACAAGTGAAGGCATCTGTTAAGGAAATAAGGAGGAACTTTTTCTCAATCTGGGTGGTAGAGCCCACAGGGCACAGTCACAATGAATTATGAACCTCGACAGAAAAAAATGTATGAACACTAGATATATAGATAAGGGGTCGAACTTCCTTCAATCTGGGTGGTAGAGCCCACAGGGCACAGTCACAATGAATTATGAACCTCGACAGAAAAAAATGTATGAACACTAGATATATAGATAAGGGGTCGAACTTCCTATTTACGAATTTTACCCCTCTCCCAAGTTATGCCTATGTTGACATTCAATCAAACGGAATATCAGGTAAAGCTTTTTACCAATAAGTAGTCTAATGTATAGCCTATGTAACTGCAAAGCAAAAAGCTCCTAGTTGAAATGGTTCTCAGAAGCCACAGCGGAGAATCTTGAGAAACACGGTAATTTTGACAGGTCGGAAACGACCTCGCAACCGCCCGCTTACCGACTAAAGCAGCTATTTGAACGTTTACCACCGCCGAATCAGGGCTGTATGCAATAGCTATTAATCAACTGTGACACTAAACCATGTTCAATTAACTTCTAAGAAGTATAATTTGGGCATTCAAATGAACAGTTTCCAGTTTATACAAATTCCACACCATGTTTGTATCACGTGACTAATATTGTAATGGCAAATTTCATTGGTCAAAACTAGGCCCTTGTCCAAAATCAGCTTGCAGCTTTCATTACTGGTTACTTGACGTAAAATGGATGCTGAAAGCTAAAACAAATGGTTTGGAGACAGTATCATCTGTTCAACTGTGTACATAAAGTTAATCGAACGGAGTTTTCGCAGTAAATGTTACAGTTGCTTGTTAGCTATTGTATGCAGCCCTGATTCAGCGCTGGCAATCATTCAAATGGCCGGTTTAGTCGGTAAGCGGGCGGTTGCGAGGTCGTTTCCGACCTGTCAACATTAGTGTTTCTCAAGATTCTCCGCTGTGGCTTCTGAGAACCGTTTCAACTAGGAGCTTTTCGCTTTGCAGTTACATAGGCTATACATTACACTACTTATTGGTAAAAAGCTTTACCCAATATATCGTTTGATTGAATGTCAACAGAGGCATAACTTGGGAGAGGGGTAAAATTCGTAAATAGGAAGTTCGACCCCTTGTCTATATATCTAGTGTTCATATTTTTTTTCTGTCGAGGTTCATAATTCATTGTGACGGTGCCCTGTGGTTGAGCCATGCAATTCATTACCAGAAGAAATTGCTAGCTCGCCTACAATAAATCGTACACTCACCTTTCTATCGAACCTCACCTGTTTATCGAATCTTTCATTTTTTTGTGTTTTTACGCATATACAAGTGCATACCTACCTCATAAAATCATGAGTACCGTTGCTTTGTCTTAAAACAACGCCTCGTAGCTTTAGAAACGAAATATACGTCATAAACAGGTCAATACAGTTTATTTTTCTTTCAACTATGCTGAACATGAGAAAACTCTTAATACGTTATAGAATATCAACATAAATTGAAAAGTGTACCACATTAAAATTGTTTGACAGCTCTGACCCCTTCAGCTAATGCAAAGGTCGCGTTTTATGATGAAATCACATGATTATGAGTATTATATTACAGTATACAGTTTCTAAAATAAAGGTTCGATAAGCAGGTGATATTTTTTCTGGCAGCCATTTTTGTTTTTGTTATGCTGGTGGTGGGGAACACTGGATTGTTTGGGGATTAATAGATGAGAATAAAATTACTTAATTGTTTCAAGGTATGTATAAGAGATTATTTTTAACTGCTGATTTATTTTTTTTCTTCAATATTCACAGTAAACGTTTCCTGTTCCTGGTCAAAGGTTAGAGGTTCGATAGACGGCGAGACCATCCAATATCCTTAAAAATAGCCTTGTCAACTTCAACTTCAACTTCAACTTTATACTGTCGACAATCGTTCACCGATTATTATAGACAGGCGCTGTCAGGAAACAGTGTGCAAAGTTAAAAGACATGGTTAAATATGTGCAAATTAAAAAGATAAAAGGCCCCAAAGCCACTTAAAAGCAAGGTGACGTATATGACTCAGTGATACAGTGCAGTCAGACTAAGAATAAATGTCTCTAAGTCTGGACTGGACTGTACATGCTGTGGTAGACTGTTCCAAAGCCTGATTGTTCTGGGGAAGAAAGAAACAAGGTGGTTCTGAGTTTTGGAAAAAGGGATCAAATAGTTCAAGTTTCTAGTCTGAGTGAGATGATTATGATCAACAGCTACTAGGTTACATCTGATTTTGAAGAAGAGGACCAAAGAGGAATGATTTCTTCTTTGTTCGAGTGTTCTCCAATTCAGTGAGGTTAACATTTCTGAGACACTACTGGTGTACTGGTAGTCATTGAAAACGTAGCAAGCTGCGGATCTTTGGACCATTTCTAGCCTATGAGTTAGATACTGCTGCCAAGGATGCCAAATAGTAGAACAGTATTCCACCTGGGGACGGACATATGTTTTGTAGGCTGCTTCTTTTATCTGTTTGTTCTCTGTTTTAACATTTCTCTTAATGAAGCGAAGAGTGTTATTAGCCTTGGATGTTATATTATTGATGTGATTAGCCCATGTCAAATTTTTGCCAATTTCAATTCCTAAATATTTCGAACTTTCAGTAGATTTGAGTTCTTTTCCATGTAGTGTGTATGGGTATAAAAGTGGGTTTCTTTTACGATGGATCCTGAGCACCTCACACTTGTCGGGGTTGAACTCCATTGCCCAGTCTTTTTCCCAGGCTTCCAGACAGTGTAGATCTTGTTGTAGTGTTTCTGCTTGTGAGTGTGATTTGATGGTTAAGTAGACTATGGTGTCATCAGCAAACAGTCGTGCTCTACTTTTGATTGAACTAGGCAGGTCATTTATATATGCTAGAAACAGGGATGGACCGAGTACAGCTCTTTGATGGTGATTCGTTTGACCAATCAATGTCTGGCAGATTGAAATCTCCAAAAATCCATATGTTACTATTTTTAGGGATTTTAGAAACTGAAGCCCAGAGCCCATCCAAGGAGATCTCATCATTTTCATGAGGTTTATAAAAAGATGATATGTAAGTGTCCCTCTGGCCTGCCACAGATATTTTTGCCCAAACTATATTACAGTCTGATTTTAAGTGTTCCTGTTCCTGGCTGAGGAGCTTGTTGCTCACAGCCAGGAGCACACCTCCCCCCTGACAAGTTGTTCTGTCGTCCCTATAAACTTGGTAGTTTAAACAGCTAGCAAAAACCTCTGTGGTCATTATCTCAGGCTTTAACCAGGTTTCAGTGAGGCAAATTACATCAGCTTTTGTCTGGTCAATTACTTGGTGCAAGTCAGGGATTTTGTTTTTAACTGATCTACAGTTTATGTTCAGAACTGTTATTCTTTCAGTTTTTGTCCAGTTGGGAGGTTTGCTCTTTTTCACTTTGGGTTTCGGCGTAGATGTGGTCGTGGGGGATCTGTTGTGAGCTGATGTGTTGTGGGTGCTATATGGTGATTCAGGTTGCGTGTCTGTGCCTGAGAGGTTAACCAGTGGTGTGAAAACAGATCGACTGGACAAGGTGTTTAGAGACTCCGACAAGGGTGCTACTAAACAGAGTCTGGTAGAGTCCGGTAGAGTCTGGTAGAGTCCAGTAGAGTCTGGAGGCCTTTTTAGAAGTTTAAGTGCAATTTAAAGATTATAATGCTGTTATATAGCACTATTTTGTATGTTTGCAGCAGTAGTAATTGACATCCGTAAATAAATGAGCATATAATAGCTTGAAAACTCCCTGTAAATATTACCGGGGTCACACGGTAATGGTCGACCTACGTCGGATAGAGTCTGTTATAGTTTTAGAAGTCTATATGGTATTAAATTTCTCCCTTTTTATCAGAAAACATTTTACATACATTAATAAGTGAATTTATTATAATTTCAAAGGCAGTATGGACATGATATACATGTATTGTATGACAAGATTGTTGTTTCGACTTTTTCATATTGGCGAAAAGTCGGAGGGTACCGGTAGTGTCTGGAGATGAAAACGGGAGTTTTAGGCCAACATTTGCAAAATTAAGCGAATAAATGTATTAATAACAAGGTAGAGATGTATCTGCAACCATATTTCACATAAAATTGTGTAGCAATTTGTGAATAATTGGGCTCAAATTGTTAGCATCGAAACCTAAGTATACGACTCTATCCGACGTAGTGCGGCCATTACTGCATGACCCGGTAATATTTACCAGGTGTTTTCAAGCTAATATACGATCATTTTTTAATGGATATTAACTACTATAGCTTCAAACATACAAAATAATGTTATATAACAGCATTATAATCTTTAAATTGCACTAAAAAGGCCTCCAGACTATACCGGACTCTACCAGACTCTACCGGACTCTACCAGACTCTGTTTAGTAGCACCGTCCGACAAAGACAATGAGAAATTAGGACTGCCACAATGTGTACAATTCCATGTGAAGCTAGAATGTGAGAGCCTATCATAAGTGCTATCACCAATACCTTGGCAGCTAATGTGGATCCATGTATCACAGGAGTCACACAGTATGCCCTTGTCATTCCATGTTACCTCCTGTGCACATGCTCCACAAGGATATTCTATTCCAGGTCCTGGATTCAGCTCAATGTCTGAAGTTTGTGTAGCCAGTAGGCAATGTAGGAAGATCAAGCAGTAGCATGGTCTTACCATCTATCGAACCTCTTAACCTTTGACCAGGAACAAAAAATGTTCTTCTTCTTCTTCTTCTTCTTCCATTGACTGGCCGCCTTCGTCGTGCCGAATACTCTGCCAGTTGTGCGCAGTAACAACCCCCCTTCCCAATTGATATTTTTTGAATAGCCTTTTTTTTGTCAGATTTGCTTTGTCACCTGAGATTTAAATATCTCAAGCGACTTTGCTTCTGCGATGTTTTGTGGTAGTGCATTCCAGTCTTTAACAGTTTGGTAGAAGAATGACCATTTCCTGGAGTCTGTTCTTGATGTTTGTACTGCATAACTATGGGGTTGTGCATATCTTGTATTTCTAGTAGGTTTTATTAAATATTTTTCTGGATTTATTTCTACTAAATTGTTGATTATTTTGTAAAACAGAGACAGTCTGGCTTCCTTTCTTCTTGTTTTAAGGTCTTTCCATTTGAGTATGTTCAGCATTTCCCCTACACTGGATCTATTTCTATGTTTACCCATGACATATCTTGCGCTGCGTCTTTGAATTTTGTCTAATTTATCTATATGTGTTTTTTTGTATGGGTCCCATACAGTGCTGGCATATTCTAGTTGGGGTCTTACTAAAGTGAGGTATGCCTTTTCTTTTATGTTTTGTGAGGAGATATGTAAATTTCTATGTAGGAAGCCTAGTGTTCTGTTGGCTTTGTTTGTTATATTGTTTATATGTTCCCCCCAGTCCAAGTTGTCTGTGATAGTGCAACCAAGGTACTTTGTGGACTTTTCATGAGCGAGTGCGCTTCCGTGTAAGCGATAGTTGTGGCGTATGGCGTTTTTCTTTTTCGTCACAGATAATACTGAGCATTTATTGGGATGGAATTCCATTTTCCATTTGTCTCCCCATTCCGCCAACCTGTCCAAGTCTTCCTGTAGTACCTGGCAGTCAACCTTTGAGGCTACAGTTAAATAGGCAATAGTGTCGTCTGCAAACAGTCTGACAGTGGAGCTGAGGCCTCTCGGCAGGTCGTTTATGTAAAACAGAAACAGACTTGGTCCAAGTACCGAGCCTTGGGGTACCCCAGAATCAACTGTTTCCATGTCAGACTCTTCGCCTTCGACCGCGACAACCTGGGTTCATGTTTACTGTGAATATTGAAGAAAAAAATAAATCAGCAGTCCAAAGTAATCTTTTATACATACCCTGAAACAATTAAATATTTTTATCCTCATCTATTAATCCCCAAACAATCCAGTGTTCCCCACCACCCGCATAACAAAAACAAAAATGGCTGCCAGAAAAACCTCACCTGCCTATCGAACCTCTATTTTAGAAATTGTTTACTGTAAAATAATACTCATAGTCACGTTATTTCATCATGGGCACGTGACCTTTGCATAAGCTGAAGGGGTCAGAGCTGTCAAACATTTAAAATGTGGTACACTTTTCAATTCACGTTGATATTCTATAACGTAGTAAGAGTTTTCTCATGTTTAGCATAGTTGAACGGAAAACAAACTGTTTTGACCTGTTTATGACATATATTTCGTTTTTAAAGCTACGAGGCGTTGTTTACAGACAAAGCAACGGTACTCATGGTTTTATGACGTAGTGTGCACTTCTACATGCGTAAAAACCCAAAACATTGAAAGGTTCGAATGCAAGGTGAGGTTCGATAAGAGGGAAGTGGACGATACTTGGATTAATGAATTAAATCAAATTAATAAAGATTCACTATTAGACAATACTTCCGGAAAACCGATCGTGGTCTACACTCATTGAGGGAGTTTTAAAGGAATAAGGTCCTGCGACTCCTACAGAATAGGTAAAGCTTAGTCTATTAAAAAATGCAGTTACCCCACCCACAAATTTCAACTGCACTTTGAGGCTCTTGCTTGCTCGATTACCTTTCACATGCCTTTTGCGTTCGTTGTATACTTTATACCAATAAGAAGACGATAAATTTGGCTGTGTATTTATCTGTCTATGTAAAGTAAAAACTATGTTGGTGCAGTTGTTACACTCAATATGTTTCAAGGTCTTGCAGACGAATATGCCAAGAGCCGCCATGGGGATATGTCTAAACACCGGATATGACGGTAAATTCGAGTCTAACTACCTAGATCTATTACGTACCGTATATTAATTTTTTAAGTATTTCAAATAATAAATATAGACAATATTAGTCAATCAGCCCGATATTTAATGTTTTTCTAATAAAAAATAATGCTTTCTACCGCTTTACACAATATCTATGTCTTTTGGATACAATACAGATGAGCTACAGACTGTGTAACAAGGAGGTAAATGGAAAGCCGGTGATGCTAAACTATTTTTAGTAAAGTAGGAGTTCTTAAAAGGGACACAATGTCTACCCATGACGTGTGCCACATAATTGTGATTTTCATCCTATTGCAAAGTAAACTATGTCCTACTGTAGGGAAACATCACGTAATGTGTTCATTAACTCCAATATATATTTCCACTAACATTTTAGTTAATGCTAATATTCAGACTAACACCTGTAAAGTTTAAATATGTTCACCATGTTTGGCAACAATATGTTTAAAAGTTGCTCTATATGTTTAAATGTAAACAAGTGGCTACATCTTCAAAATTTAGACAATTTGTTTAAACATGATGAACTTACGGCAACATTATATTTGCAGTTTTTGATACTTGGATCACACATTTAAAATGATTTTAGAATTTTAAAATTACAAAAATGTTCAAATTTAAATCGTAAACTGAAATAGAAAATGTGAAAGAAAACATATATGAAGCTCTATTATTTTCAACGGCAGTAAGTTTTCTTGTTCTTCATTTTTGAAACAAGAAATAAATTCATAGATATTCAAAATTGGAAAAGTCTTGCATGAATATATTCATCAGGTAAATGATAATAGGGGTCTCTTATTTTATTAGGTGGATAGCAATCTCTTTTTTTCAAATATGTTTATTTTATCAAATTTGTTTTTGTTTAGTTTCCAATACAAGATGGCTGGATAAATCGAATATGTCACCATTTTAATAACTTTAGACTGATATAATAGCAAACAGTGTGGACTCTGACCGAACTGTTCCTTCGGGGGCATTTTGATATGGGTCTGCACTGTTTACCTATTATAGTCTGTCTGTCCAACTTATTAGGGTGATATTAGGGGATCTTAAATATTGCAATTATGAGCGATGTCAAAGTTTATGCGCACCAGACGATAAGCAGAGGTAAATTTCAACATTTTCAAGGGTAGCTTCTTTATTTTTCAACCAACACCTATACTGTGACCACTCTATAGAATCGTCTCTTCGAGGCGATTCTAAAGAGTGGTTACAGTATAGAGTTTGGTGGAGAAATGCCGATTATAGTATTTGGGTAGGCACTTTTATCTGTAGTTCTGGGTAATTAAAATAACTACACAATGACTGTATCTTCTTCAACAAAATGACCGCATGTGGATACTAATGTTCGCCTGCTTTGAAAAAAACATGATGTACTAGATTGCAGCTGTTGTCGAAACCCAAAATATCTGTTATTGCAACACGACAGCGCGCACGATTGTGACATCAAGACTAAGGCAATGCAAGATACATATCAACCACTTGCAATTTGCGCAATAATTATTGTCGTCTGCAGATACTGCCTTCTGCTATGCTTATCTTCGATTTCCTTTTCAAAAACATAGTGTCAGAAACGTCAAATAGTTTTGATCCTGATGAGACGCCGAGTTATTCAGCCTCTCATTTGGATCCAAACTGTTTGCGAAGGTTATCACAAATTCGAAAGTTAAAAGTTGAAGGTTAACCCTTCCCCCGTTCTATATTTAGTCCAAATTTCAATACCTACTGAATATGCATGGACCAAATAGTTACATGTTACTTGTATATTGAAATATGGAAGATGAAACATTGTAGCCATTTTAGAAAGTAAAGAAACATCTATTAAATTCCATTAGCAAACAGAGCAGACCCTGATCAGGAGATCTAGGAGAAATATGAGAGTACTAGTACTGCCTTGAAATGGTCAGTGATATCAATGTGATTAATTAGCAACTACATTGTATGTTACAAATTAATGCGTTTATTTACATTATACAAAAAAATAATTGCCTCGTAAAAAAAAACTCCCCAGGGTAGTACATATTCTATGTCAGGAGTCCATATTCTACGGGAGAGGAGTCGAATATGGACCGGGGAGTACCTTTTCTACGTCGAATATGGACTGGGGAGTACAGATTCTACGGGAGTACAATTTCGTCAATAGACCGGCTGAAAACTGGGATGTTTCTCTACCAAGCAGATGGGACAATTTCTTAGCTCAAACCTGATCCTGCAAGATTTCTGCCCCAACACCTTATTCTGTGCGCACATTATTGTAGCTTGGTTTGGTTCAGTGAAGAAGAAGGGGTCAAACCACCTGTTCCAGAGGTTGAAATTGAAATGTTGGAGGAATCCAAACACGAAGAGGCTGTCACAAGGGTGATAATCCACTGCATTGAATGAAAGCTTTCAAAGGCAATTGTGACTGCTCAAGATGTTGACATTTATGTATTCCTCATAACCCATTTTCAAAGAATGTCATGCAAAAGGATCCGATTTAAAGCTGGTACTTCTAACAAGAAAAGGTACACCCAGGTGCCTATCATTGTTGAGAAACTCCCTTCGGTGAAAATAAGCTTGAAACTTGGCCGGTATTTCAGTCAACTATGTGATGTGGTGACCTCATACATAAGAGGTAATGGCAACAAAAATGCTGATTTTTTCCCCTAGAGGATTACAACCTTTTCAAAGACCTGATTAATGGTGAATTGACAAATTCATATGCAGGATATACGACGTGTCCAATAAGGACACTCTAAATGAGGCATGATCACAGATATTCGTAAAATCACTTTCCCCAGATTGCCTACAAGTGATGCTCTGAGCTTCCATTTCAATCTCATTCATTATCAAGCTGCAGTAAGGAGGCAGGCTCATAAATGACGAATAGATTTGCTTTTCTAAGAAGAAATCGGACCGAATTTGGAAGAAAACTACCTGTTTCTTTTTTATTGAAGCTACCGGCAATTCATGGACCTTGCATGGAACTTATCTTCTACAAGAATACCACAAGGTGGATGTTTGCACGTCGCAAATGCAGGAATGCCCGTATTGGATAATATGCATCACAAGTATAAAATTGTGTGAGATATCCAGGTTGTTACGCAAAATGGATACAATTTGACAAGTTTAGTTACGATGACCTGAGTTTGCGCATTTGTATATGCAATCGTATTTATATGTTTTTTGAATATTGTATACATGTTCAATTTAAGGAATTATTTCAATGTATTTGTTTCTCTCTCTCTCTCTCTCTCTCTCTCTCTCTCTCTCTCTCTGTATGTGCGCTTGCATGTACGCGTGTGTGCCTGTGTGTATGCTTGTGTGGGAAACTTGTTCTGTGTTCCACTGAATAGATATTTCAATCAGATGTATTTTCCGTTTTATAAAAAAATATCAGTAAAAAAATTCTACTTGTTTGTTAATTATTGATCATATGCGGCCATTTCGTGTTCCACCATCTTCCCATTATATTTATATGTTTACCATACTGCTTGGCAGGCGGTCGACGTTTATAAACCCTAAATTATTTTCTATTACTCGAAATCAATCTTTAAACAATGTCGATTGTACTGCTATATAGAACGTGTAAAAACAACTGAAAACCCACTATTTTAGAGAGTTTTACACACTGTTTTAATTTAGTGTGGTACTATACATAATTTATATTGCTTTTACATTTTAGGTCAGGTTTTAATATTTAAGTTGTATAATATATATCTTAATTGATCGATGTATATTTCAAAATATTGCATGTACTCTTAGAAATTATGTAGATATTTAAGTTTCTGTTTGTGTATTATGAGGTGTACCATTTACATGTTTAACAGAAATCTGGGTCATTTAGGACATTTTAGTTATCATAAATATTTCAATTTGTGTTTATACATTATATATTATGTGTACAACGCCATTGAATATGTATCTATCATAGAAATAGGCGTTTAATCAAATAAAACAGTTTACAGTTTACCTGTATAATTGTTTGGCTGCAAACAGTGTTTACTGGCGGCCATTTTGTTTTACCGCCATTTTGGTTTAACCCTTTGGATATAATTTAGAATGCAATAAAAAGAAATTAAGTTTTTAAAAATTGTCTTACATTGGTCGTTTGTACATTTAAACAGAACACTTTAATGTTCCACCCAGATTTTCAGTGTAGTGTATCCTTGTTTGCGTGGGAATAATGCTCATTGCATAGCGGCCATTTTGTTTTCCGCCATTTTGTATATCAAATACGTAAGATACAGCTTGGCAAACAGCATATTTGGATTCAGCACACCCAGATTACGTAAAAACAACTGTTTGCCAACTTTTAACACGAAATGCCTACTACTCTTTCATTTGTCACAATTTCTAGAAATCCGAATAGACTAACTGACAATTCAGCAATGTTAGGGTTAATTGGCATATCTATGAGGTAAATATAGCTTTTAACCCTTTCCCTGTTCCACGTTTATTTCAGATTTCAGTACCTACTGAATATTCATGGACAAAATAGTTATATTGAAATATGAAAGATTGAACACTGTATCCATTTTAGAAACTACAGGAATAGATCTATCAAATTACATTAGCAAACAGGGCAGACCATGATCAGACGGCTCCAATAGAAACCCTCTGATATTGGTCTACTCTGTTTGCAAATGCGTGAAAACACGTTGATATGAAGGAAAGGGCTTACAAGTTTATCAGGAGTGAGACAAGTGAAAACGTTTACAAATAGTAAGAGAGATAAATAATTTATTTCTTGAGATTTCTAAAGACAGAAGACGGCATCAATGTGAACCTGCATCACGGCTTCATCTGTTTTGGTCCCAGGGCCGTTGGTTTATGACACCGTCTCAAAACTTACTGAAATAGAGAAAATATGACTAGAATTAAACCTTCTCTTGCTGAATTTTAAAATACATTTCTCCTTCTTTACCCTTGCCCTGTTGTGTAATTACATATATCTTCACTGTGTACAAGTATTTCGCTGTGAAATCGCTGCTGTGGAGTGCACTGGTTGCACAATCAACTTGTAAATAGTGCAGACCCAGATGAGACAGCTCCTGCAGGAGCTGTCTCATCTGGGTCTTCACTATTTACAGGTAGGTATATTGACGTGAATAGCAAGCGAAGGGTTAAAAGTAAAATCAATTGAAGTAGAGGTATAGCTGAGAGTTACACTTTGTCAAGGTCAACCTTTACAAGTACCGCACAGTGGCGAGATTGTCTTACATTTTGTCCGATTGATTCCTAATCATTCTCAGGCTGAGCATGACAAGACTCGCATCTTCAAACAGTTTGGATCCAGATGAGACGCCGAGTAACTCGGCATCTCATCGGGATCCAAGCTATTTGACAATCGTTCAGTATTTTCTCAAAGGCTTGAACGAAATGGAAGTAAATAAAAAGATGTGAATATCAGAAAATTATTTTTTTTAGTATTTTTTCTCAAAGACAAAAACTGTCTATAACGGCCACAAAATTATACCAAGTATTTTGTGTTAACGACAGGTGTCTGTTTAAAGCAAGGTGAAAGTGAAACAGAACGCTCCTTTAGGATCGTTCTGTTTTACTTTCACCTTGCTTTAAGCAACCACCTGTCTTAAATCAACTAATTAACACATTTTAGTGGTCGTTATAGAGAGGTTTTACTGTATTTGTAAGCCACGTAATGTACGTTTAAACCTCTTTTGAATTGAAAATAATAATTTTCTATGTTTTAACCCTTTACTCCATAAATTCGCTCTTCTACGTCTTTGCACAGATATTATCCACATCAGATGGCTCCTATAGGATCCGTCTGATCAGGGTCTGCTCTGTTTGCTTATGGAATAAAATGATATAGATACAAATGTATCGGCCTACAGTTTCTACTATGGCCAAACATTCCTATGGATGTGTGCCATAACAGTCATTATTAGTCACGTTCACCGGGAAACGACACATGGTGCATGCTGCATAATGGATGAATCGATGATAACCTTTGCACACAGTTTTACCCGGATGAGACGCCGGGTAACTCGGATTCTCATCAGGATCAAAACTGTTTGACACCCATGTTTATGTTTTAAGAAAAATGAAGGAAAGTCCACACTGACTTTTAACCCATTCCCTCATATTGAAACCTTTTGGCGCCTCTATAAAAGGTACCTTTTTAAACTATTGAAATAGGACCAACTGCTCTATTTGTCACAATAGTTTCAAAACTAAACAATTTGAAAATTTCCCTTTCGTATAGTAAATGCTCCTTTTAGGTAGTTTTATTCAAAGAGGATGTGTCTAAAATAGCCCATGAAGGAATGGGTTAAAGCGGATGACAATGTGTGTAGACGAAGCGTATATGGCATAAAACTGTAACAGTTCCTGTTAACTGAAATCATCCTTAGTTTTCATGAAGCATGCCTTCGTTAGCGAAGGAAAATGCATATAGTAAGGAGAGAGCTATGCTTTGTAAGATTTTCTCATGCTTCACGATATTTCTTATTTGCATATGTCAATGGTTATTTGAGCCCCTATAGGTTGAGTATTTTTTCTATAAGTTATTGTATTCTACGATGGGTTATTACATGTACTCACATTAGTTTAACCTCCGATGACATAGACAGAATTACCGCTGGTGGAAGAAGTGGCAGTGCGATTGAAGAGGGTGTTGTTGGAGAAAAGGATCACGATCAAGAACAACAGACCAATCAGCATCACTGAAATAAGAATAGACCAATCAGAATCATTGACGCAAATAAACACCAATCAGCAGCAGTAGTAGAAGTAGTAGTAGTAGTAGTAGTAGTATTAGAAGTAGTAGTAGTAGTAGTAAAAGTAGTAGTAGAAGTAGTAGCAGTAGCATGCTGCTGCAACAGCAGCAGCAGTAGCAGAAGTAGTAGTAATTGAAGTAGTAGTAGTAGTGGTAGTAGTAGCAGCAGCAGTAGCAGCAGCAATAGTAGTAGTAGTAATAGAAGTAGTAGTAGTAGCAGTAGTAGTAGTAGTAGCAGTAGCAGCAGCAATAGTAGTAGTAGTAATAGAAGTAGTAGTAGTAGTAACAGTAGCAGCGGTAGCAGCAGTAGCAGCAGCAGTAGTAGTAGTAGTAGCAGTAGGAGTAGTAGTATTAGTACATGTAGTAGTAGTAGTAGTAGCAGTAGTAGTTGAAGTAGTAATAGAAGTAGTAGTAGGAGTAGTAGTAGTGGTAGCAGTAGTAGTACATGTAGTAGTAGTAGGAGGAGGAGTAGTAGCAGTAGTAGCAGTAGCAGCAGTAGCAGCAGCAGTAGCAGTAATAGTAGTAGTAGTAGTAGGAGTAGAAGTAGTAGTAGTAGTAGAAGTAGTAGTACATGTAGTAGTAGTAGCAGTAGTAGTAGTAGTAGTAGTAGTAGTAGTAGCAATAATAGTAGTAGAAGTAGTAGTAGCAGTAGTAGCAATAATAGTAGTAGTAGTAGTAGTAGCAATAGTAGTAGTAGTAGTAGTAGTAGTAGTAGTAGTAGTAGCAGTAGTAATTGTAGTAGTAGTAGTAGTAGTAGTAGCAGTAGTAGTTGTAGTAGTAGTAGTAGTAGTAGTAGTGGTAGCAATAGTATTAGTAGAAGTAGTACCTGTTTAACCTCTAACCTGCTGTGGATGGATGAGTGATTATCTATACAAACAGTTTGGATTCAGATGAGACGCCGAGTAACTCTGCATCTAACCAAGATCCAAACTATTTGATACTTTGACCGTGTTGTTGAAAAGCAATGCAAGATATATCTACCGTGACAACTGGGTCCATGCTTATAAAGCTTTTAGTTGAGTCTGAGTTTTGATTGGTCAGATTTGAGTTCTCAAGCTGTTGATTGGTCAGATTTGAGCCAGAGGCTCAAATCTGACCAATCAAAAGCTTGAGAACGTACTCAGACTCAACTAAAAGTTTTATAAGCATGGACCCTGAAGTCGATGAAATGTTCTACCGACAGAAGTCTCCTCAGCAGGCTAAAGTGTAAGTAATACTAGAATCCATATTGCTAACATTCTGTGTGTGAATTTGAGTCTCAAACTGAAAAGCTGCAGTTTAAACATATTTTATTGCATAAGTTTATCATTGCTTAAAAGTGTCCAAACTTTGCAAATGCAGCCCCCTTTTCACAGTTATGCATGTAGAGCAAAGTTTGAAACGAAATATTTCAAAACATTATGAATATGCAAGAATAATTAATTTTGCAGTTTTACGTCTCTCAAATTTAGATTCAAATTGTTAATGAATATGGACGATATTGCACAAGAGGAATACTTTGTAAACAAATATTTGGACTAATTGCCGTAGTACGTAGACATTGCAGAAGTAGCAAAAGCAGTGGTAGTTTAATCCTTTCATCCATAAATTTATATATGCCTTTCTATGCCTCTGTAATAGTAACCTCTTGAAACCATTGTGATAAATAGAGCATTTGCTCCATAGGAGCAAATGCTCTATTTATCACAATGGTTTCTATGATTCATAATTATAACATTTTCCTTTTCTCTAGTAAATGCTCATTTTCGGTAGATTCATTCAGAGGTTTGGTCTAAAATTAGCCTATGAAGGAAAGGGTTAAAAAGTACGTAATAACGCCAGTAGTCCCAGTAGTAGTGCCAGTAAATGTAGGAGTATATCTTACCCTTTCAACGCTTACTTTTTTAGAGTGGAATAGCCCATCTGTGTTTAACTATAGAGTCCATCCAATATAAAAAGGCATACATGTACACTCACAAAATTTGAATGACAAACAGTGCGGACCCTGGTCAGAGAGGCTATTCTAGGGGATCATCTGATATGGTCTACATTGTTTGCAAATGACAATGAATACGCGGCCCGCATTCAATGGGTTAACCCTTCGCTTGCTGAATTTTAAAATACATTTCTCCTTCTTTACCCATACCCTGTTGTATAACTATATATATCCTCACTGTGTACAATTATTTCGCTGTGCAATCACTGCTGTGGAGTGCACTGGTTGCACAATCAACTTGTAAATAGTGCAGACCCTGATGAGACAGCTCCTGCAGGAGCTGTCTCATCTGGGTCTTCACTATTTACAGGTAGGTATATTGACGCGATTAGCAAGCGAAGGATTAACAGAACTATAAGAAGTACATGTACTAGTACTACTATTTCTAGATGTAGTAACAATAACCAACGATTTGGCAACACATGTTAATAGAAGCACAGTAGTTCTAGATATTGTTGCAGCAATTTAGCAGGCATAGACGAATCAGCAGCAGAAGAATATTGATATAGAAGATAAACTTACGGAAACTGCTGTCTCCACTTCCGCTGCCGGGATGAACGGGGACGTATGAGCTGTAACCATAGCTACCGTAGGCAGCGAGAGTCATACCGAGACTCATCATGACGCAGAGGGTGATTAGGGTGGCGCTCTTCATGGTGGACTGAAAAAGGAGGAATATTGTTAATCATATTCCCAGGACAAATGCCACATACAACAGAACTTCCCTACGTCTGTTTCTTAAACACATTCCCTCCTAGTCACGCATTTTGGCGCTTCTGGAAAACCACATTTAGAAACCATTGTGATAAATAGAGCATTTGCTCCATAGGAACAAATTTAATGCTCTAAAGTAGGCGGCTTTTAAACTCTTTCGCTGCCAAATTATATCGTCTGCAAACTGTGTCGTCTGCTATAATTTTCTTTTTTTCTTTTTCTTCATTTTTGTTTTGAAAACAGTCACAGTAACACACAGTTTGGATCCTTATTAGACGCCGAGTTACGAGGCGTCTCATCTGGATCCAAACTGTTTTCATAGGTTTTCCCAGATGCGACATTGGCAATGAAAGAGTACATGAAGTGATAATACATACTCTCTATAACGGCCACTAAATTACATCAAGTATTTTATGCTAAAGGCAGGTGGCTGCTTAAATCAAGGTGAACGTAAAACAGAACGCTTATAGGTGCGTTCTGTTTTACTTTCACATTACTTTAAGCAGTCACTTGTCCTTAATACCAACTAATTAACACAATTTGGTGGCCGTTATAGAGAGGTTTTACTGTAATTTAAACTTTTACCGCGTGAAAATCCATTAACCCTTCGATTGCTGAATTTTAAAATACATTTCTCCTTCTTTACCTATGTACTGTTGTATAATTACATATATATTCACTGTGTACACGTATTTCGCTGTGCAACCACTGCCATGGAGTGCACTGGTTGCACAATCAACTTGTAAATAGTGCAGACCCTGATGAGACAGCTTCTGTAGGAGCTGTCTCATCTGGGTCTTCACTATTTGCAGGTAGGTATATTGACGTGAATAGCAAGCGAAGGGTTAACCGTAATGTTATAATGACAACAGGAACACAGGATTGGGCTATACATGTACATGTATACATAAACGTCATTATTTCTTACATGAATATTCAACAGTGAAAGTGGTAAGGGTTTAATCATTATCAATGAATACTTCTAAAATGAATCACTAACACAGGGCATTATAAAGATGTGCCACTGTTTGTTTCCCAAGCAACATACACATTAATGATATACACTGTACACCTAAATAATTATATCATATGTTAGCCCCTTACTGTACCTGAATGATATTCATGCGATAAATTGTGATATTAACCCATTTGTGCCCACGATCGCATATATGGCACATAATCAAACAGTGGAGACTCTGATCAGACGCCGCATAATGTCTTCACTGTTTCGCTGAATTTCAATATACATGTAAAACAAAAACGAAGTTGAAAATTTAGGCAAGGCATTCCTTAGATGGAAGAATCCACTGAGCGCAAATGGGTTAAAGAATATTGATGAGCTGATTTGTTCTTATAGAAGTATAAGAACACCGTTATTGATGACAATATAAGGAAGTGTAGAATCAGATATATATTATTCCAAAGCAAGCAGAACAGACCAAAGTCAGACGGCTCCTACGGGAGCCGTGTAATCTGAGTCTAATCTGTTTGCAATAGCGTTAACTAACTAGGTTTAATATACATGTATACGAATACGTAAAAATATCTTTATCTAGACTCTAGAACTTACCTTTTAGCTGAGCTGATTAGTTTGCTGGTTGTGTTCAACTTGTTTCAGGTTTTATACCCATAACGCTCACACTGTTACCTCACGCAGACGTTGTCCGAAGCGTAATATACATATTACTTCCGGGAAATATGTCGCGATATTCTGTGCTTTATGAAACATTAGATAAACTCAAGCCATTGCCACTGTGAGCCCGGCAATGACATGAGATGTCAAAAGTGTAGAAAATGACAAGCTGATACTGATATTGGTCTAACCTGTTTGCTATTGTTTAAGCAGAATTGGCAGCGCCTTTACAACAAAACCCCCTTTTAAACTGGAATTTAAAAAAGAGAAGAATTTCGGTATTTTTTATACACCTGTCTTTAACCCTTAACATTATAACAATATTTATGAAATATTTAATGTATAAATGATTATTAATTAGCTGTAATATGGGTCTACTCTGTTCACAAAAGGCGTAGAGGAGTAAAAGGTTAATACCGGCGGTATTGATACTAAACTATTCGCCCGGTTTAGAGGGATTTTACTATGTATTCAAGTTATAGTTAACCCATTCCAGCATATTGACGCCTTTTGCTGCCTCTGTAAAAGTCATTTTATGAAATCATTGTGATAAATAGAGCATTTGCTCCACATGAGCAAATGGGTCAGGGTCTGCACTATTTACAAGATGATTGTGCAACCAGTGCACTCCCCAGCAGTGATCGCACAGCGAAATACTTGCACACAGTGAAGATATATGTAATTATACAACAGGGCATGGGTAAAGAAGGAGAAATGTATTTTAAAATTCAGCAATAGAAGAGTTAAAACAGATTCTACTATATATAATAAGATGTCAAGCTGAGGGTTTTACTTATGGGTTGCCTATTGTGAAATAGATCTACTACGCTGTGTATAACCCGTTATTTTGTTCATCATAAAAAGCGTATGATACAAAATATTTTTTTCATTTTAAAAAGTTGGATATAACTCTTATTTTTCCTACCAGTATAAAAGTACAGTTGAACTTCGATATATCGAACTCGGACAATTCGAACTTCGGGATAACTCGAACTAAAAGTTCGGTACTTCAAAAAGTTACAACACAAAATTGCTCTTAAATGTATCACTACGGATATATAGAAACACATGTGACAGCTTAACGCAGGTGCAAAGTTTACACCTGCGTTAACCCTTCTCTTGCTGAATTTTAAAATACATTTCTCCTTCTTTACCCATACCTTGTTGTATAATTACATATATCTTCACTGTGTATAAGTATTTCGCTGTGCAATCACTGCTGTGGAGTGCACTGGTTGCACACTAAATTCGTAAATAGTGCAGACCCTGATGAGACAGCTCCTGCAGGAGTTGCCTCATCTGGGTCTTCACTATTTACAGGTAGGTATATTGACGTGAACGGCAAGCGAAGGGTTAAACTGGCAACTCCAGTAATTACCCAGATTGGACATCCGATTACTCGAACTTCTGTTATTTCGAACTAATTTGTATAGTCCCTTGAAGTTCAATATTTCGAAGTTCAACTGTAGCTCTATGTCTGGACTTGCTTCGTTTGAAACAGCTTTAGAAATGAACTTGCTTTTTTGAAGCAGCTCCAGGGAGAAAGTTGCTTCTTTTGAAGCAGTTACATGGATGGACTTACTTCTTTTGAGTATGTTTCAATGGAAGCAGTGCCAGGGGCAGACTTACTTCTGTTTGCTTGCTTTTTGGTAAATAGATGTTGAGGTCATCTTCTCAGAAGCAGCTTTTTGTTGAGGTCTGATTCTTCTATGCTTTTCAGGAACAGGTCTCTTTTGAAGTCTGCTTTGTATTTTCTGGAGCAGGTCTTATTTAGGAGTATTTGACAGGTTGGTTTATTGTCTTGTCTTACTTCTGATTATCGTGTGAATTATTAATATTAACCCTTCGCTTGCTATTTACGTCAATATACCTACCTGTAAAAAGTGAAGACCCAGATGAGACAGCTCCTGCAGGAGCTGTCTCGTCAGGGCCTGCACTATTTACAAGTCGTTTGTGCAACCAGTGCACTCCACAGCAGTGATTGCACAGCGAAATACTTGTACACAGTGAAGATTATGTAATGATACAACAGGGCAAGGGTAAAGAAGGAGAAATGTATTTTAAAATTCAGCAAGAAAAGGGTTAAGCCCACTCGTTAAAACAAATGAGTGTGTTTTTGTGGAGAGGCTTACTTACATGTACACAGTAGACTGGATAAAATTTCTTGTTTGTCCTCTCTTTTTATAATAATACTGTTTAACCCTTTACTCCATAAATAGGCCATTGCAAACAGTAGAGCCAAATCAAACGGTTCTTGTAGGTTCCGTCTGATCAGGATCTGATCTGTTTGCCTATGATATAATAAAGATCTAATTTTACAGCTTCTTTCTTTGCCAAACTGTGCTGTGCTTTGTTCATATTTCATTATAAGATTCCATGATTTCATAATTTCTTACACGAATATTCATGGAGTAAAGGGTTAAATTGAAAGCATAACGTTAACATTTGCTCAGTTTGTCGAGACACAGACTGGCATTGTGAAAAGATGAAACACCAAGGAACTTTACATTTCATTATGATATTATCAGGTTCACAGTTGTGGGTCATTAATTGTCAAAAAAACTATAATACAGTCACAGTTGTATTACTATGGGTCATTAACTGTCTAAAAAACTATAATACAGTCACTGTTGTATTACTGTGGATCATTAATTGTCTAAAAATCTATAATACAGTCACTGTTGTATTACTATGGGTCATTAATTGTAAAAACAAAAACTATAATACAGTCACTGTTGTATTACTGTGGGTCATTAATTGTCTAAAAAACTATAATACAGTCACTGTTGTATTACTGTGGGTCATTAATTGTCTAAAAAACTATAATACAGTCACTGTTGTATTACTATGGGTCATCAATTGTCTAAAAAACTATAATACAGTCACTGTTGTATTACTATGGGTCATTAATTGTAAAAAAAACAACCCTATAATACAGTCACTGTTGTATTAATATGGGTCATTAATTGTCCAAAAACTATAATACAGTCACTGTTGTAATACTATGGGTCATCAATTGTCTATAATACAGTCACTGTTGTATTACTATGGGTCATTACTTGTCCAAAAATATATAATACAGTAATACCTCTCTAAACCAGACATTCAAATTAGTATAAATATTGGTCTTGGAGACATGTGGCAGCTTAATGCAGGGAGAACGTCATGCAGAAAACTCCTCTAGGAGCTTTCTGCATGACTTTTACCCTGCATTAAACAGTCACCTGCCTATATACATGTAAATTCTTCTGTACTAGAAGTCCGGTTTAGAGGGATTTTACTGTTATTTTACTGCAATTCACCCTGCATTGAGCAGCCACCTGCCTAAAAGGCTCCTGCAGCTTTTCTGAATCCCCTCTCTCATATAAATGTACTTTCACGCCTTTTGCGAACAGAGAAGACCCGTATCAGACGGCCTACTGAAAGGAGTCGTCTGATCAGGATCTGCTCTGTTTGCTATTTAAATAACATACCGGTGGATCTATTTCTACCAAAATGTGTTTTCAAATCTGAATAGAACATGTAAAGACATAGGTACACAGAGCATGAAGGTAGAACTTACATGTAATGTGTTAATCCTTTCCCTGATTAACATTTATTCAAGATTTTATCACCTCATTAATATTCATGGTAAATATCAAAACATTGGAAAATGGAATTGGGATTTTTCACCATGGTGGACACTGCACACTCAATTCTATATTATTTCATAAGCAAACAAAGCGGACCCTGATCAAACAGCTCATTCAGTGGTCTTGGTCAACTCTGTTTGCAAAATGCATGACCACGGCATTTATATGAAGGAAAGGGTTAAGAAAATATTAATGCAAAATTCTCATAGGGTCATTTTTCAAGGCACCTTTTGGCTTGTCTCTTGTCTCATTTGCATGTTTCTGCAAAGAAGAGAACAGGGTTATCTTATCATGACTAGACACTAGTTACCCTAAATACTTAGGCAAACAGTGTAGACCTAGGTCAAGGTTGATCTAGGTCTACACTGTTTGCTACTACAATAGAACCTGTCTTAAGTGGTCATCAAGAATAGGTTGATGGGTCTGTGAGACAGATGGTAGCTTAAGCAGTTTAAACGTAATGAAGAAAGCTCCAATAGGAGCTTTCTGCATTAACTTTTCCCTGCATTAAGCAATCACCTACGTTTTAACCCTTCGCTTGCTATTCACGTCAATACCTGTAAATAGTGAAGACTCAGATGAGACAGGAGCTGTCTCTTCAGGGTCTGCACTATTTACAAATTGATTGTGCAACCAGTGCACTCCACAGCAGTGATTGCACAGCGAAATACTTGTACACAGTGAATATCTATGTAATTACTAGTATACAACAGGGAATGGGTAAAGAAGGAGAAATGTATTTTAAAATTCAGCAAGAGAAGGGTTAAGACTGTCATGTTCAAACAAATGAATGGGGGCTTAGGACATGCTCTACTGTATGGCTCTTATTTCAAGTTTCCAGAATAGTGATAACCTGACATATTCAGCTTTACAAACCCATAGGGAGACTCACTGGCAGAGTGTCCGAATACTAAGAGTAATAGGGATAGAGGGATAGAACTCTTGATACACATATAGATAAATGACTTATAATGCAATACCATACCGGTACAGTAGAACCCTTCTAACGCGACCACTTAATGAATTAACCTGGGTGTCTTTATAAGCAGGTGGTTGCTTAATGCAGGGTAAAAGTAATGCAAAAGGAGCTTTCTGCATTACTTTTGTCCTGCATTAAGCTACCACCTGCATCTAACACCCGTAATTATACCTCTTTTAGGTGGTCGTATTAGCGTTTTTACTGTACTGAATATAACCCTTTATCTCATGAATATTTATGTAAAAAAATAATCACACAATTCTACTGGCAACCAAGTCAGACCCTGAGCAGATGACTTCTCCAGAAGCCACCTGATATGGGTTTACTCTGCAAAGGCAAAACAGCGTCACTATCAGGTAAAGGGTTATACAACATAATGATCTACATTGGGAGGACATTTGTTCCATTCTTAATGGCAATTTTTGTCCTATCTTAATCCTTTACATCATGAATGATTAACCCGTTACTCCATGAAAACGCCTTTCTGCGCCTTTGCAAACAGAGTAGACCCAGATCAGACGGCTCCTATAGGAGCCGTCTGATCAGGGTCTGCTCTGTTTGCTTACGACATAATATAGATATCATTCGTCAGTTTCTGCCATGGTCAAATATTCATGGAGGAAAGGATTAAATAAACATTCAGTCTTGAAACAGACAAAAAAAGAAATAAACGAGCACATTCTAAATATTGCTCCAATGCTTTCATTACAATTACATACACAATGTTTGGAACCAGATGTGTAGAAGCATAGATATTACCCTAACATACCCTATCAACCCCTATGTATTGACCATCTACAGAATTGTCTCCATGAGACAGAAGTTGGGCAGACCATATCAAACCCTTTGTGTTGACCACTCTACAGAATTGTCTCCATGAGATAGAAGTTGGGCAGACCCTATCAAACCCTACGTGTTGGTCGCTCTTTAGAATTGTCTCCATGAGACAGAAGATGGACCGACTCTATCAAACCTTATGTGTTGACCGCTCTTCAGAATTATCTCCATGAGACGAAAGATGGACAGACCCTATCAGACCCTAGGTGTTGACCGCTTTATAAAAATGTCTCCATGAGAGAGAAGATGGACAGATCCTTCAAACCCTATGTGTTGACCACTTTTTAGAAAATTGTCTCCATAAGAAATTTCCAAAGGGTGGTCATGACATAGGGTTTTGTAGAGAAGTGACGATTGTAGTATTTTATTTATTTTTGCAGATTAAATTCTGATCTGGATCCAACATGTATAACATTGAAATAGAATAAATATATCTTGAAGTCTGAATTAAATAAACAATGCAATTAATTATTTAGCATGCCAGTATTTAAACAAAGTCAACAATTAAAGGGAGATAACTGTATGTACGTAATTATATTGAACAGCTGGACAGTTGTTTCAAGGAGGCACAGCAGTGTCCAGATATACACATATGGGTCTACTCTGTTTACGCAAACATACGTTTATACTAGGCATAAAAGTCACAGTCTAATAATACAAATCACGAATTAGTAGTATGTCTTTAAATGGCGCCATTGTTACATAATTATTTTCATAGATGATCTCTCACGATAGAGGACCGCCTGATCTATTTGCTGTTGCAAAGCCGTAAAAAGGTGTTTCTAACATAGCTTAAAAGTCCAAGTCACACATTAAAATTCCCTTTTAGTAACTGTCTGATAACACTATAGGTCTTGAGAACATTTTTAGGTATGGGCTGCTTAATGCAGTATGTCATGCCTGGCACAGTGTGCCGCACCCACCCTGCATTAACCCATTCGCTCATATTGACGACTTTTGACGACTCTGTAAACATCACTTTATGAAACCATTGTGATAAATAGAGCATTTCCTTTTTGGTTAATTTATTCAAATACAGTAAATACAGTAAAACCCCGCTGCTAATGCGACCGCCTAAAAGATGTATAATTCTGGGTGCTAGATAAGGTGGTAGCTTAATGAAGGATAAAAGTAATGCAGAAAGCTCCTCTAGGAGTTTTCTGCATTACTTTTGTCATGCATTAAGCAACCACCTGCTTATTAAAATGCTCATGTCTATTCAATTAGTGGTGGCATTAGAGGTGTTTTACTGTATGTTATATCTAAAAATAACCTATGAGGTAATGGGTTAAACTACCACATGTCTTAAAGCTCGATATGGATACTAGTTTTAGGATTCTTACTCTCGGGGTTTTACCGTAATAATAAAGCTGGTAATATGTTTATAAATTGCACCATTGTATATCAAAAACATAATTATTATTTGTTTACAGGATTTAACCCGAAGTATTAGTTCATAAAATCTTCTATTAACCTTTCATTCTACAGAGACGCATTTTGACACCTTTGCAATCAGAGTAATTATGATTAAAATGCTCCTGCAGCCATTGACCACGGTCTGCTCTGTTTGCTTATGATCTACTATAGATCTGGTTCTTCTGTGTCTACCATTGTTACACGCATGATGTGTTAAACCCTTTCCTGTTCTGTTTGTTTATTACAAATGTCAATATTTACTGAATATTCATTGACAAAATAGTTATAATGAAATATGGAAGGTGGAATATTAAAGCCATTTTGAAAGTAAAGGAACAGATCTATCAACTTCCAGTTGCAAACAGAGCAGACCTGATTAGATGGCTCCTATAGGATCCGTCTGATCTGGGTCTACTCTTTTGCAGATGCGTGAAAACAAAGTTTATATGTGGAAAAGGGTTGACATGCTATTATATAGATGCAGCTCATTAATATTCACGATTTCATTATGATTTGCATGAATATTCATCAGGTGATAGATTAAACGAGTTCTAGAAAGTATTGTTCAGCTTACAAGTGGCTGGCATTATAACATTTTTCAGAATTCATATAATACAAGTCGATATGAACTGACAAATAATATGTCAGATCATTTTTATTAGATATTAAAAACAACAAAAAAATCGAGAGAAAAAAACCCGCAAAACAGAATGTTCTTGAGCTAACTTTACTTTAAAATACCACCGTTATATGTCTTTGCGAATAGACTAGACCTAGATCAGACATTTCCTTCGGGAGCTGTCAGGTCATGGTCTACCCTGTTTGCTTAAATATTACATAGCTATTCCATATTACCATGACAATAAGTTTCGATCATTACACTGAATATTCATTTTACAAATAATGACAACATGAATATTAACCCCATGGGGTGTTGACTACAGTAGAAACTGTATAATCCTATACAAGAGAACCTCTCTGAAGCGACCATCAACAAGAGGTCTAATTATGGTTCTGTAAGACAGGTGCAAGCTTACAAATGTAACACAGCTAATATATAATTCAGAACGTTCCTTTAGGAGCTTTCTGCATTACCTTTGTCCTGTATTAATCAACCGCCTGCTATTTAAGATTCCTATGACCAATTAATATATGGTCGCTTAACCATTCGCTTGCTATTCACGTCAATATCTACCTGTTAATAGTGAAGACCCAGATGAGACAGCTCCTGCAGGAGCTGTCTCATCAGGGTCTGCACTATTTACGCGCTGATTGTGCAACCAGTGCACTCTACAGCAGTGATTGCACAGCGAAACACTCGTACCCAGTGAAGATACATGTAATTATACAACAGGGCATGGGTAAAGAAGGAGAAATGTATTTAAAAATTCAGCAAGAAAAGGGTTAAGACATGTTTTACTGTGTACCTTTTATTTCATAAGCAATCACAGCAGACCCTGATCTATCTGCGTCTACTCTACAAAACGGCGTAGAAAAATGTATTTATGGAGCAAAGGGTAAAGGTTATAGGCAGTGTTATAAAAGTCTAGATGTTAATTGTGTTACGTGACAAGGTTTTTTTTCTCTATTATTCAGACATGTAATGATAACTTAAAGCAATATTAGTTGTTTAAATAGTTTATTCAATACATTAATAACATGTAATAAATAGGATGTTCTCTCCCAGTCTGTTTGCTGTCGTATAACTTATAAAGGACCGGGTGGCTGTCAGCGACTGAAATGAAACAAAAAAGACAATTAATAATCGCACATTCTTCATGTACATGGAAACGCTTTAATGATAGAAATTAATAACCCATGTATGTCCAGCTTCTATGAAAGTGAATATGCAACTAGCGTAGATTCATATCAAACACATTCATGTTAAGTGCCCGAAAAGGCAAAACTATTGTTTATTAACCCTTTCGCTGCCAATGCCGGATCTGTGATTACCTGTGCAAACAGTTTGGATCCTGATGAGACGCCGAGTAACTCGGCGTCTCATCAGGATCCTAACTGTTTGTTACTGTTACTATGTTTTTTAAACAAAAATGAAGAACATCAAAATATTGAAATTTTGTAGCATACGACAAAGTTAGCAGACGACAGAGTTTGGCAACGAAAGGGTTAATTTGGTATCAAATTATATCCTGAAGAAATGTTCACATATTACCATTTACCCATTCCCTCCAAGAATATGTTTAGACCCAACCTCTTTGAATATATCTACCGAAAAGGAGCATTTAGTAAGAAAAATGAAAAAAAAAATGTGTAGTTTTTAAACTATTGTGAGAAATAGAGCATTAAATACTGTATATACCACAGTGATTGCAAATAAATACTTTTACAGAGGTGTCAACATGCGTAAAGTAGGAGAGAAGGGCTTAACTCGAATTACAAGCGGGTACAATGTTTAGTCCCCCTATTAGGACAAATGTATGATGGAAGATATGCCGAAAGCTCACGCAGGAGCTTTCCGTATTACGTTCGTTCTGTAGTAAGCAATAATATGCTGAAAGACGTCTATGTGTGTTTATAAAGTGGTCGCTTAATAGGGTTTTATTGTAATTTTATTACATGTTTACAGGTGAAAGCAATTAATAAAGAATTATCTTCTAGACATCTCATCTAATTGTGTTGAACTCACTCGTATATGTCCTCTAAACACTGCAGTAAAGACACTCCAAAATGACAATTAAATATGAAGCACGGGTGCGATTGAAGACGAGTTTGTGCCTACCTAATATGCCACTTGCAACCATGTTACATTTCTTTATATGGCACTTGTCTGGGTGGGGCTGTTTGTTACTGTTACTATGTTTTTGAAACAAAAATGAAGAACATCAAAATATTGAAATTTTGTAGCATACGACAAAGTTAGCAGACGACAGAGTTTGGCAACGAAAGGGTTAATTTGGTATCAAATTATATCCTGAAGAAATGTTTTATTGTAGGGTTTTATTGTAATTTTATTACATGTTTACAGGTGAAAGCAATTAATAAAGAATTATCTTCTAGACATCTCATCTAATTGTGTTGAACTCACTCGTATATGTCCTCTAAACACTGCAGTAAAGACACTCCAAAATGACAATTAAATATGAAGCACGGGTGCGATTGAAGACGAGTTTGTGCCTACCTAATATGCCACTTGCAACCATGTTACATTTCTTTATATGGCACTTGTCTGGGTGGGGCTTAAATCACATTAATACTTTGCCCTGTTCTATGTTTATTACAATTTCAATACCTACTGAATATTCATGGACAAAATAGTTATAGTGAAATATGGAATATGTAACTATGTAGCCATTTTAGAAAGTGTAGAAACAGATCAATCAAATTCCATTAGCAAACAGAGCAGCCATTACTAGACGGCTCCTATTGAGCCGTCTGATCTGGGTCTGTTCTGTTTGCAAATGCAAGAAACACATTAATACGAGGGAAAGTGTTAAGTGACTCGTGATCAATGTTTGTAAACGGTTTGACAACAAATGAGAAGCAAATATTCCAAACTGCTTGGTATATTGAAAATGGACTGAAGCAATTCTGAAAACTTTAAAACTAGACGATACTCTTAGTTGACGGAATGTATTTGAGGACAAAAGGTCAAATAATTTACACTTACTTTTGTTTAACCTCCGATGACGAACACAGATGAACCAGTGCTGGGTGTTGTGACAGTGCGGTTGAAGAGTCCATTGTTAGTGAAGAGAACCATCAGCACGAACAACAGACCAATCAGCATCACTGAAATAGAAATAGGGAAATCAACAACACGTGTAACAAAGGCAACTAAATACGGTCAATTGAAGGAAATTAATGTTTCAATATCAGCATATTATGAGAGAATAGAAACATATCTTGCAAAATGTATTAAAGAGGCAATAGTAACATATGTAATAGTAGAAGTAGAAGTAGACGTAGTAGTAGTAGTAGACTACTACTGCTACTAGTAGTAGTTATAGCCGTAGCGATATTAGTAGTAGTAGTAGTACTAGTAGTAGTATTTGTGGCGTTGGCGTTGGTAGTAGTAGTTGTTGTAGCAGTTGTAGTAATAGTAGTAGTTGTTGTTGTTGTAGCAGTTGTAGTAATAGTAGTAGTTGTTGTAGCAGTTGTAGTAATAGTAGTAGTTGTTGTTGTTGTAGCAGTTGTAGTAATAGTAGTAGTTGTTGTTGTAGCAGTTGTAGTAATAGTAGTAGTTGTTGTTGTTGTTGTAGCCGTTGTAGTAATAGTAGTAGTTGTTGTTGTTGTATTCATAGCAATAGCATAAGAAGTAGAAGCAGCAGCAGCAGTAGTAGGAGTATTAAAAGTGTAATGGTAGTAGTAGATCTAGTAGTAGTGGCGTTAGTGGCAGCAGCAGCAGCAACGGCAGCTGCAGCAGCAACAGCAGCAATAATAATAATAATAATAGTAGTAGTAGTAGTAGTAGTAGTAATAGTAATAGTAGTAGTAGTAGTAGTAGTAGTAATAGTAGTAGTAGTAGCAGTAGAATTGTTATTAGTAATGTTAATAGAGTTTGTAGTATTGTAAGTATAAATAGCAGTGATGTTAGTAGTAGAAGCTGTACTAGTACTGCAGTGGCAGTTTTAACCCTTCGCTTGCTATTCGCGTCAATATACCTACCTGTAAATAGTGAAGACCCAAAATGAGACAGCTCCTGCAGGAGCTGTCTCATCAGGGTCTGCACTATTTACAAGTTGATTGTGCAACCAATGCACCCACAGCAGTGATTGCACAGCGAACTACTTGTACACAGTGAAGAGATATGTAATTATACAACAAGGGATTGGTAAAGAAGGAGACATGTATTTTAAAATTCAGCAAGCAAAGGGTTAATAACTGAAGTAGCAAGAAAAAATAAAATTGCAGTATGAGCAGCACATGCAGTTGTTTAAAATAAACCAGTCACTAATATATGAACTTACGAAAACTGCTGTCTCCACTTCCGCTGCCGGGATGAACGGGGACGTATGAGCTGTAACCATAGCTACCGTAGGCAGCGAGAGTCATACCGAGGCTCATCATGACGCAGAGGGTGATTAGGGTGGCGCTCTTCATGGTGGACTGAAAATGAGGGACATTGTTAATCATGTTCCAACAACAACGGTCATAGACAACAGAACGTCACTAAGAATGTTTCTTTACAGTAGGCGGATCTTTAACTATTTCGTTCCCAAATGTTATCGTCTGCATACTTTGTCGTCTGTTACAATTTTCATAAAAAAACCAACTTCATTTTTTTCGAAAACAGTCACAATAACAAACAGTTGGGATCTTTATCAAACGCTGACTTAATCGGCGTCTCATCTGGATCCAAATTATTTTCATAGGTTTTCCCAGATGCGACATTGGCAACGAAAGAGTACATGTAATGATAAAACAGAATCAACAAAGAAAATATACTCAGATAAAATGCTTACTACATTTCCCTAGCTCTGTTAAACATAATATATCTGTACGGTTTTACAAAAATAAAAGAAAACAGAAAACTCTCTCTATAACGGCCACTAAATTACATCAAGTATTTTATGTTAAAGGCAGGTGGCTGCTTAAAGCAAGGTGAACGTAAAACAGAACGCTCATATAGGAGCGTTCTGTTTTAAATTACTTTTAGCAGCCACCTGTCCTAAATACCAACTAATTAACACAATTTGGTGGCCGTTATAGAGAGGTTTTAAACCGTTACCACATGAATATCCATTAAGAAATAATGAAGGCATGCACATTACTTAGCTGTAATGTTATAATAACAACAGGAAAACTGGTTTTTGGCTATATTCATAAAACGTCATTATTTCTTACATGAATATTCAACAGGGAAAGTTCAATTAATTGTGATATAAAAGAATATTTAGTATTTAAATTAGCTGTTTTCCCTATAGAAGTATAAGATCACGGATATTGATGGCCATACAAGAAACTGTAGCGCCAGTTATATATTATTCCACAAACAAGCAGAACAGACCCTAGTCAGACGGCTTCTATGGGAGCCCTTTCATCTGGTCTAATGTGTTTGCAATAGCGTTCAAATGTGTATGTTTGAGGGAATGTTTAATATACGAATACATAAAAACATTCTTTTTTTAATGTACACTCTAGAACTTACCTTTTAGCTGAGCTGTTTCGTTTGCTGGCTATGTCCAATTTGTTTTGGGTTTTATACCTGTTAACGCAGACGTTGTCCGAAGCGTAATATACATACTACTTCCGGGAAGTATGTCGCGATAGTCTGTGCTTTATGAAATATTAGATAAACTAAAGCCATTGCCACCGTGCGTCCGGCAATGACATGAGATGTCAAAAAGTGTAGAAAATGACAAGCTGAGACTGATATGGGTCTAACCTGTTTGCTATTGTTAAATCACAATTGGCAGCGCCTTTACAACAAAAGCCCCTTTAAACCGGAATTTTAAAAAAGAAGAATTTCGGTATTTTTGGACAGATGACTATTTTATACAGGATAACAGTCACTGATATCATTCATTAACTCCTAGCCTGCTAAGTGCGACCTAAATAACATTTGCAAACAGCCCGGATCAAGATCAGACACCGATTAAACTCGGCGTCTCATCAGGTTCCACGCTGTTTGACACTCTGTCAAAGAACTGAACGAATCAGAGGCAAGTGACAACGGCAACAGATCGGAGCTTAAGCATACACAATTTTCATAGCAGGCAAAGGGTTAAGAACTGCATATATCACCTGTCTGTAACCCTTTACACCATGAATATTTATGAAATATTTAATGTATAAATGAATATTAATTAGCTGTAATATGGGTCTACCCTGTTCACAAAAGGCATAGAAAGGCGTAATTATGGAGTTAATGCTTAATACCGGCGGTATTAATATGAAACTATTCGCCCGGTTTAGAAGGATTTTACTATGTATTCACAATTGTATTTAATGACACGCAGGTCTTTACTAATAAGCAACTTATTATTATTATTATTATACCATATTTATATAGCGCATTTATATAACAAGATATGTGCGTTCAAAAGCGCTTATAGTGATAAAAACTTATCACGTTACTTCATTAATATTCATCTGAAATAATGACTTCATGATTATCAATTGAGTGATTTTAGGCATACAAAACAGGGATAGTTTTGCCATAGGGAGCATGTATAAACAGGTCTATATCATTAACTGTGTAAACAGAGCAGAACTTGATCATACAGCTCCTACAGGAACTGTCTAGTCTGGATCTACTCTATTTGCAAAAAGCGTCAATATGAGTATGCGTATATTCCGAGTAACCGAGGGTCTAATCAGGATCCAAACATTTGGACACCATGGTTACGTCTTTGAAAGTTATAAAACGTTTTTTCCTGAGTCTGATATCATTCTCAAACATCTGACTCGATAGATTCTGAAGGTTTATAACCTTGTACACAGGAAGAAAGTTTGTTTCGAAATCTTAGCCAGAAATCGTATCTTTGGAAGAGATAATACAATGGAACATGAATTAAGCGACCTTATATAAGTTGTGCACAGGAATCTTACAAAGCCGGCGGTTGCTTAATACGGGGCAATTTAACTCGGATAACTACAACTTCGGGATAACTCGATCTAAAAGTTCGATACTACAAAAGTTTACAATGCAGAATTGCTAGATATATAGAAATACATGTGGCAGCTTAATGAAGGAGCTTTCAGCAATTCTTTACACCTGCATTACACTGTTATCTCGAGAAATTATCCAGATTACAAATCCGATAACTTGAACTTCTGCTATTGCGAACTTATTTGCCTTTTTTGAAGCAGTTCCAGTACTCAGGGAGCCAATAGTGCCTACCATGCACCCTAGACTTTTTTCATGGGTACCAAAATGTTCAGAAAAGTCTCCTGAATCAGAATCACGAATGTACTCAAGGTTGAATTCTTTTAGACTATGTGTATTATAACCGTTTCCCATGGCAACCCCCAGTTTTCGTAATGATGACCTATACCTTCAAATTCGCCCGTATCACAGCCAGTTTTTTGTCCCAAATCTATAAAACTGGTTCCAAATGAAAGATATGACATTGTGCTTTTATTTCCAATTATTTTTTTCAAATTACCTTATTTGCATACTCATGAATATTAATGAGAACATTAAAAATAGTAAAAAAGTACAAAAATAACATAAACATTTAATTCTTTATCCTACAATTATCAGAAAACAACTTCAAATGCAGTTTAACATGATGAAACAAAAACCCAGAAAACAAAGGTTTGAGGACCAAAGCATTAATTTTAAGTACCATTTTAACCGTTTCCATGGCAATATCCCAGTTTTCGTAGTGATAGCCCAGTCCGTACATGCAAAATCGTCCATATCACAGCAAGTTTTTGTCCTAAACCTATAAAACTGGTACCAATTTGGAAATAAGACATTGTGCTTTTATTTCCAGCTTGTTGATTTAAATAACCTTATTTGAATACTCATGAATATTAATTAGAACCTTAAAAAAAGTAAAAACAAAAGAGAAATAACGTAAATAATGTAAACTATTCACTTTTTATCCTACGTATAACAGAAAACAACCTCAAAAGCAGTTAAACATGATGAAAAAATCCTCAGAAAACAAAATATAAAATTTAAGGACCAAAAATTTAACTCTAAGTAACATTTTAACTGTTTCCATAGTAACCAATCATTTCACTCTGTTCACACATATTTTGTTAGTTGACCCCTACCGGCAAAAGTCTTCCATAACACAGAAAGTGTTTGTGCTAACTGTATAAAACTAGTACAAAGGCTATACTTAGGAAATACTTTATTGGCATACACATGAATATTAATGAGAATAATTAAAAAAATAGTAAAAATACAGAAATAACATAAACCTCTCAATTTTTATTCTATCAATACCAGGAAACAAATTCAAATGTAGTTTAAATTGATGAAAAAATACTCAGAAAGCAAAGTATCTAAATTGATAAACAAATAATGAACTGTAAGTAACATTGTTACTGTTTCCATGGTAACCGATCAATTAACAATTTTTGAAAATTTGACATCTACCTGTATTACTCCGCTAGATCTCTGTTATTTTTGATGAATAATGAAATAAATTGTTGCAAACATAGATATGAGGCATTGCTTTAATAGTAAATATTACTTTTCTGATATATATGAATATTTATGAGATATCTTAAGATTTGATTTAAATAGACAATGCAATTCATAATGCAGCATGCCAGTATTTAAACAAGTTAAAGGGAGATAACTGTATGTACATAGTGATATTGAACAGCTGAACAGTTGTTTCAAAGATGAACTGCAGTGTCCACAGAGAGAAAGAGAGAGAGAGAGAGAGAGAGAGAGAGAGAGAGAGAGAGAGAGAGAGAGAGAGAGAGAGAGAGAGAGATCTGGACACTGCACTGTATCATTGAAACAACTGTCCAGATGTTCAATATCACTATGTACATACAGTTATCTCCCTTTAACTGCTGACTTGTTTAAATACTGGCATTTCATATATATGGGTGTATGAATTGCATATATATGGGTGTACTCTATTTGCGCAAACAGGCGTTTCTACTAGGTACAAAAGTCACAGTCTAATAATACAAATCATGAATTAGTAGTACAGATAGACCAACTTATTTTGGAACAAAACATGACCTACTCTAATGTAAACAAAACGAAGCGACTACAGCGCTTCTTTATCTTTAAAAGTCTTAGCAAGCCGCAATTTTTTTTAACATAGTTGTCTTGGTGCAATGGATATGTATCTGGACATGCATGTGGCGGTCTTGAGTTCGATTCTTACCAGTACTGTCCGTACAAAACAACAATAAATATTAATAATATCATATGATAATTATTAACAAAATATTAACATATAATTGAAAAAGAATAAAAAATAAAAAGAAAACTACAAATAGCAAATCCGGTTTTTAAAAAAACCCCGAAATCTGCATAGCTTGAGATTCGAACCAACGACCCCCTTTTTACAAGACTAAGTACATATCCATTAGACCAAAGCCCAGTACATAATATGTGGCGAGTAACTAAAGTGTGTTGTCTGGCCCTGTACTTTTGTGCTGTTACAAATGTATGTAAACAACAAAATAACAACAAGTCTCAATATTGCGTGGTTTATTATCCTCCCAATTTGACCTGAGACTCGATTAAATTTCGGCGTATTTATCGGGATTGTTCGTAATACTGTGTGACATAAACAGCAAACCAAAAGCCGGTAATAATCATGTTCCACGAGGATTGTACAGTAAAACCCCTCTAATGCGACCACTTAATGAATAAACATGACTATCTATATAAGCAGGTGGTTGCTTAATGCAGGACGAAAGTTATGCAGAAAGCTCCTGTAGGAGCTTTCTGCATAACTTTCGTCCTGTATTAAGCTACCACCTGCCTTTGCCACTGTGCATTATGCCCCTTTTTTGCTGGTCGCATTAGAAGGGTTTACTGTATTTTTATAGCGCATTCTTATACCTTCGGCAATTTATTCGAAGATTACCGACGATAATACACGGAATATGCATGAGTCTCAGGTCAAATTGGTAGGATAATACCTGTATGTATTTAAATGGCGCCATTGTTTATCAAATACATCATTATTTTTATAGATGATCTCTCACGATAGAGGACCGCCTACTCTATTTACTGTTGCAAAGTCGTAAAAAGGTTTGCATGACTGCAGAAAAGGGCTTAAAAATTGGGTATCTGGTATAAAAAAAGCTTCTCAGTGATTTGGGATATGCTTATATGTTTGATATTTATTATATTGATAACCCTAATTATTTTATCAATCAGTTTAGAAATAGATTAATTGATGTATATAAACAGGAATGGTTTGGCATTGTTGCCAATAGTTCGGTTCTTCTTAATTATAAGCATGTTAAAGATCAATTTGCTTTGAAAACTATCTTAACATATTGCCTAGAAAGTTTAGATTCTATTTTTGTGGATTAAGACTTTCTGTACATCCGTTAAGAATTAAAGACGGGCAGATATGCGAGAGAAAATATCCCACGAGATCAGCGATACTGCCAGTGCTGTAACACTTTAGATATTGAAGATGAATATCATTTTTTATTTATATGTCCTTGTTATGATACTTTACGCAGGACATATATTGAAAAATATTTTATCGTAGACCAGCAATGTTGACATTTTTGCAATTATTGAATATTAACGACCGGGCAAAATTGGTTAAAATATCATTTTTCATTAACGAAGCTTTGTCAATAAGGAAATGCATTTTGAATCTATATAGATAGGTAGATTTGAAAGTGTATTTTAATCCTCTTAATTAAATTTGATTTGATTATGTAATAATTCATTTCATAATTTTATCTGATTATGGTTGACTTCATATAGTAAAACTTTAACAGACTATTGAATAGCTTAATAAGATGCTTTGGTGCAAACGACGCTTGATGTCCTTTGTTGTTTGTTTGTATATATTGTAAATACTCACGTGATATTATATATATATTCATGTGAACTAGACGATGTACTTATGTATAAGTCTTAATAAAATATATGTTCTGTTCTGTTCTAACATAGCTAAAAAGTCCAAATCACACACAAAGTTCCCTTTAAGTAACTGTCTGATAACACTTTAGGTCTTGAGAATATTTTAGGCATCTGTTGCTCAATTCAGTATGAAAGTCATGTATGGCACTCACTCTACATTAAACTACCACATGTCTAAATGGCACCATTGTATATCAAAAACATAATTATTAATTGTTTACAAGATTTAATTCGAATTATTAGTAAACAAAACCTTCTGCTAACCTTTCATTCTATAGAGATGCCTTCGCAATCAGAGTAGTTCAAATAAAAATGCTCCTGCAGCCATTGAACATGGTCTACTCTATTTGCTTATGAACTACTATAGACCTGGTTCTACCGTTTCTCATTGTCACACACATGTGCTCATGCTTATAAAACTTTTAGTTGAGTCTGAGAACGTTCTCAAGCATTTGATTGGTCAGATTTGAGCCTTTGGCTCAAATCTGACCAATCAAAAGCTTGCAAACTCAAATCTGACCAATCAAAAGCTTGAGAACGAAACTCAGACTCAACTAAAAGCTTTATAAGCAGGGGCCCAGATGTGTTAACCCTTTTCCTATGTTTATTACAAATGTCAATACCTACTAAATATTCATTGACAAAATAGTTATAATGAAATATGGAAGGTGGAATATTAAAGCCATTTTGAAAGCAAAGGAACAGATCTATTAACTTCCAGTTGCAAACAGAACAGACCTGATCAGATCCGTCTGATCTGGGTTTACTCTGTTTGCATATGCGTAAAAACAATGTTTATATGTGGAAAGGGTTAATATGCTATTATGTAGATGCAGCTCATTAATATTCACGATTTCATTATAATTTGCATGAATATTCACCAGGTGATAGATTAAACGAGTTCTAGAAAGTATTGTTGATCTCACAAGTGGCTTGCATTATAACATTTTCCAGAATTCATATAATACTAGTCGATATGAACTGACAAATAATATGTCAGATCATTTTTATTAGACATTAAAAACAACCAAAAATCGAGAAAAAACCGCAAAACAGAATGTTCTTGAGCTAACTTTACTTTAAAATCCCACCGTTTTATGTCTTTGCAAATAGACTAGACCTAGATCAGACATTTCCTTCGGGAGCTGTCAGGTCATGGTCTACCCTGTTTGCTTAAATGTTACAGAAATATTCCCTATTACCATGGCAATAAGTTTCGATCATGATACTGTGAATAAATCTTTATCAGAAAAAAGGTTATAACTCTTTACTCCATGAATATTCATATTACAAATAATGACGACATGAATATTAACACCATGGAGTGTTGACCACAGTAGAAACTGTAGAATCCTATACAGGAGAACCTGTCTGAAGCAACCATCAAAAAGAGGTCTAATTATGGTTCTGTAAGGCAGGTGCAAGCTTAATACTGGTAATATGTAATGCAGAAAGTTCCTATAGGAGTTTTCTGCATTACCTTTGCCCTGCATGTATTAAGCAACCGCCTGCTATTTAAGATTCCTATGTCAAGTTAACAAATGGTCGCTTAAGACATGTTCTACTGTGTACCTTTTATTTCATAATCAAACACAGCAGACCCTGATCTATCTGGGTTTACTCTACAGAAGGCGTAGAATAATGTATTTATGGAGTATAGGGCCAAGGTTACAAGCAGCGTTATAAAAGTCTGGATGCAAATTGTGTCATGTGACAAGTTTTTTTCCTATTATTCAGACATGTAATGATAACTTAAGGCAATAGTAGTGGTTTAAATAGTTTATTCAATAAATTAATAACATGTAATAATTAGCATGTTCTCTCCCAGTCTGTTTGCTGTCGTATGACTTATAAGGGACCGGGTGGCTGTCAGCGACTGAAATGAAACAAAAAAGACAATTAATAATCGCACATTCTTCATGTACATGGAAACGCTTTAATGATAGGAATTAACAACCCATGTATGTCCAGCTTCTATGAAAGTGAATATGCAACTAGCGTAGATTCATATCAAACACATTCATGTTAAGTGCCCGAAAAGGCAAAATTATTGTTTATTAACCCTTTCGCTGCCAATGCCGGATCTGAGATTACCTGTGCAAACAGTTTGGATCCTGATGAGACGCCGAGTAACTCGGCGTCTCATCAGAATCCAAACTCTTTGTTACTGTCACTATGTTTTTGAAACAAAGATGAAGAAAATCAAAATAATGAAATTTTGTAGCATACGACAAAGTTAGCAGACGACAGAGTTTGGCAGCGAAAGGGTTAATTTTGTATCAAATTATATCCTGAAGAAATGTTCACATATTACCATTTAACCCATTCCCTCCAAGAATATGTTTAGACCCAACCTCTTTGAATAAGTCTACCGAAAAGGAGCATTTAGTAAGAAAAAGGAAAAAATAGAATTGTGTAGTTTTGAAACTATTGTGAGAAATAGAACATTAAATACTGTATATACCACAGTGATTGCAAATAAATACTTTTACAGAGGTATCAACATGCGTAAGTAGGAGAGAAGGGCTTAACTCGAATTACAAGCGGATACAATGTTTGGTCCCCCTATTAGGACAAATGTATGATGGAAGATATGCCGAAAGCTCACGTTCGTTCTGTAGTAAGCAATAATATGCTGAAAGACGTCTATGTGTGTTTATAAAGTGGTCGCTGAATAGGGTTTTATTGTAATTTTATTACATGTTTACAGGTGAAAGCAATTAATAAAGAATTATCTTCTAGACATCTCATCTAATTGTGTTGAACTCACTCGTATATGTCCTCTAAACACTGCAGTAAAGACACTCCAAAATGACAATTAAATATGAAGCACGGGTGCGATTGAAGACGAGTCTGTGCCTACCTAATATGCCACTTGCAACCATGTTACATTTATTTATATGGCACTAGTCTGGGTGGGGCTTAAATCGCATTAATACATGTCCCTGCTCTATGTTTATTTCAATTTCAATACCTACTGAATATTCATGGACAAAATAGTTATAGTGAAATATGGAATATGTAACTATGTAGCCATTTCAGAAAGTATAGAAACAGATCAATCAAATTCCATTAGCAAACAGAGCAGACCTTACTAGACGGCTCCTATTGAGCCGTCTGATCTGGGTCTGTTCTGTTTGCAAATGCAAGAAACACATTTATACGAGGGAAAGTGTTAAGTGACTCGTGATCAATGACGGCAAACGGCTTGACAGCAAATGAGAAGCAAAAGTTCAAAACTGCTTGGGTTATTGAAAAGGAACTGAAGTAATTCTGGAAACTTTAAAACTAGACGATAATTTTAGTTGACGGAATGTATTTGAGGACAAAAAGTCAAATAATTTACACTTACTTTTGTTTAACCTCCGATGACGAACACAGATGAACCAGTGCTGGGTGTTGTGGCAGTGCGGTTGAAGAGTCCATTGTTAGTGAAGAGAACCATCAGCACGAACAACAGACCAATCAGCATCACTGAAATAGAAATAGGGAAATCAACAACACGTGTAACAAAGGCAACTAAATACGGTCAATTGAAGGAAATTAATGTTTCAATATCATCATATTATGAGAGAATAGAAACATATCTTGCAAAATGTATTAAAGAGGCAATAGTTACATATGTAATAGTAGAAGTAGAAGTAGACGTAGTAGTAGTAGTAGACTACTACTGCTACTAGTAGTAGTTATAGCCGTAGCGATATTAGTAGTAGTAGTAGTACTAGTAGTAGTATTTGTGGCGTTGGCGTTGGTAGTAGTAGTTGTTGTAGCAGTTGTAGTAATAGTAGTAGATTTTGTTGTTGTAGCAGTTGTAGTAATTGTAGTAGTTGTTGTAGCAGTTGCAGTAATAGTAGTAGTTGTTGTTGTTGTAGCAGTTGTAGTAATAGTAGTAGTAGTTGTTGTTGTAGCAGTTGTAGTAATAGTAGTAGTAGTTGTTGTTGTATTCATAGCAATAGTATAAGAAGTAGAAGCAGCAGCAGCAGTGGTAGGAGTATTAAAAGTGTAATAGTAGTAGTAGATCTAGTAGTAGTGGCGTTAGTAGCAGCAGCAGCAGCAGCAGCAGCAGCAGCAACGGCAGCTGCAGCAGCAACAGCAGCAATAATAACAATAATAGTAGTAGAAGTAGAAGTAGTAGTAGTAATAGTAGTAGTAGTAGTAGTAATAGTAGTAGTAGTAGCAGTAGAATTGTTATTAGTAATGTTAATAGAGTTTGTAGTATTGTAAGTATAGATAGCAGTAATGTTAGTAGTAGAAGTTGTACTAGTACTGCAGTGGCAGTATTAACCCTTCGCTTGCTATTCGCGTCAATATACCTACCTGTAAATAGTGAAGACCCAAATGAGACAGCTCCTGCAGGAGCTGTCTCATCAGGGTCTGCACTATTTACAAGTTGATTGTGCAACCAATGCACCCCACAGCAGTGATTGCACAGCGAACTACTTGTACACAGTGAAGAGATATGTAATTATACAACAAGGCATTGGTAAAGAAGGAGACATGTATTTTAAAATTCAGCAAGCGAAGGGTTAATAACTGAAGTAGCAAGAAAAAATAAAATTGCAGTATGAGCAGCACCTGCAGTTGTTTAAAATAAACCAGTCACTAATATATGAACTTACGGAAACTGCTGTCTCCACTTCCGCTGCCGGGATGAACGGGGACGTATGAGCTGTAACCATAGCTACCGTAGGCAGCGAGAGTCATACCGAGGCTCATCATGACGCAGAGGGTGATTAGGGTGGCGCTCTTCATGGTGGACTGAAAAATGAGGGACATTGTTAATCATGTTCCAACAACAACGGTCATAGACAACAGAACGTCACTAAGAATGTTTCTTTACAGTAGGCGGATCTTTAACTATTTCGTTCCCAAATGTTATCGTCTGCATACTTTTTCGTCTGTTACAATTTTCATAAAAAACAACTTCATTTTTTTTCGAAAACAGTCACAATAACAAACAGTTGGGATCCTTATCAAACGCTGAGTTAATCGGCGTCTCATCTGGATCCAAATTATTTTCATAGGTTTTCCCAGATGCGACATTGGCAACGAAAGAGTACATGTAATGATAAAACAGAATCAACAAAGAAAACATACTCAGAAAATATACTTGCTTAAAGCAAGGTGAACGTAAAACAGAACGCTCATATAGGAGCGTTCTGTTTTACATTACTTTTACCAGCACCTGTCCTAAATACCAACTAATTAACACAATTTGGTGGCCGTTATAGAGAGGTTTTAAACATTTACCACATGAATATCCATTAAGAAATAATGAAGGCATGGACATTACTTAGCTGTAATGTTATAATAACAACAGGAACACTGGTTTTTGGCTATATTCATAAAACGACATTATTTCTTACATTAATATACAACAGGGAAAGTTCAATTAGTTGTGATATAAAAGAATATTTAGTATAAATTAAGCTGTTTCCCCCTATAGAAGAAGTATAAGAACACGGATATTGATGGCCATACAAGAAACTGTAGCGCCAGATATATATTATTCCAAAAGCAAACAGAACAGACCCAAGTCAGACGGCTCCTACGAGAGCCCTTTAATCTGGGGTTAATTTGTTTGCAATAGCGTTCAAATGTGTATCTTTGAGGTAATGTTTAATATACGAATACATAAAAACAGTATAGACTCAAGAACTTACCTTTTAGCTGAGCTGTTTCGTTTGCTGGCTATGTCCAATTTGTTTTGGGTTTTATACCAGTTAACGCAGACGTTGTCCGAAGCGTAATATACATACTACTTCCGGGAAGTATGTCGCGATAGTCTGTGCTTTATGAAATATTAGATAAAATAAAGCGATTGCCACCGTGCGCCCGGAATTGACATGAGATGTCAAAAAGTGTAGAAAATGACAAGCTGAGACTGATATGGGTCTAACCTGTTTGCTATTGTTTAAGCACAATTGACAGCGCCTTTATAACAAAAGCCCCTTTAAACCGGAATCTAAAACAAGAAGAATTTCGGTATTTTTAGACAGATGGCTATTTTATACAGGATAACAGTCACTGACACCGTGCATTAACCCCTAGCCTGCTAACCGCGACCTAAATGACATTTGCAAACAACTCGGATCCAGATCAGACACCGATTAAATTCGGCGTCTCATTAGGATCCACGCTGTTTGACACTCTGTCAAATAATTGAACGAATCAGAGGCAAGTGACAACGGCAACAGATCGGAGCTTAAGCATACCTCATTTTCATAGCAGGCAAAGGGTTAAAAACTTAAGATAACACCTGTCTAAAACCCTTTACACCATGAATATTTATGAAATATTTAATGTATTAATGGTTAATACCGGTATTGATATTAAACTATTCCCCCGGTTTAGAGGGATTTTACTATGCATTCACAGTTGTATTTAATGACCTGCAGATCTTTACTAATAAGCAACTTATTATTATTATTATTATTATTCCATATTTATATTGCGCTCTTTTCACACATGGTATGTGCGTTCAAAAGCGCTTATAGTGATAAAAACTTATCACGTTACTTCATGAATATTCATATAAAATAATGACTTCATGATTATCAATTGAGTGATTTTAGACATAGAAAAACAGAGACCTTTTAGCCATAGGAAGCATGTATAAACAGGTCTATATCATTAACTGTGTAAACAGAGCAGACCTTGATTATACAGCTCTTACAGGAACTGTCTGGTCTGGATCTACTCTATTTGCAAAAAGCGTCAATATGAGTATGCGTATATATTCCGAGTAACCGAGGGTATAATCAGGATCTAAACATTTGGACACCATGGTTACGTCTTTGAAAGTTATAAAACGTTTTTTCCTGAGTCTGATATCATTCTCAAACATCTGACTCGTTAGATTCTGAAGGTTTATAACCTTGGACACAGGAAGAAAGTTTGTTTCGAAATCTTAGCCAGAAATCGTATCTTTGAAAGAGATAATAAAATGGAACATGAATTAAGCGACCTTATATAAGTTGTGCACAGGAATCTTACAAAGCCGGCGGTTGCTTAATACGGGGCAATTTAACTCGGATAACTACAACTTCGGGATAACTCGATCTAAAAGTTCGATACTAGAAAAGTTTACAATGCAGAATTGCTAGATATATAGAAATACATGTGGCAGCTTAATGCAGGAGCTTTCAGCAATACTTTACACCTGCATTACACCGTTATCTCGAGAAATTATCCAGATTACAAATCCGATAACTTGAACTTCTGTTATTGCGAACTTATTTGCCTTTTTTAAAGCAGCTCCAGTACTCAGGGAGCCAATAGTGCCTACCATGCACCCTAGACTTTTTTCATGGGTACCAAAATGTTTAGAAAAGTCTCCTGAATCAGAATCACGAATATACTCAAGGTTGAATTCTTTTAGACTATGTGTATTATAACCGTTTCCATGGCAACCCCCAGTTTTCGTAATGATGACCTATACCTTCAAATTCGCCCATATCACAGCCAGTTTTTTGTCCTAAATCCATAAAACTGGTTCCAAATGAAAGATATGACATTGTGCTTTTATTTCCAATTATTTTTTTCAAATTACCTTATTTGCATACTCATGAATAATAAATGAGAACATTAAAAATAGTAAAAAAAGTACAAAAATAACGTAAACATTTAATTTTTTATCCTACAATTATCAGAAAACAACTTCAAATACAGTTTAACATGATGAAACCCCCCCCCCCCCCAGAAAACAAAGGTTTGAGGACCAAAGCATTAATTTCAAGTACCATTATAACCGTTTCCATGGCAATATCCCAGTTTCGTAGTGATAGCCCAGCCCGTACATGCAAAATCGTCCATATCACAGCAAGATTTTGTCCTAAACCTATAAAACTGGTACCAATGTTGATTTAAATAACCTTATTTGAATACTCATGAATATTAATTATAACATTAAAAAAGTAAAAACAAAAGAGAAACAACGTAGATAATGTAAACTATTCACTTTTTATCCTACATATAACAGAAAACAACTTCAGATGCAGTTAAACATGATGAAAAAATCCTCAGAAAACAAAATATAAAACTTAAGGACCAAAAATTAACTCTAAGTAACATTTTAACTGTTTCCATAGTAACCAATCATTTCACTCTGTTCACACATATTTTGTTAGTTGACCCCTACCGGCAAAAGTCTTCCATAACACAGAAAGTGATTGTGCTAACTGTATAAAACTAGTACAAAGGCTATACTTAGGAAATACTTTATTTGCATACACATGAATATTAATGAGAATAATTAAAAAGATAGTAAAAATACAGAAATAACATAAACCTCTCAATTTTTATTCTATCAATACCAGAAAACAAATTCAAATGTAGTTTAAATTGATGAAAAAATACTCAGAAAGCAAAGTATCTAAATTGATAACCAAATAATGAACTGTAAGTAACATTGTTACTCTTTCCATGGTAACCGATCCTTTAACAATTTTTTGAAAATTTGACATCTACCTGTATTACTCCGCTACATCTCTGTTATGTTTGATGAATAATGAAATAAATTGTTGCAAACATAGATATGAGGCATTGCTTTAATAGTAAATATTACTTTTCTGATATAAACTAATTTGCATATATATGAATATTTATGAGATGTCTTAAGATTTGAATTAAATAGACAATGCAATTCATAATGTAGCATGCCAGTATTTAAACAAGTTAAAGGGAGATAACTGTATGTACATAGTGATATTGAACAGCTGGACAGTTGTTTCAAAGATGAACTGCAGTGTCCAGAGAGAGGGAGAGAGAGAGAGAGAGAGAGAGAGAGAGAGAGAGAGAGAGAGAGAGAGAGAGAGAGAGAGAGAGAGAGAGAGAGAGAGAGAGAGAGAGAGAGAGAGAGATCTGGACACTGCAGTGTATCTTTGAAACAACTGTCCAGATGTTCAATATCACTATGTACATACAGTTATCTCCCTTTAACTGCTGACTCGTTTAAATACTGGCATGCTACATAATGAATTGCATTGTATATTTCATATATATGGGTGTATGAATTGCATAAATATGGGTGTACTCTATTTGCGCAAACAGACGTTTCTACTAGATATAAAAGTCACAGTCTAATAATACAAATCATGAATTAGTAGTATGTATTTAAATGGCGCCATTGTTTATTAAATACATCATTATTTTCATAGATGATCTCTCACGATAGAGGACCGCCTACTCTATTTACTGTTGCAAAGCCGTAAAAAGGTTTGCATGACTGCAGAAAAGGGCTTAAAAATTGGGTATCTGGTATAAAAAAGCTTCTCAGTGATATGGGATATGCTTATATGTTTGATATTTATTATATTGATAACCCTAATTATTTTATCAATCAGTCTAGAAATAGATTAATTGGTGTATATAAACAGGAATGGTTTGGCATTGTTGCCAGTAGTTCGGTTCTTCTTAATTATAAGCATGTTAAAGATCAATTTTGCTTTGAAAACTATCTTGACATATTGCCTAGAAAGTTTAGATTCTATTTTTGTAGATTAAGACTTTCTGTACATCCGTTAAGAATTAAAGACGGGCAGATATGCGAGAGAAAATATCCCACGAGATCAGCGATACTGCCAGTGCTGTAACACTTTAGATATTGAAGATGAATATCATTTTTTATTTATATGTCCTTGCTATGATACTTTACGCAGGACATATATTGAAAAATATTATCATCGTAGACCAGCAATGTTGAAATTTTTGCAATTATTGAATATTAACGACCGGGCAAAATTGGTTAAAATATCATTATTCATTAACGAAGCTTTGTCAATAAGGAAATGCATTTTGAATCTATATAGATAGGTAGATTTGAAAGTGTATTTTAATCCTCTTAATTAAATTTGATTTGATTATGTAATAATTCATTTCATAATTTTATCTGATTATGGTTGACTTCATATAGTAAAACTTTAACAGACTATTGAATAGCTTAATAAGATGCTTTGGTGCAAAGGACGCTTGATGTCCTTTGTTGTTTGTTTGTATATATTGTAAATACTCACGTGATATTATATATATATTCATGTGAACTAGACGATGTACTTATGTATAAGTCTTAATGAAATATATGTTCTGTTCTGTTCTGTTCTAACATAGCTAAAAAGTCCAAATCACACACAAAGTTCCCTTTAAGTAACTGTATGATAACACTTTAGGTCTTGAGAATATTTTAGGCATCTGCTGCTCAATTCAGTATGAAAGTCATGTATGGCACTCACTCTACATTAAACTACCACATGCCTAAATGGCACCATTGTATATCAAAAACATAATTATTAATTGTTTACAAGATTTAATTCGAATTATTAGTTAATAAAACCTTCTGTTAACCTTTCATTCTATAGAGATACCTTCGCAATCAGAGTAGTTCAAATAAAAATGCTCCCGCAGCCATTGAGCATGGTCTGCTCTATTTGCTTATGAACTACTATAGATCTGGTTCTACCGTTTCTCATTGTCACACACATGATGTGTTAACCCTTTTCCTATGTTTATTACAAATGTCAATACCTACTAAATATTCATTGACAAAATAGTTATAATGAAATATGGAAGGTGGAATATTAAGCCATTTTGAAAGCAAAGGAACAGATCTATCAACTTCCAGTTGCAAACAGAGCAGACCTGATCAGATCCGTCTGATCTGGGTTTACTCTGTTTGCAGATGCGTAAAAACAATGTTTATACATGTATGTGGAAAGGGTTATATGCCATTATGTAGATGCAGCTCATTAATATTCACGATTTCATTATAATTTGCATGAATATTCATCAGGTGATAGATTAAACGAGTTCTAGAAAGTATTGTTGATCTCACAAGTGGCTTACATTATAACATTTTCCAGAATTCATATAATACAAGTCGATATGAACTGACAAATAATATGTCAGATCATTTTTATTAGACATTAAAAACAACCAAAAATCGAGAAAAAAACGCAAAACAGAATGTTCTTGAGCTAACTTTACTTTAAAATCCCACCGTTTTATGTCTTTGCAAATAGACTAGACCTAGATCAGACATTTCCTTCGGGGGCTGTCAGGTCATGGTCTATCCTGTTTGCTTAAATGTTACAGAAATATTCCCTATTACCATGGCAATAAGTTTCGATCATGATACTGTGAATAAATCTTTATCAGAAAAAATGTTATAACTCTTTACTCCATGAATATTCATATTACAAATAATGACGACATGAATATTAACACCATGGAGTGTTGACCACAGTAGAAACTGTAGAATCCTATACAGGAGAACCTGTCTGAAGCAACCATCAAAAAGAGGTCTAATTATGGTTCTGTAAGGCAGGTGCAAGCTTAATACTGGTAATATGTAATGCAGAAAGTTCCTATAGGAGTTTTCTGCATTACCTTTGCCCTGAATGTATTAAGCAACCGCCTGCTATTTAAGATTCCTATGTCAAGTTAACAAATGGTCGCTTAAGACATGTTCTACTGTGTACCTTTTATTTCATAATCAAACACAGCAGATCCTGATCTATCTGGGTTTACTCTACAGAAGGCGTAGAATAATGTATTTATGGAGTATAGGGCCAAGGTTACAAGCAGCGTTATAAAAGTCTGGATGCAAATTGTGTCATGTGACAAGTGTTTTTCCTATTATTCAGACATGTAATGATAACTTAAGGCAATAGTAGTGGTTTAAATAGTTTATTCAATAAATTAATAACATGTAATAATTAGCATGTTCTCTCCCAGTCTATTTGCTGTCGTATAACTTATAAGGGACCGGGTGGCTGTCAGCGACTGAAATGAAACAAAAAGGACAATTAATAACCTCACATTCTTCATGTGTAGATTCATAAAGTGTATCAAACATATCCATGCCATGTGTCCGATAAGGACTATTGTTAATTGAGTTCGTATCAAATTATATCCTGAAGAAATGTTCACATATTACCAGTTAACTCATTCCCTCCAAGAATATGTTTAGACCCAACCTCTTTGAATAAGTCTACCGAAAAGGAGCATTTAGTAAGAAGAAGGAAAAATATAATTGTGTAGTTTTGAAACGATTGTGAGAAATAGAGCATTAAATGCTGCATATACCACAGTGGTTGCAAATAAATACTTTTACAGAGTTGTCAACATGCGTTAGAAGGAAAGAAGGTTTTAACTTTAATGACAAGCGGGTACAATGTTTGGTTCCCCTATTAGGACAAATGCATGATGACAGATATGCCGAAAGCTCATGCAGGAGCTTTCTGTATTACTTTCGTTCTGTATTAACCCTTCGCTTGCTGAATTTTAAAATACATGCCTCCTTCATTACCCATGCCCTGTTGTATAATTAAACGTATCTTCACTGTGTATCAGTATTTCGCTGTGTAATCATTGCTGTGGAGTGCACTGGTTGCACAATCAACTTGTAAATAGTGAAGACCCAGATGAGACAGCTCCTGCAGGAGCTGTCTCATCTGGGTCTTCACTATTTACAGGTAGGTATATTGACGTGAATAGCAAGCGAAGGGTTAAGCAATCATATGCTGTTAAAGACGTCTATGTGTGTTTATAAAATGGTCGCTTAATAGGGTTTTATTGTAATTTTATTACATTTTTACTGGTGAAATCAATTAACAAAGAATTATCTTCCAGTTATCTCATCTCATTGTGTTGAACTCCCTTGTATATGTCATCTAAACACTGCAGTAAAGATACTCCAAAATGACAATTAAATATAAAGCACGGGTGCGATTGAAGACGAGTCTGTGCCTACCTAATATGCCCCTTGCAACCACGTTACATTTATTTATATGGCACTAGCCTCGGTGGGGCTTAAAACACATTAATACATTTCCCTGTTCCAAGTTTATTACAAATTTCAATACCTACTGAGTATTCATGGACAAAATAGTTATAGTGAAATATGGATGGTGGAACTTTGTAGCCATTTTAGAAAGTATACAAACAGATCATTAGCAAACAGGGGAGACGTGACCAGACCAGAGCAGTCTGATCTTGGTCTATTCTGTTTGCAAATGCGTGAAAACACGTTTTTACGAAGGAAAGTTTTAAGTGACTCGTGATCAATTTTTGCAAACAGATGAGAAGCAAATATTCCAAACTGCTTGGTATATTGAAAATGAACTGAAGAAAATCTGAAAACTTTAAAACTAGACGATACTCTTAGTTGACGGAATGTATTTGATGACAAAAGGTCAAATAATTTAAACTTACTTTTGTTTAACCTCCGATGACGAACACAGATGAACCAGTGCTGGGTGTTGTGGCAGTGCGGTTGAAGAGTCCATTGTTAGTGAAGAGAACCATCAGCACGAACAACAGACCAATCAGCATCACTGAAACAGAAGTAGTGAAATCAACAACACGCGTAACAAAGGCAACTAAATACGGCCAATTGAAGGAAATTAATGTTTCAATATCAGCATATTATGAGAGAATAGAAATATATCTTGCAAAATGTATTAAAGAGTCAATAGTAACAGATGTAAAAGTAGAAGTACAGTAAAACCCCGCTAATGCGACCACCTAAAGGAGGTGTAATTTTGCTGCTAGATGCAGGTGGTAGCTTAATGCAGGACAAAAATAATGCAGAAAGCTTTCTGCATTACTTTTGTCCCGCATTAAGCACCCACCTGCTTATGAAGACAACCATTTTGATTCATTAAGTGGTCGCATTAGAGGGGTTTAACTGTACACGCAGTAGTGGTAGTAGTTGTAGCAGGATTGTTATTAGTAACGTTAGTAGAGTGGTAAGTATTAATATAAGTAATGTTAGTACAGTAAAACCTCTCTATAACGGCCACTAGATTGTGTTGATTAGTTGGTATTTAGGGCAGGTGGTTGCTTAAAGCAAGGTGAAAGTAAAACAGAACGCTCCTATAGGAGCGTTCTGTTTTACTTTCACCTTGCTTTAAGCAGCCACCTACCTTTAACACAAAATACTTGATGTAATTTACTGTCCGTTATAGAGAGGTTTTACTGTAGTAGAAGTGGTACATGTACTTGTAGTTGCTGCAGTGGCAGTATTAATAACTGAAGTAGCAAGAAAACAAAATTGCAGTATGAGCAGCACCTGCAGTTGTTTAAAATAAACCAGTCACTAATATATGAACTTACAGAAACTGCTGTCTCCACTTCCGCTGCCGGGATGAACGGGGACGTATGAGCTGTAACCATAGCTACCATAGGCAGCGAGAGTCATACCGAGGCTCATCATGACGCAGAGGGTGATTAGAGTGGCGCTCTTCATGGTGGACTGAAAAACGAATAATAAATTGTCTAAAGCCCGTCTATAATCAAAATGAAGAATGTGTAAATGAAAATCATGTACTGCCAATTAGTTAATATCAGAATTTAATCCTTTCTGTCTTCTATGTTTATTTTAAAGTTCAATACCCACTGAATATCCATAGGCAAAAAACGTTATTGAAGGTGGAACATTGTAGACATTTTAGAAAGTAAAGAAACATATATATTAGATTCCATTGGCAAACAGAGCAGACTCTGATCAGACGGCTCCTATGAGACCGTCTGATCTGGGTCTACTATGTTTGCAAATGCGTGAAACTGTGTTTACACGAAGGAAAGGGTTAACTCCTTTCGCCGTTATGCGCGACTTGACAAACATCTCTCATCAGAATCCAAACTGAGTAACACTAAAACAATAGTTTCTCAAACGTTATCCAGCTTGCACCAGATCCAGGTTTTTGCAAACATTATTTGTTTCACAACTGTTTTAAGATTAATGCTGTACACATCAGTTTTGTGAACCAGACGATGACGCATGTAAACAGTTTGGATCCAGATCATCCAGCATCTCATCAAGATCTGGGCAGGTTGATACATTAGCCGTGTTTTTCTGTGTTGAGAAATGATGAACAATTATACTTTCAGAAGTGAAGCGAATAAAGATTTCAGCTGACACTAGCTTAAGCAAAGCGTTAACCCTACTTCATATATACCCTTTGCCAACATAGTAGACATAGACCGGACTGCTCCTGTAGGATCTGTCTGACCAGAGTCCACTCCAATTACAGTAAAACCTCCATAAACCGGACGTTAAATTTAGTATAACTATCTGTCTTGGGTACACGTGGCAGTTTAATGCAGGGTGAAAGTCAAGCAGAAAGCTCCTCTACTTTCACCTTGCATTAATAAAGAAGTTTTACTGAATATGTATGTCCTAACAAATACATTTCAGAAGTGTTCTACAATGTATCACTACGCATATCTAGAAACACACATGACAGCTTAATGCAGGTCGAAAGTAATGTCCCTAGAAGTTCCAGGGTCTATGCTTATAAAACCTTTAGTTGAGTCTGAGTTCGTTCTCAAGTTTTTGATTGGTCCGATTTGAGCCTTTGGCTCAAATCTGACCAATCAAAAGCTTGTGAACTCAAATCTGACCAATCAAAAGCTTGAGAACGATCTCGGACTCAACTAAAAAGCTTTATAAGCATGGGTCCAGATATCGAGGTTCAACTGTAATTACAATGTTAGTGTACTAAGCCTTTGATGCGCATATATACTCGAGGTTACCTACAGCAATATTGAAAGAAAGTTGAAAGAGTCGAAAATTCCTTTTAGCGCCAATATACCATCAGGATTGGTAACAACGTTTAAAAAACAAAAGTAATGCATATACTAAAACATTATTTATATAGTACATGCATAATTGTTTTCTCTTTCAAACTGTTTCTTCTGCATTGTACGATCACATTTTATTTGATAAAAAGTGCTTATTTTAAACTCGTCAAAGCGAAAGAAAATATTGATAATGTTATAAAGTGTTAGCTATAAATAGCCTACGCAATATATACCCATCTAATATGATAATTAGCTGACAGTAAAATGGGATAATATATTTACTCAATAAATACGCCTCTATACGCCTTGGCAAACATGATATAAACCCAAATCAGACGGCTCCTATAGCAACCGTCTGACCAGGGTCTGCTCTGTCTGCTTATGAAATGATATAGACGTGATTCTACAGTTTCTTCCATGGTCACGCATCATTATATATCATAAACTAATTGATTTATGACGTCATTACTTCTTACCTTTACCCATTCCCTCATATTGACGACTTTTGAGGACTCTGTAAAAGTCACTTTGTGAAACCAGTGTGATAAATAGAGCATTTGCTCCTATAGGAGCAAATGCTCTATTTATCACAATTGTTTCAAACTACAAAATTCTAAAAAAAATCATTTTCTCTAGTTAATGCTCCTTTTCGGTAGATTTATTCAAAAAGGTTGTATCCAAAAATAGCCTATGAGGTAATGGGTGAAACATGCAATTAACGAATAATAATATCAGAAGTAACGTTTTTATGAAAACTTATAACAATGTAGTTGATTTTTTTATAATGGCGCATGCATACAACTCTTTGGCCATGCCCTAAATTATTCAATCAGATCTATATACATGTACTTGTAATTCTATAAGCCAACAGAACAGACCCCGATCTGTTTCTACTCTGTTTGCAGATGCGTTAACCCTATCCTCCATAAATACGCCTCTGTAGTAACCACTTCTTGAAACCGTTGTGATAACTAGATCATTTGCTCCCATAGGAGCAAATTTTCTATTTATCACAATGTTTTCAAACTACACAATTCTAAACTTTTCCTTTTCTCTAGTTAATGCTCCTTTTCGGTAGATTTATTAAAAAAGGTTGTATCTAAAAATAGCCAATGGAGGGAAGGCCTAAAATACGTATCTATGAGATAAAGGGTTAGACGAGGTACTATCATAATGCAGGGTGATAGAAACATAGTTCTACAGTAAAATCTCAATTATACGAATACTCAAATACGTATAATTACCGATCTTTAAGACAAATGGTAGCTTAATGTTGGATGAAAGTCATGCAGAAAGCTCCTCTAGGAGCTTTCTGCGTGACTTTCACCCTGCATTAAGCAACCATCTTGCTACAAGGACATAAATTCTTCATTACCAAAATTTTGTAGTATCGATTTTTACTGTATATAAGTGCGAAAATCAGTATAGATGAACTAATTTCTTACCTTTTTTTGGCTGAGACTACAAGATAGTTCTGGTTTGCTGAAAGAAACCACCCGCTTATATAGGTGTTCAACAGTTAGCGAAACTTCGATTACGCAAAATTAGATTTAATTACCTGAAAACCTTCGAAATGCTGCAGTAAAATAGACGACATTTACAAGTTGTCTTGATACAGATAAAATGCTCAGTAACTAAATTTTTAATCAGAATCTAAATTGTTTGGCGCATTAGGGTTACACCCAGATATATATACAGATAATTTACTATGGCATGAAGCATAAGAAGGCAGACCGAAATGAGACAGACAGACAGAAAAATGAACAGAAAATTTGTTTAGCAAGTTAAACGTGAACCTTTAGCGTGGCTTTTGCGAACTCACGATTATCTATAGAAACGGTCAGGACCCCGATCAGGCACGAAGTAACTTGGTGTTTCATCAGGATCCAAACACTTTGACGTAATGAGTGTACTTTAGTAGCGACATTTGACTATAAATGTACATAATTATCGCTTTTAAGGGGAACAAATGTTTAAACAAAGTTGTTAATGTAAAACAGTCTACATATTCATAGACAGTTTGAGGTCCTGGAGGAGGTTTAGCTCTTTACTTCACACAAACGCCTTTTGCAATCATAGCAGACAACCTGGGTCCAAGGTTATAAAACGTCTGAGTCTGATATCATTCTCTAGTACCTGGTTGGTCAGATGCTGGAGAATAATCTCAGACTAAAGCGAAACGTTTTATAACATCGAGGCATGTAGGCATCGTCTTATCTAAAAAATGAATTAAATTCTAACTGGCAGAGCCTTCGTTAAATATTCACGGAGTAAAGGGTTAAATCTCTCTCTGTGTGTGTCCCTCTCTCTGTCTCTCTCTGTGTCTCTCTCCCCCTCTCTCTGCCTCTCCCTCTCTCTCTCTTTGAGTAAAGAGTAATGTCTCTCTCTCTTCTCTTCTCTCTCTCTCTCTGTGTCTCTCTGTGTGTCTCTCTCAGTCTGTCTGTCTCTGTCTGTCTGTCTGTTTGTCTGTCTGTCTCTGTGGCTCTGCCCCCTCTCTCTCTCTCCCTCTCTCTCTCTCTCTCTCTCTCTCTATCCTTCATTCACTCGAAACCTCTTCATGATCAAATTTTTTCACGCTATTGTTAGCATTGTAAGAATTGTAGCACATGGAACTTGTTTTGCAGATTTCAATCACATAGCTTACAAAAAGTGAACCCTTTAAACGTTGAATAAAGACTCTGATCTGGGTCTAGTCTGAGTCTTCAGCTAGTTATCTCCCCATGATGTGACTCTAATAAAAGCCAGTTATGAGTACACTCTGGTAAAATACAAGTCCTTACAGGGCCTCATTGTGCAACCCTGTCTAGGCTGTAAAACATAATGTATGCTCAACTTTGGACCTGTTTCAGTATTAACATCGCCCGTTTCCATTAAGCTTTTGAGAAATTATTTGCCGAGTGTCAAACAGTGTGGGTCCTAGTTATTCGGCATCTTATCTGGATCCAAACTGTTTGCAAATTCGAGCCAATTCACGGACAGAAGAATAAAGGTTAAGGGACACTTCCGGTTTTACCTAATACAGTCTATGGTATGGACATTATACCCCTAGGGCAAAATGTAGCGTCCATCACACTTCCGACTGTCAGTTTAGCCGACCATTTACTTCAAGATTCTGCATGTTTAGATCCAGATCAGACAGTTCGTGTATGGGCTGTCTAATCAGTATCTACTCTACTTGTAACAACAATTTGTTACCGCAGCTACAATTTTTGTCCTTACTTGATTTTTTAATGCTTACTCTGTGAACATTTATGCAAGAAACAATTATCTTATGAATATTGAGTGATTTCTGTAGCTGCTCATGAACATGAATTGTTTCGTCATGGCATAAACTGTAGAATCTGGGTCCATGCTTATAAAGCTTTTAGTTGAGTCTGAGTTTCGTTCTCAGGCTTTTGATTGGTCAGATTTGAGAACGTTCTCAGACTCAACTAAAAGTTTTATAAGCAGGGACCCAGGTTTGTGTAACCTTTCCTTCATATAAACGCCTTTTCACGCATTTACAAACACACCAGACCAAGATCAAACGGCTCCTATAGGAGACGTCTGATTAGGATCTACTCTGTTTGCCTTTAACCCATTCCCTCAAATTGACGCCTTTTTGCGCTTCTGTAAAAAAAATTGTGATAAATAGAGCATTTGCTCCACAATTCTAAAATTTTCCTTTTCTCTAGTTAATGCTCCTTTTGGGTAGGTTTATTCAAAGAGGTTCGGTCTAAATATAGCCTATGAGATTACAGGCTATGTTATAATATATATAAATTTGCGGTTGGTAACAATACCAAAGAACTGTATACTTAGAGGATCTTGCATGAGTGTTCATTACAAATTGTTTTTATGAAACACATTTACTATAATAATAATATAATTATGACATGAGCTTTGGCGAGTTTCAATATAAAAACATATATAAGATTCTTTTTACCACATAACCTAAAACGAGTTTCATAATAAAAAAGAACACGAATGTACGATTATTTTTATCACATATTTTTAAACCTGTCACAGAAAGCGAAACAGGCTCTAACTGGCGGCTGTTTCGACATTGTTTACAACTGCTAATTTGAATAAAAAATGTACTACATGTAGTGCGTTTCCGCGGTATACGGCATCCTGATTTGGCACTCCCATACTGCAGATTATGTGATAAATATGGTTTTATAAAACTGTGGCTAGTAAATATTCATGATGTCACTATTTCTTGTATGAATATTTAAACAGGGAAGGCTTTATTCCATGAGCAAAACAGAGCATACCCTGATAAGACGGATCTTACAGGGGGCAATTGGTTAAGGTCTAGCCTGAGTGCAAAAAGCGTTAAAATGCGTATCTACGGAGTATAGGGTTTACGGTAAAACCTCTCTATAACGGCCACTAAATTACATCAAGTATTTTGTGTTAGAGGCAGATGGCTGCTTAAAGCAAGGTGAAAGTAAAACAGAACGCTTCTGTAGGAGCGTTCTGTTTTACTTCCACCTTTCCTTCCACCTTGCTTAAGCAGCCATCTGCCCTACATACCAACTAATTAACATACTTTAGTGGCCGTTATAGAGAGGTTTTACTATATATGCAATGATCAATTACTATTCACACCTGGGCGGAGGATTTGCATAGATATTAATAAGGTAAAGAGTTGAACATATACAGTATAATCTGTCTAAATCTGGATTGTTAAAACGGGTGGTAGCTTAATGCAGGACAAACGTGATACGGAAAGATCCTATTTGAGCTTTCTGTATCACTTTCTGCCCTTCATTTAACATCCACCTGCTTTTGAAGTCTCATATGTTCCATAAATGAATGATCGCTTAATGCAGTATACTACTGTACTTCAACCATAATAGATTGCTGACTTGATATTTAGTAATTATGTTTATATCTGTATAAAGCCTTCTCTAGTATTAACCCTTTCCCTGTTCTATGCTTATTCGAATTTTCAATACCTACTGAATATTCATAGAAAAAATAGTTACAAAACAATATGGAAGGTGGAACTTTGTAGCCATTTTAGAAAGTAAAGAAACAGATCTTTCAACATCCATTAGCAAACAGAGCAGACCCTGATCAGACGGCTCCTCTATGAGCCGTCTGATCTGGGTCTACTCTATTTGCAGATGCATGAAAACACGTTTATATGAGGGAAAGGGTTAACCAAAATATTCTCATATTATTTAATGAAAACTTGTCAAGATCTTACTTTGGAACCCACCCATGTTTTATGTGAAAGGGGCGAAGCAAACAAAACATTTGCTGGATTAATTCATTGACATTGATATACTCAGCAAATAGTGCAGACTCTGACAGATGATTCCTTCTGGAGCCCTTTGATCTGGGTCTTCACTGTTAGCCAATGCTATTTTAGGGGACACACACTGGGTACACATGGACTAATTCAAACGTTTGAGAAGCTGTTGAACGAGAATCAAACAACGATGAACCTACTTTGCTTTTTAACATGGTTTAGGTCTGATTCTACAGTTCGCGTCAATCCAAAAAAAAATCTCTTTTAAAGTTTACATTATAAAAAAGTCTGCTTATAAATACTGATGATTTCATTTTTTCTTATATGAATGTTGGAAAGGGTTAGACATGTCTATGCATAACCCCCTCAAAACCGGAGTTAATATAAGTATCCGTCCCGGTCTGTAAGACAGGTGACAGATTAATGCAGGGTGAAAGTCATGCTGAAAGCTCCCAAAGGAGCTTTCTGCTTGATTTTCATCCTGCATTAAGAATTCACTTGTTTAAAAATATCTAAATTTTCCTTTCCTAAATTTCCAGTTTAGAGGGGGGGGGGGGGGGGGGGGTGGGGGGGTTCTGTAGATGAATACCGTGCAGCCTTCTAGAACTGGCTGGAATACATGTATTAAATACATGTATGTGTCGTGACAGAAGGTGCATACTTTGAAGGGCTCAAATAAATGAAATTTGAATATATTTCAAACAGCATTGAACAAATCGCCTTACTCTCTGAACTTGAATATTGACCGCCGTGCACATTTATGTCTAAGCGACAAATCGGATGTAAAGGGACCCGGCTAGGATGACGCACCTTAGCGAATTACTAAAGCAACAGCTGTATTTGATTTTGATCGAAACAGCAGAGCATACGTGTACAGTATATACACTATAGATAGGCTCAACAAGTTGAACCCATAAAAAAGGATGTCTAATTCTGTGTCTTAACCATTTCCCTAATACAAAACGCCTTCCACGCATTTGCCAATAGAGTAGACACAGATCAGACGTCTAATCATGGCCTGCTCTGTTTGCTCATGAAATAATTATATAGATCTAATTATATCTACAGTTTCTGACGCAATCAAACACTCCCTTCTAATAATGCTAGGCTCATTAATATTCAATTAGGCTCATTAATATTCATGCTGTCACCATTTCTTACATGAATATGCACCAGGGAAAAGGTTTAAGTCACATGAAAGCTTAATGCAGGAAGAACGTTATGCACAAAGCTCATGAATGTATTAAGCACCCAACAGACTTTAGAGACAAGTATGTTTAATATAATAAAGCGGTAGTCTGAGACAGGTTTACTGTACATAAACATATACAGTAAAACCCCACTAATGCGACAACTTAATAAACAGCCACTGATGTCGTCTAAAGCAGGTGGTTGCTTAATGCAGGACGAAAGTTATGCAGAAAGCTCCTATAGGAGCTTTCTGCATAACTTTCGTCATGCATTAAGCTACCACCTGCATCTGCCACCCAGAATTATGCCCCTTTTTTGGTGGTCGCATTAGCGGGGTTTTACTGTAATTAACGTTTAGCCTGGGTCTAATGTTATAAAACTTCTGAGACTGAGTCTGATATCGTTTTCAAGTATCTAATTGGTCAGATTCAGAGCAAGCTCAGAATCTAACCAATCGGATGATTGAGAATGATCTCAGACTCAAGTAAAGTGCTTTATAACATCGGGGCCTGCTAAGCGCGGCCTGGATGACACATGTAAACATACTGGATGAAGATGAGACGATGAATACAAGTAGGCTTTTCTTCAAGATCTTTCGCTGCTAATGTCGCATTTGTGATTACCTATGCAAACAGTTTGGCTCCAGATGTGACGCCGAGTAACTCGGCGTCTCATCAGGATCAAAACTGTTTGTCAATGTGACTGTTTCTTGAAACAAAAATGAATAAAAATAAAAATGGAAAATTGTAGCAGATGACAAAGTTTGAAGACGATAAAATTTGGCAGCGAAAGAATTAAGCTGTTTGACATTCGGTAAATAATTTCTCCAATTGAACGTATCGGAAAAAGCGTCCTAAAACCTAACACACACTTATCTGGTCCATAGTTACAAAACTTCCTAGTTTAAGCTTATGTTTATTTTCAGGTAATTGACTGAATATATTTTGAATTGGACTTGATATATGACCAGCCAGATGCTTGAGGTTGAAAGCAGACGCAAGCAAAACGTTTTCGAGCAACAATTTGTCGTATTTTATAATCCATTTTTAGGGTTTCGGCTTTTGCCGAAATCCTTATAAAATGGATTGCGATTCAAACTATGGCGGAAAATCCTATTGCACGAGCGCTACCTAGCGGGAATCCCCCTAAGAGAATACGCGCATATGCAGTGCTTGGCTTACAATCCGGTTCCGGAATCTTACAAAATATTTATAATGAAATATGGAAGGTGGATCCATTAGCAAACAGAGCAGACCCTGAATCTATGGGAGCGAGCTGTCTGATCTGGGTCGAATCTATTTGCAGATGCATGAAAACAAGTTTATGTGGGGAAATTAAGGGTTAAATAGACTTCTTCTGTTCTTTACGTCCTTTACAGTATAAAGGTTACAGTGCACTGGTGGTCAGTAGTGCAGGGCAACTGTTACATCATGCTAAAATCTCTAGAGGTCATACGCTTAACTCTTTGCACGCTAGCGGCGAAACTGTGATTACCTATGCAAACAGTTTGGATCCAGATGAGAGGCCACATAATTCTGCGTCTCATCAGGATCCAAACTGTTTGTCATCTTGATCATATTTTTGCATAAAATGAAAGAAAGTTTATTGAAGAATTGAAGCAGACGTCAGTTGTTGCAAACGAAACATCACTCAGCATTATAAGGATTAAGCAAGCTGTAGAGACTGTTATATCGTCTGCTTCAGGTTTGTCATCATTTGAATTTCTAAAAGATCAGTTTTAGGCATTTTGACCTAAGGCAAAATTGTCACAAGTTGTAAACAGTTTAGATTTTGGTCAGACAGTTACTTGGTATTAGATCTGAATCCAAACAGGGTGTCCCACTCTGCCAGCCTTTATTGTTTAAGTAGCTTGGATGGTAGTATTAACAATTACTATTAAAAGGAAACAAGGGTTTTTGTATCCTTTATATTATTAAAAAACCATTAAAATGAAAAAAGGAGAAAGGCAAACAAAATGAGACAAAGCACTTTCTTATCTTTTAATTTATATACATTTCATCATTTATTGATTTACGTGTTGTTCGGGCGAGTGTTTGTTCTGTATGTGGTGTTTCCTGCATGACTCATTTTTGTACTTTTACGTGTCAGGCTTATAGTATCTTATAGTGTCTTATAGTATCTTATAGTAATGCATGTAATTTATTTCTTATTCATATCATTTATTTCTATGACGCCGGTTACTGATCAGGGTCTGTAGTGTTTACTACAGCACTAACTGTAATTTGCATGTATGACTATAATTTATTTTTAATTATATCATTTATTGATATACTTGTTACATGAATGATGCTGCAAATAGCAAAGACCCTGGCCAGTTGTGGTAACTGATCGGGGTATGTATTGTTTGCAGCACAGACTCACAAATTAACCCTGAACAGACTCACACTCGCAGTCTCCTCAGGAAGAAGCAAGAAAATACAACACAATCACACAAAAAGACAAGGTAAAGGCATGGATAAACTATTAAGGGTCTTTTCTGTTTGCAAAAGCATAGAAAGGCTTATTTTGCTCAGAAAAAGTGTACCCGATATGGAACCCTGAAATCGTCTTCACTATATAATATAAAGTGAAACAATATTATGTGTCTAACAACCCATATACCAATGGGAGGTTTTACTTCAAATTTTCACCCATGATAAGCTGTCGACCTTAATGTGAAGATTTTCTTAAAGAATGTAATTATTGCTCTGACCATTTTACCAGAGTTATGGGACTCTAAAATTTTCTTCACTGTATAACACATAGTCAAAAGTGCTTGATATAGAGACACTATTGTTAGGGGGGGGGGGGGGGGGGGTAGTGCATCAGAAACAATTTTCTAGTTAGTTTTATTTTCCCTGTTGTATCCTGCCATGCTAAGTTGAAATATATTTGTTACTTTATAATTTGTCATATTGTTAATATCACTCCACAGTATATTTGGCAATTATTGTGTAGGGTATTTAGAATCATAAGGAATATGTCTAAAATTGGTGGAAGTGTATATATGGATAAGTGAATGATGCTTGCTAATTACTGTTATGGTCCACCAGATAGTAGCAGAAGTATGACCCTTACTTTCAAATAATGCAGTGATGGCTCTATACTACATTAAACATCAATTTTGGCTCTATTGGCACAAAGTGGCAAGTTGAGCTATTGGAATCGCACTGTGTGTGACATGTTCATAAAAAAAATCTTTAAATGTCTTCCAAACTACTGACATGATTTTCAGAAAAATCCACAGCAAACAATCAATATAGTAAATATATATTATGTCCGAAACCTTCAGTACTGTCAGTACTTTGATTCCCATACAGTTAACAAATTTCCTCATATCATATCATATCAGGAGCAATGATACGACGATTGTAAAACAACACACTTCTCTTTTTTCGGTAGTAAATGTACTTTTTGGGTATATTTATTGAGAGAGGTTGGGTCTGAAATAGCCTATAAGTTAAATGTTTAGACTCTCATCAGGCATTGCGATTGGTTTGAATCAACATTAAACTGTAATCCACCTAAACGCATTTACACGAATTGGCAAACAGAGTAGACCCAGTTCAGACAACTCATATAATGCCAGGGTCCGCTTGCTTCCATTGACCGTTATACAGGAAACGAAGTCTATAATGCAATCAAACCTCTCTATAACGGCCACTAAATTATGTTAATTAGTTGGCATTTAGGGCAGGTGGCTGCTTAAAGCAAGGTGAAAGTAAAACAAAACGCTCCTATAGGAGCGTTCTGCTTTACTTTCACCTTGCTTTAAGCAGCCACCTGCCTTTAACACAAACTATTTGATGTAATTTAGTGGCCGTCATAGAGAGGTTCTATTGTGGTAGTAAAAGTTGTATATTTCTATATACAATAAACACTGTATTAAGCGGCCATTCATTTATTGAACACAGGAGCTTCAAAAAGTAGGTTGTTGCTTAATGCAGGACAAATGTAATGCAGAAAGCTTCTATAGGAGCTTTCTGCAGTACGTTCGACCTGCATTAAGCTATAGCATGCCTTGTAGGCCTATAATTATGCCTCTTTTTGACGGTCGCTTAACGCATTCCCTCATATTGACGACTTTTGACAACTCTGTAAAAATCACTTTGTGAAACCATTGTGATAAATAGAGCATTTGCTCCTATATGAGCAAATGCTCTATTTATCACAATTGTTTCAAACTAAAGAATTCTAAAAAAAACCTTTTCTCTAGTTAGTGCTCCTTTTCGGTAGATTTATTCAAAATGGATGTATCCAAAAATAGCCTATGAGGAAATGGGTTAAGACTGATTCTACTGTATAATAAACTCTTTGAGAAAATGAATCTCATTGCACAGCAGTCAGTGTTGAATACGACCAGACATAACGTCTAGCATGAGGTTATTTTTACACTATGAGGTATATAATGTTTAACACGGTAGAAAAAGATCAGGACCCATGCTTATAAAGCTTTTAGTTGAGTCTGAGTTTCGTTCACAGGCTTTTGATTGGTCAGATTTGAGTTCTCAAGCTTTTGATTGGTCAGATTTGAGCCAAAGGCTCAAATCTGACCAATCAAATGCTTGAGAACGTTCTCAGACTCAACTAAAAGTTTTATAAGCATGGACCCAGATTGATATACGTTTGGATGGGCGATAAACCAGGTTTATTCTGCATATACAAATGTAGTTACTAAACGATAGACATACATGTGCAATTAAAGATTATTTTTTTGTAATTTGTAACAAATGAAATTTTATTTATTTTAGTATTTATTGTACCAAAAGCCATTTTGAAAATCTTGGACTTTGTAAAGCAATACTTTCCCCCAAAAATACATGTAATACGAATACGTATTATTTTGCATAAAGCATAATACAATGCTTATAGCAAGTGGTATACAGTGTTTAGAAATAAAAAATGAGTTTTCAGTATACAAATAGTTATGGAACATGTGTAAGTTTTAACAATCAGTGGTAATATAGCATACATATTTAATTTGACATGCGCATGTGCAGTTGTGTTGGAAACCTTCTCTAACCTGCTGGGAATACGGAATGGGAAAGTCATCATTTTACTTGCATCTGCAGTTTCTTTATTGGAACGACATGGCAGGCCCCAAAATGATGTATATATAATTATGTAATGTAAGGATGCACTGTTGCAAGCTTAGTTTACCCGTAAAAAGACCCATGTGCATGTAAAGATCATTCCAAAATAAATGTCATAATTAGAACAAGAACTTTCAAAAATACACTTTCCCATATTGAACTGTTATTTAATATTAAGCGATGTGTAGTTTATTTGCAAACTAGATGTATTTTGCTAAGGCACAAATAGTCTCCTTTGACTTTGAAGACATTAAACTATCAAATTTGTGTAGAGTTGGCCAATGACAATAATATGGTTTTAAATATTTCTTTCTTATATCTCGATAATGAGGACAAGCCAAATTAAAATGAAATTCTGACTCAACTTTGCCCGTATTACAAGATTTACATAATCGTTGTTCTCTTGGTGTGTTATCATATATACCTGCTTTAATACATAAGAGTATGAGAGGAAGTTCTTAGTCTAGATAATGCAATTCTATATTTTTTCTCCAAGACAAAATCAAGATATTTTTCACATTCAAAATCATGCTTGAAAATACAATACGTCTGTAATCGTCGGGAATTGTTAATATCAGAATACCATTTTTGTAGAAAATTATCAACAATCCTCTGTTTTATGGCAGCAGATGATATGTCTATATCAGCCTGGTGAATCCACACATACGTAAATCCATGGGTTGTTAATATATCTTTGATACAGGAAGCCCAACATTTTTAACTACATGTATATGTATTCCCAGATTCGGTATCTTGTTTTAGCATTAAATACATTTACCTAACCATTTCTAAATCGTCGAGCTTTTGAATTTTGGCCCAATACTTAACCATTCTAATTTGTCTCATTACGGAGAACGGGATTCGACCTAGCTCGTCATACAGTGCTGAAAGGTTAGTTGATTTTCGGACGCATAAAATTCTTCTTAAAACATTGTATGTATTTTCTCAATATCACTACCTTCATGCATTCCCCAAATTTCCGATCCAAAATTAAGAATTGAACCTACAAGTGAGTCAAATATTCTGCATTTCTGGGCAATCGGGATCTCAGTATTATCAAATATGGTGAGGACATTGTGGAGAGCAAACGACGCATGCTGTGCAATGAGTTTCTCGATTCTTTACCAGTTACCATTCTTATATACAGTAAAACCTCGATTATTTGAATTTTCGGTATAGAAGAATTTAGACCCTATTAGGCAGGTGGCTGCTTAAAGCAAAGTGAAAGTCATGCAGAAAGCTCCTAGAGGAGCTTTCTGCATGAATTTCACAATGCATTAAGCTGTCACCTGTCTTAAAGATCGATAATGATACGTATCTTAGTGTTCGAATAATCGAAGTTTTACTGTACTATAAAAGAACCACATTGCATCAGATCGTTTGCACAGTTTGTCACAGGAGTAATTGTATAAGCCTCAGTCGCCATCTTGGTTGCATCTTGGTGGCCATCTTGAATATCTTAGCGATGTCAAAAGAAATTTGCTTTAAGAAATTGATACTTGAAATCGTACACATGCAACTTTCGAGTAAGGCATATTTTCCGTTTGAACGAAATTGTAAGTAAATGGGCATTAGCTCTTGAACCATAGGTTGTGTTAACATCTTAACCCTTTCCTTGTTGACTATTAATGTAATCAACAAGCACATTCATAGAATTGATGTCCCCTGCCAAAGGTATTACCTATAACACAGCAAACAATGGGTGGGGTAGGAGAGTGTGTGCTGTGTGTGTGTGACCGCGCGCACGCGCGCGCGCGCGTGTGTGTGTGTCTTTGCGTCATTGTGGACACAGGCAGTTGTAGTTTTGCAGTCTTTTTGGACACATCTTGAATTGTGGACACCAAATTTTAGTGTCCACAGTGTTACGGTTATATATACGTAATTTTTTATGTGTTTTATCGATTGCGTAAGGAAGTGCAAACTGTCCTTGTGAACCACTTTTACACACACACAATGGTTGTGACAAAAACGGCTAAAATAGGTGTGCGTGTGTTCTAGGGCCTTGTATTCTAGGGCACATAATTTATACTTCAAATCACGCCTTATTAATTCAAGACCTTATCTAACCACAAAAACATTTCAAAGGGTGTTGTTCTTTTCTAGACGTTTTAGTCACTTCTCCGTTGCGATTTAACGGTCATAGTACGGGCCATTTTAATGGTTGAATTGAAACTGGGCGGTGCATCTTATTTTTGTTTTCTTCAAGAAAGTGAACGTGTCAATATTGTTTTCTTTATTTTATTTAGATAACCTGGTAAAAACGATATCATATTTTAAATTAATAAGTATAAAGTGTATGGCTTTTGAAATATATTGAAAACAACTGCTGCATATGATATTGGCAGTAATATCTATGTGTGAAAAAAAGAAAGGATCAACAACATTAACAGGGCATTCCAATCAGTCATAGATTAGACAGCCGCAGCAGTACAGTACTGTTTTGAACTTAATTCAACTGATATTTTCCCGTTTCCTTCTGGTTCGGTTCGATTGACCGTATTTCCAACATGTTAAGCATCATGATCGAAGTGGCAATTAGTTTGGATCCTGGTGTGACGCCTAGTGTAGTAAAACCTTTCAGCACCAATTTGTCGTGAGGTTTTTACGCCTTCGCTGCCATATTGTCGTCTGCTTCAATATTGTTGTCTGCAAGATCGTTTCAAGGTTTCAAGGTTTGGATCCTGATCAGACGTCACGTTCACGTAGGGCTTACCGGATGATTTTTTGTAACTCCTTAATATGCTTAGTCCACCCTGAAAACGAGTGTGTCGTTAGGGGACTGTGCTTCCATTGTAGGGATTTTCCATATAAATACTAAACCCGTTCGATACTAGCGTTTTATTAGAATTCAAGCATTTTAGGGTCTGGTATAAAGGAATGCCAAAGCATTAGGTTTTAACTTCTAAGCGTCGGAGACTATTATCTACGTTGTAACTTGTATAATATTCCCGCATTTAACATGGATGTTGAAAAAACACCAGTTTCCAAATGCAAATGTATGTAACAATCAGAAGTACAAATCATTATTTTCGGCACACGCAGTAAATATTTAAGTTCTTTAAAGGGATTACCTGCTATTTAATACTGTATTGTGCACTGTACCAATCAAATCTTAATTTGAAGTTTAGCCTAAATGTATTCACTTTACGCAAAATAAATGTAATATTTAGCGTCTCCAATACTTCTCCTGTGAACTGCTTAGCGCGTTAAAGTAAAACAAAACATGGCAGATAAATACGTAAAGTAGTCAGCTTATGTAACTCAAAACAATGTCAATGTGAACAATCTAGACCCTAGCAAGCTACTGCGTTTCCGACACCGCGACAGTGTATGCTGTTTACAACAGTAGGAGAAAAATAAAACACTGTGTGTTATTGAGTGACATTACATCCACATACATATACTGTAATTAACGTTACCCGTTTATTGAAAAACTCAATACAGATATTCAGATTTGATTCGGAGTACATATACATGTATATAAATGTGTATCTCAACGTCTGATCGCAGATCTACACAGTTTGGATTATTTCATCACAAACTAGAGACATATTGGCATTACTGGTATTGCATTGTAAATTGGAACAGATGCATACCAGAAACCATGCCATAAAGTTGTAGCCTGATCAGCGTCTGAACTATTTAAAACGTATACAAACGTTTTGATCTCTTGAGCAGAAAATAATCAAGAATGTTATTAGCGCCGGAAGGTGAGGAACGAAACCACAGCGGTAAGGCCTAAATTATTCGTAGTCGGAGATCGTAACCACTCGACCACACATTACTCTAGGTTCCATGGTAATAACCGTTTTGCAATCGTGTAAAGGTACTCTACAGTATTTGAAGCAGACGGAACTATTTGAAGGCAATTTGATCAAAATTCGTCTGTTACATAACGGCGAATGTTGAACAACAATTATAGTATATTTACTTAGTTGTTCCTAATTTCGTTTTGCAATATGTACACATGCTATCATATTCACCGTTAAAATGTGATGTTGGTTTTTACAGGATTAACCCTTATCATGCCTAATTACAATTCGTCTGCTCAACGTCTCGTCTGCTCATTTTCAATCTTCAGCGATGCGCTGAATATCGTTCTAGTCACAAAAGACAATTAGGGCTAAAGATAAGACGCCGAATAAAAAAATGTTTCAGCATACTGAAACGGTTGTTGATTATTGTTCCAAGCAAGAAGTGCCGCTCTCTGACATATCTATTAACAATAAATATTTACATGATACTGTAAATCTCAATCTCTCTCTCTCTCTCTCCGTCAAACTGTTTGTAATATTCACCGACTCGCCCAAATTAAAATAAAGTCTCTCTCCCCATAATTGTGTGTGAGTTTTAATTACTTCTATGCACCCACAGAATGAACGAAACCGCTCAATTTTATCGATAAACTTGACAAAATCTGATTTGAACCGGATTTATGTATACAATGCCTGTTATTTCGGCTTATTAAGATATATCAGAATAAGGCATGTCTGATTTGTTTGCCTTTAAATTCGAGAACCGTGTCGAAAACGTAATACATATAATATCGTTCAGTGAGAAAGGGGACACCTTAGTATAGCAGACGGTGACTGTGTAGACCCCGACGAGTCCTGAAACCTCTCAGGGTTTGCTCTATTGACATCCATCAGTTTTTAACCGTGCAAAAACAGTGGGGACTCCGAATGATTAGAACGTGCAGCTGATTGAGATAATTACTCAGTAACACTAATTGCTTATTGTAAATAAATTTTAACAACGTTCAAAATTAAAGTGTAGGTGCGTGGGGGGGGGGGGGGGGGGGGGGGCACAAAGTGCATTTGAACGGCATGGCATTTAGTACATTAAAAAGCATTGTCTGTGTTTGTCGGAAATGAAGATTTGAAAAAAATATATATAATACTAGAGCGGATCAAGTAAGAGATAAAGAGCAAACTTGCTCAGGATTATGATTTGCATCAATAGAAACCATAACATGCTCTCTCGGACCTACGACATTGTCAAGATTTGAATCAAACAGGATTGAATTACTTTCAACTTCGCGTCTAGATTACGTTGAGTTAGACACATACAGTTGTACAAATCGTCCGAATGCTCTTCTGTTCTTTTCTTGTTTTTATTTTTCATTAACTCAGAATAAAAATTGAAAACAATATGTCGGTCTGAGTACATAAAGGAGGTCTACGGGCTCTTCTATAAGCTAAGCCTGGTCGATATTGTGAAGCCAACTATAGTTTGAAACCTGATGGGGGTCCCATGAACTCGACTTCTCAGGATTCAAACTACCTTGCCTGTACGAACAGGTGACACCAGGGGTCCCCCACACAAACACACACATACTATCTCTCTCTCACACACACACATACACACGCGCACAAACACATAAAAAGGTAAAGGTAAAGGTGAGGTTTATAGTCTGGAACTACATACAATGCACATATTCTCCCGACTTCACAATTTACCCCCTGATCACTGGGTTATAAGACGGCCATTAACACTCGGCGCCTAGGGCAGCCATATCACATTAGCTTATTTCCCTCACAGGTACCCATTTATACACCTGGGTAGAGAGGAGCAAACGTGGGATGCATTTTTTGCTCAGAAAAATTCTGAGAGTCCGATGGCAGGATTTGAACCGGGGACCCTTCGATCCCAAGTCTAACGTCCTACCACTGGACCACCACTCCCACATAAACAAATACTCACACACACACACGCGCACACACATAAACATATACACACACAAACACATGTTTGTATTGCATGCGTCCTGAGAACGTTGGCTTATTTCTACGCTGTGAGTACTCATAAGAAATAACATGTCTATGGTGTTACTACTTTCTCAACAAACTGGTTATAAGGGGTGGTTATTAGCCAACCTGATTATTATTTTGTTAAACTAATATTTTCTTCAAAATCGAGTCAGGAAGTTATGTCAACCTTATCAACTTTTATGTTAACATAACATAAATAAATAGGTATTTGATTTAGAATGTCTTGTTGTTTATAAGTTCATTAGCATATTCATGAATATTAATGAGAAGCCTCTGAAATTAGAGAAAAAGACAGGAAAATGGTGAAAACCAGATCTGAAATCACCTGTGATGCTCCAAATGGATAGAGATATGTTCTTATACATAAAACCATCTCATTGAGAGTAATCTAGCTGATGCTATGTAAAAATGTGTCGCTATGGGTCATCTGCATTTTATTAAGTTTTAGAGTTTCCATGGCAAATGTACGTCCGGACAGCGTCAACGCATAGATAATGTAAAAACGTTATATCACAGCGCCTTGGGCAGCTGGGAGCTAACATTATCAACATGTTACCAAATATAGTTATAAGAAATACAATGGTCTTTGATTTAGTTTCTCATGATGTTAATCATGTCATCAGCATATTCATGAATATTAATGCTTAAATTTAACACAACGAAAGAAAAAAAATATTTTAAAAAATGTAGAAATGATGTTCTTAAAGATCTGTTATGCTCCAAGTACACCAACACAAGTAAGAGCTACATCTTTAACAACTTTTCAGTTATGATGATTTAGCCGGTATTATATTAAAATATGATTTCTTTATCAGGCATTTGCTTTTTCGTACGCGGGTAATATGGAAATTTAAATCATGTTCAAATAAAAAACTTGAAGGATTAAGATTTATCTAAATCATTTTGCTTACTTGCTTATTTATGAATAATGATTTGGGTATCACAAACAGTCATGAAATGATTAAGGATGTATTATGACTAGACCAAAGAACAAAATATTGAATCAAGAATTTAAACCTTTAAACTTACATATTTCGTTTGCGTTATCCTCATCAGTACATCAAAGCAATGGTGATTGAAAAAAAATATTTCTATTAAAAGTATCAACTTTTGGGGAGGTGCTTATCTAATGACTTGTACACTACAATCTGGCCAGCAGAAGACGCAATGAAACGAGGTATGTAAAATGGAATTAAAATAGACAGTAACAGAGTGAAATCATGTCTTAGTGGTGTTTAACTGGTAAATCTCGTGAATTAACTTTGAACTAATCGAAGCATGTATTATGCAGCATATTTACAAATAATTATATCATTGTCGCCTTAGTATATGTACAAAATATTATGTCCCTGAATACTGTAAAGAATGTCTCAACCGGTTTACAGAAAAAGACATGTCTGTGTGATGCGCTCATTCATCACCATATATATATGTATTATACTGCAAGTTTAGTCCCAATGGTAACCAGTGTCTTCAATGATCCCCATTTTTCATCTTCTTTATGTGCCATGACTTGTGGAGGAAAGTAACCGCAGACTCATAATGGAATGGTCTAAGAGCCACACTGGCATGGCTCCAGTCATGTGCATCTGAGGCTGGGGGCATTACTGGATAGGCTATATATGAGCTCGTCCAAATTGGCACCTGATTGGTGACCCGTTAAATGTGTCGGATTAAGCAAATCTACAGGGTGGCAAAGATACCATGTCAATGTTATGCAAATCATTAATTGTCTTATCTTCGCGCTACTCCTTAGATTGCAGCAGTTTCAACTAGAGGTTTGTTTTTGTCACAAAAACAGACGTCTCCCCCTCCGATCCTCTTTCAAATACACACGTGTAATGTCTGTAACTCCAAACTTATCAGGGTCTAATTTTAAGTCATCTGGGGCAATAACTCCAACGTTATCAGGAAGAGACAATTAAAAAATCCCAGGTACACAACAACACATGCTGGTCAACATTCCTATGAAGTTTGGTGACTCTAGTATAAGTGGTTTCAGAGATACACGCGACACAAAGTAAAGTTTCTCTTATTTTAAGTCATAACGGGCAGTAACTCCAAAGTTATCAGGGGGAGACAATTAAAAAATCCAGATGCACAACAACTGATGAACATTCTTGTGAAGTTTGGTGACTAGCCCTACTGGTTTCAGAGATATGTGCAGCACACAGTTTCTCTAATTTTAAGTTATCATATCAGGCTCAATAACTCAACAATTTTCAGGCGGAGACAATTAAAAAAACATAGGTGCACTACAACTTATGCTGGTGAACATTCCTGTTAAGTTTGGTGACTCTAGCCCTACTGGGTTTTAAGATATGCATGACACAGTTTCTCTAAATTTAAGTAATCATATCAGGGGCAATAACTCCAAAGTTATCAAGGGGAGACAATTCAAAAATCCCAGGTGCACAACAACGCATGCCGGTAAACATGCCTGTGAAGTTTGGTGACTCTAGCCCTAGTGGTTTCAGAGATATGCACGACACTAAGTAAAGTTTGTCTAATTTTAAGTCATCATGAGCAGTAACTCCAAAGTTAACAGGGGGAGACAATTAAAAAAAACTCAAGAGCAAAACAACTCATGCTAGTGACCAATCCTGTAAAGTTTGGTGACTCTAGCCCTACTGGTTTCAGAGATACGCGCGACACAAAGTTTGTATCAATTTAAATGTTCATATCAGGAGCAATAACTCAAGAATTATCAGGGGGAGACAATTCAAAAAAGATAGGTGCACAACAACTTATGCTAGTGAACATTCCTGTGAAGTTTGGTGACTCTAGTACTAGCGATTTCAGAGATATGCGCGACACAAAGTAAGTCATCAGGGGCAATAACTCCAAAGTTATCAGGGGGAGACAGTTCAAAACCCCCAGGTGCACAACAGCTCATGCTGGAGAACGTTCCTGTGAAGTTTGGTGACTCTAGCCCAACTGGTTTCAGAGATACGCGCGACACAAGTTTGTGACGGACAGACAGACGGACGGACGGACGGACAGACAGACAACTCTGGCAAAAACAATATGTCTCCCCATAAATGGGGGAGACATAATTGAGCGTACATTGTGTATTATTTGGTCAAAACTTGTATTATGATTAATATAGATGTGATGATAGTTGAATATATCACACAGAAAGGTCTACCGCTCGTAAACCCGTAGAAACATTCTTAACTTTGAGGACCAGAATCGAAATGAGGGATGGGTTTTCCGTTTCTTGTGTTATCATTACTATTTATTGAATTTGCCATGATAATGTTCCATGCATGTTTTGCCATGCATCTTATTTTAGTAATGTGACATGTATTGTTTCTCAAAATCTAGCTATCCATCTTCAGCATGCACTGACAACGTTTTGTACATGTGCTGTAAACGACAATGATATACTGTTTGTCTTTTAGGGTGGGGATGGAATAAGAGTGAGGTTGGGCGCCCATAAACCGGTTTAACCCCCCATTGACTTTTGTCACTGACCGTTCCAAGGCGGTACTTCCATCTTCCTCCTATTGTATGTTTGTTTTGTCTTTGTGTGTCTATTGTTGTTTTTTCTAGTTATGTACATTTGCTGTTTCCTTGTGTTGCTGTTCGGGCGAGTGTTTGTTCTGTATGTGGTGTTTCCTGCATGACTCATTTTTGTACTTGTAAATACATGTATGCTTCTGTTTGTAAATACATGTATGCGTCAAAAGCATTAGCCCTCGAAAAGTCTAATGTCACTTGTATGTCACGAAATACACACGTTAAAAAGCATTGTTTCATTTCTACTTTACAAACCATGTTATATTACTTTTTGATGTCCTCATCAATACTGGTAATTTACACGTCATTACAATGGCGTCTCCTCAAAATATAATACTTTTAAAAATGATTTCATATATCATACTCATTGCTATGGTGTTCTGATACGGATAGCAACAACGAAAATACTCGTATATATGCAACTATTCAAATGAGCCGAGACATCAGCCTACACATACTCCGTTTAGTTCTTGAGTCATTATCTTAATATTTGCTTAAGTCAGACACTGAGTAAATCATTTCACGTTTTTTTGTGAAACCTTACTCATTGTTATGAATATAAAAGTAAGCAGATTTTAAAGTCTCATATCACACTTGGAAATTCAAACGCTATTTTGTACCTTAACTGTTCATTTGTTTTCATACCAGAAAGATGCACAGTCATGCCCGTATAAAGAAAATAACGGATACAGACACCATGGTTTGATATAAAACCAGCTAAATCATAATTAATTCGAAAGCGATTGAATTATTTCGGTATACTTTGGGTATGACCCAAAGAGACACGTTTTTACATAGTATCTGCTAGATTACGCTCAATTAGGTGGTTTTATGTATAAGAACACATCTTTATGCATTTGGAGCATCACAGGTGATTTCAGATCTAGTTTTACCATTATCCCTGTCTTTTTCTCTAATGTTAGGGGCTTCTCATTAATATCCATGAACATGCTAATGAACTTATTAACAACAATACATTCTAAATCAAGGACCAGTGTATTTATTTTATGCTTAGTAACAATTTGATACTGTTAGCTACCAGCTCTCGAAGGCCTTGAGATATAATGTTATCTCTTCTATGCGCTTACGCTGTCCGGACGTACCTCTGCTATGGATACTCAAAAACGCAATAAAAATGTATATAAGCCATAGAAACACGATTTTGTTTTATATAATACTCTCCTTGATGATGCTTTATGTATAAGAACATATTTGGGTGTATTTGGAGCAACACATGTGATTTCAGATCTAGTTTTCGCAATCTTCTGGTCATTTTTCTTCATTTTTCGGTGTTCTCGATAATATTCATGATTATGCAAATGAGGTAATGAACGAAAATATACTCTTAATGAAGGACCAATGTCTTACCTTTAGTTTGGCACCTGTTTCAAACTCTTAGTTCCCCAAGTAGCATAGATATACAATGCACTACATTAAAGCCTTTACCCATCGTGGTTTTTTCAGACCACTGGTAGCCATGGAAACGGTAGAAATACCCATAGCAGGAATAAGTTTTTTCATGGGTACAATTTTGATTTCCATTCAGCAGACCCTACCAAACACTCTGGTACCCATGAAAAAAGTCAGACGGGGTGCACGGTAACCCTTTCTGGTCCCGGGTTACAAAAGCACACGATCAACGAATAAGTTCTTTACTGTAATTAATATGCACATTGCAGTCAAAATGTATGAAATAGACGAATCTAAGGGTAATGAACATTTCCTTTGATAGTCGAACGTTTACACCACCTTTTCATAAATTAAGTTATTGAATGAATAAACATATCAATTTGTACGTTTCTATAGCTAATAATTATGCTTTTTCAAATGTCTTTCTAAACATATGTGTAACTAAATATGTAAGGAGAGTTTTTCTTATGTGTGTATCGAAGTTTCTACTGAAGAAACAACGTATCTGTATTTTTCTATTCTATCACCTTTACATGACATACAAAACAGCAAATCCAGATGGAAGATATTGCATTTTGAATTGTTAAATCAATGTCACCAAGTAGTATCTGATAATGGTCAAAGGGACTATCCCAATATACGTTAATTGTTCATAATGCCACGTGTAATTATATAGTGCATATGCACCATTGCTTACGAAAGTATGCCTGTTTCAAGAAGTGACAACTGGAAGGCTGTAGTATAAGACATTTCTTACAGTGAAATGTTGAACTCTTTCCTATTACCAGATGACAAATTTCTAGTAACAAATGTGGGAAGAATATTATTACCAATTTGATTTGTTGTCTTTCTATAATTAAGGTATGAAACTTGATTTATGCTTAATTAATTGTCACGAACCTGTCAATAGTTTGCATCTGCTTTAGATATGCAACATTGAAGGTACATGTACATTATTACACATAACTTATTAGTAAATATAAATACAATCTACGGATGTTACTGCAACACTGGATTTCTCACCTTGAAATCTATAGTGATGTTATCTACTAATTTCGGAAAGTTCAGGGTCATATCCATTTTCATGATTTGTATAAGCATAAGAAAGAGGAATGCAGAGAGACACAGAGACTGAGAGAGAGAAAAAAGATAGATTGGTTGGGAATGATGGAAGAGAGATAGAGTGGAGAGAGAAAAAGAAAGGAGGTCGGAGAGAGAGAAAGAAATTGACAGGAAAGAGAAACAGAGAGACAGAAAGAGAAAGAGGAAAGATAATAATATGTATTGATGGGTAAGTGGGCCAATGAGAGACAGAGATAGAGGGATATGAAAGTAAGCGAGTGGGAAGTAAAGGTGATGCAGACAGAGACATAGAGAGCGAGAAAGATAGTATGGTGGTAAGTGTGAGACAGGCGAGAGGATGACAGAGAGAGAGCAAAGAGGGAAGAGATATGCTAGAATGGGAGAAAGACAGAGACAGAAACACACATACACAGTCAGAGACAGAAATAGAGAGACAGAGAGAGAGATGCAGATGGATAAAATGGAGATGAAAGAGAGGAGAGCGCGATGGAGAAGAAAAAGAGAGAAAAGACAGAGAGAAATAGAGACAAACAGATAAGGGTGAATGGACTGGTATGTGGGTCAGGGATAGAGAGACAGAGAGAGAGAAAGAGAGAAAGAGAGAGAGGGCGAGAGAGAAGAGGGGAGCGAGAGAGAGGCAAGAATGGAGAGGGGAGAGAGGGAATGGGAGCGGTTAGGCAATAATATACATTGTAGATGTCTGTGTTCGTTGTACTTAGAACCTGTATTGTCAACGCAAAATGACTGCTATGTACATATTTTGCAACTAAATAAGCTAAAACGAATTTTCTAAAAAGACATACATAATGTAGAGCAGGAAGCTTTAGAATGGAAATTAATTGCTAGTTAAGACCTGCGTCAGCGTCTAACGGCATTTGAAGCTCGGGTTTCAGAAGATGTGCCAGTACTTGGAATATACCATGTTTTGCTTTGTAATCGAATACATGCCTTTTCAGAACTTCACTTCGTTTAGATCCAATGCATCAACGTCGATGAAATAGTTGCAACACGACGACACAGCTGCTGTTAATGACTAACATTAGTGTTCACAACGCAGGACATGAGCTATTTTCTCAATATTCTTCAAAGAATTCCACCAGCAGGTGTGCCCTTGCAATCAATTCTGGGTCTTTGTTTGAGTATGATATCTGAGATTAATTTTCTTCCGAAACCATCTATTGCCTCATATATACAAAATCCAATGGGCTGTGATTTTTCATAACCGTCTAGATGTCAAATATAGTTTGGCCATTTTGCACCGTAAATACGTCTTTTAAGATGATGTGCTTTTCTCAGTTCATCGTCATTTGGGTCTAGTGAGTGCACAATATGCTTTACATCATTGCGCTTTACATTTTCCGATGGTGTATACGGCGGTTATACAACGACCTATAATCGATTTTACTGTCCACTACTTTTCATTTCATGTCCATCACATCATTGTTATATTATGGGGTTTGCATAGATATAAATACTTAAGCAGACATCGATTCTAAGTATTTTTGATTAGCATTGTCACATGTTGGCATGTATGTTCCGAAAGTTCAATCATAAGACATTCTTGAGTACCCTCACTGGGTCACCAAAGTTTATTACATAGATATATAACTGGACATAGCGAAATCGTGATATTTTGGAGAGGGTGACTCTTAGTAACAGTGACTTATAATGCTCAAATTATGATTTGAGTGCAAACTGTATAATAAAACTCCAAGGGAACTTCTGGCATTTCGTATACTTTGATTGTGTTTAACTTTTGCATAAATAAAGGGAACTTGCGGTTACCTGCGCCAATAGTTTGGATTTTGGGTCTACATGGTTCGAGGCGATCGTTGTAAACATATATGAATGGCGGTATAGATACTGGATCCGAACTGTTTGTTCCTCTGTTTGATAGTTAGATCATATGTTCAGAGAGTTGGAAATAAATGCTTATTTGAGCGATTGTAATATGTAAAGACTGTCACATGTGACAGAAACTGTTGTTAAGCATGCAAATAATTCATATGGTTTATGTAGAATGAGTAGAAGTCGATTATCTGGTGCCTATCTCCCTTTCCTATTTTCGATGTGTAGGTAAAGGTTGACTGGTACCCATTCCAATGTATTTAGACCCTTGCTTGACTCCTTTATTTGAAAGACGCACCGTGTCACGCCTTTGCAAACAGAAATCAGAACAGACAGGGTCAGATCTGGGTCCATGTTTATAAAACCTTTTAGTTGAGTCTGAATTCGTTCTCAAGCTTTTGATTGGTCAGATTTGAGTTCTCAAGCTTTTGATTGGTCAGATTTGAGCCAAAGGCTCAAATCTGACCAATAAAAAACTTGAAAACGAACTCAGACTCAACTAAAAGTACAAAAATGAGTCATGCAGGAAGCACCACATACAGAACAAACAGTCGCCCGAACAGCAACACAAGGAAACAGCAGATGTACATAACTATAAAAACATCAAGAGACTCACAAAGACAAAACAAACATACAATAGGGGGAAGATGGAAGTACCGCCTCGGAACGGTCAGTGACAAAAGTCACTGGGGGTTAAACCGGTTTATGGGCGCCCAGCCTCACACTTATTTCATCCTCACCCTAAAAGACAAACAGTGTAAATAAACGTATCCCCTCTCCGACTAATCTACAACAACCGCGATGGCAAATACAGTGGTAAAGTTCATGTATAACGAAAACATTTAAGTGAACAAACTGTATCCACCTATCGCTAGTGTACTCAATGGTTGAGCTGCAAACAGAGTAACTGTAGAAAATTAATAAAGGGTACGACAAAAACGAAATAGTACAGATATCCGACGTTCTCCTTTAAGAAGTTTTATAAGCATGGCTACAGGGTTTTCTCTGTTTGCTAATGGTATATAAATGTATATAAATCTGACTCTACTTCCTTGTGACTGTTGTCACTGACCGTTCCAATGCGGTATTTCCACACCCTACTGTGTTTTGTTATGTTTTGTGCGTCTCTGTGTCTTTCCATATGCATTTACATTTACAGTCTGTATGTCATGGCCAAACTATCCGGTTGTAATATGCCATTGTAAAATCCAGCTAATATATATTCATAAATAGCATTAGGTAAAGGGCTAGACGTTTAGATGAAATCAGAAAAAGGTGCTATTTAGTTTAAATAACAGTTACTTTTATTACTTTTCTTGAACACCGTCTTGTATTATCATGTATGTCTATATATTATACTCCAAATATTTAGAGGATAACAAAATTCAGCTACTGGTGTACAGTACATTAGTTACTTTACATGTGCATGCCTTGATATAGGATGATATACGCTAAATCAATTTCCATACAGAATGTGAATAATAAATACATCGACTCTAATTGCTTTGTCAGTTACAAAATTGAATTCAAATATCCGAATCCAAGATATGGCAAAAGTGTTTAAGCGCAGAAATAATACAACGACCCATGTAGCACGATTATGGTTTTCATTGGGACATTGTTAAACTGTATATCGAACTTGAAGATCTGACAGAGAATGACACCGCCATTTCAAACCTAGCAGCCCTGCTCTTGGTATGACAAAAATTAAATTCAATGGCAGATAAATAAAACGAGATCAGATACCCCAATGTTTTTTACTTAAATTGTTTGTTATCATATGCTCTATTCATTAAAAACGTTTTATGGAACTGTTTTCATTCGACGTGTCATCCCCCGTATTAATGATTCTACGAGGTCTTAAACACGCATCTTTAAGATAAAACGATATTGCGAGGACTCGGCTACACACAGATATTTATTGTCATGAAATTTGGATTTACGAGGATTTAAATATTTAATCGATAGTGTGAGGACTTGGGGTGAGCACTCCGATTGGCTGCTTTCTTTATCTACCGGAAATCTGACCGGCTCATCATACACACATTTTATGAAGGGGAAGTAAATTGTGCATCAGCAGGGTACACTTGCGACAACTTTCCAACTTCATTAGGACCTATAAATTTCAGGTTATTGTTAGCATAGATCTCGTTTTGACAGCATTTGTGAAAACAACTTTCCGAGGACCCGAATGCAAGTCCTCTATATGCAAACCGTCCTCAGATCATTGGTGTGCATCAACGCTTACGTCCTCAGGACGTATGCAATACACACACACACACACACACACACACACACACACACACACACACACACACACACACACACACAAACATTTTACCATTGTTGAAAAAGCAGATATAAGATTATTGTCAATGCATCCTGTCGCAATATTTTTAGGGTTAGGCCTTCTCTACAGTTTGAGTTCAATAACATTCTTGTCAGAATGTTAGTCCGTGTGTACACGACCTAAAACAAATATTCTAACGCAATCTGACAATTTCCTGCAATCTGATTGGCTCATGTGACCAAATTTGCGGCATATAATATTTTATATGTCGAAAATTCAACCAATCGAAAACGACCGAATGTAAATATATCAATGCGCGTTGTTTATCTCACACTTAAATCTACTGTGATGTTCCTTGTAAGCAATCCTCCTACATTGACATATATTCCCAGTGTTTTATGTTATTTCCATTGTTTACTTTGTCAAGACTTGACCGGTCTCTTTTATGCACATGTGTCATGTTGAGAATTATTGAGATACTCTTAGCGATGTGTTCCAGATTTTTCCATATTTATTTTAAAATTCAAGCATAACGTTATAACGTGACGTCATTGTTACAGACGACGTTTTGGGGTGTGGCACGAAAGACTAGGATAACGTTTTATTTTTCCCGACATGTGTATTGAATTAATTGAACATATGAAATAGCTATTGCATAATTATTCATGACTAATGAAATAACAAATTACATCTGGTCCGGTGTTTTATTTTTGTATGAACCAGGGTGAAAAGTTCCAGTTAAGAAATCTGAGATAAACTGGTGCACTATTTCTTGCCTCATCACTCATTTAATCATCGGCGCGCGTGGGATAGAGACAACTTGGGCACAAATGACATTAAAATCGGATTCAGCAATTTGGTATTTTTCGTGTTAAGATTGCGTTAGAATAGGCCTTCGGCGTCGCCATTAAAATAATTTGCGACCGTTCAAAACCTCATATACCGTCGCAAATTTCAAATTACAGTAGGATTTACCCTATATTTGCTATCTGCAAATATATTACAGTAAAGCCATTAAATAGGTCTAATTCTGGGTCTGTATGGCAAGTGGTACGTTAATGCAGGTCCAACGTAATGCAGAATGCTCATATAGGAATGTTCTGAATTACATTTGCGCTGCATTGAGCAACTACCTGCGTTTGAACACTCATGTATTTCCATATATGAAAAGCTATTTATGACAGGTGCTACTGTCCATTAAATTCTAAATTTGTTCCACATGTGTACATCGATTTTATTAAAAGTAGAACTAACAAAAGTAGAACTGCCACTACGTGGTCTTTTACCATTTCCGTCTTCATAATGAATCAAGTTATTAATAGCGCAAAATTAAAAAAATGCTCAATTAAACAAAAACAGGGTATTGGGAAAGAAAAACCTTTTGTCGCTCTTTTACAGATTTTGCTCTAACCAATGGCAGTATATCCAATGTTTTTACTTCCAGATGAGTTGTTTGGAGTGGATGAAGTATCTCTAGATCTACAACCAAGAGAATAGAGTGAACCGCCAAAATTCATAAGCAGTGAATTTAGTGATCTTAGAAAACGAACACCATGTGAGGTTTTGCAGATCTTGATATATCTACATATACATGTATACAGATTAAGAACACAAACTTGTTTTTGACAACCTCAACAGCAATTTTAGGCAATTATAAGAATTTAAAAGTTTAGTTTGTGTTGAAGGGATTATAGGTAAACGTTTCAATAGAAGGATATAGGTCTACACAGGTCATTTGGAATATCATGAATTTAAGTACAATATATGTACTTGTTTTGCTGAATATATATATATTATTGCCTTTACAATGTGCATTCATGACGTAACCGTGGATTATGCGATGACTTCGAATAAATCAAAATTTGAAGCCTGAAGCAACGCAATTGCAATTTTAGAATTTAAAAAAAAGTTAATTTCACTTTTTTTATTCTATAACAGGGCCGCTTATATAACCAGTGCAGTTTCCCCTAAAAATTAAAAAAATATTTGAAATTTTATTTCCCTTTGCTTAAATGCCGATGTAAATGTTCCCTAGAATGATAGACCCGGCCTTTTTCTCCTCTAACTGAAAAAGCCCTGTATTTGTACATGTATTTATCAACACTAATACATGCGTGGTGTATAAATATATGTAATTTTATCATATATATATATATATATATATATATATATATATATATATATATATATATATATATATATATATATAATTTTAAGAGGGCTTTCAAAATGATCATAGATGGGAACTGTTCAGCTCTATACAATTTCCCATTCTGCTTGTGGGATATATACATATGTTGGGATCTTTAGAATTGTTGCAACTCTATTTTGTGTCATTATTACAGCCAATGGTTAAACATATTATCAATGGCCTTTAGTCAAAACAAATTAAACGACCAACTCGTGAAACTTAATTGATATACATGTACTAGTAATCGACAAGAAGTTAATTCTTCAAACTAATTTTAATGACCAAAATGAACCCTACAAAAATGCTGACCAGTTACTTTACAAACAAAAAATGTGGGTGTTACAGGAATATAGTATGTGAGAAGATATTCTTCATAATGGTAATTCTTTTAAACTATAAATGTGTTCTTTTTCAGTGGATAGCATTGTTTTTACTCCAAACAGGTATTGAGTTTTATTGGTACCTAAGACGTTGATCTAGAGATTGGACCTCAAGAACATCATACACAGTGCGTGGCTTCGTCGTCCTAATGCAGAATGTTGCATATTATTTCTAGTTGCCTGTGCCCTTGACCTAGACATTTGATGTCGGTTAACAAGTATTGTGTGTTTGTGTTAATTAACGTCCGTTTCTGCTCACTATGGGTTAAAAGTTGCCTGAGACATGTGACTTATGAGTAGACCCAGATCAGACGGCTCCTAGAGGAGCCGTCTGATCAGGGTCTGTTCTGTTTGCTAACAAAATTTGATAGATCTTTTTCTTTGGTTTCTAAAATGTCTATAATGTCCCACCTTCCATATTTTCTATAACTATTTTGTGAATGAATATTCAGTAGGTATTGAAGTTGGAATAAACATAGAACAGGGAACCAGGGTTAAGTGCAATGTTTTACTACTTCTGGTTTGATCAAACATTTGTGCAACTATTGACCAAGTGTCAAACAGCTGGAATTCTGATTTGACATCGTGATAATCCTCGTCGTAACTGGTACACATGTACCAATATGTTTGCAAATACGATTAACCTTGTGGTTGCGGCATAAAGGTGAAGTCAACATTTAATTTAGTTTTATTTTTGTAATCGCCGATATCACCTGAAAACGATTTACAGGGCTTGCTGCATTGGACGAACTTGTGACTACATTTGTAAACAGTCTGGATCCAGACGAGATACTGAGTAACTCGTCTTCTCACCAGGGTTCAAACTGTTTGATACACCATATACGTTTTAGAGAAGAAATATAAGTAAAGTCCACTTTGAAACTTTAAGCAGACGGCATTGTTTGCAGACGAAAATAAATAATTTGGCGCCAAAAGAGTTAAGATATTTCATTATCAAAATACGCCATGTCATCTAAAATGACGTCATGTAAAGAAAATGTTTGAAGACATGTAGTTATAAAGTGCATAACTCTACTGAATCTTCTATCAAGGGCAGCTAGTTGGTCCTCCATTAACACTGGGGATACAGGGTCGGACAGCAATGAGGTCCGCATCAGTGAGCTCAGCTTATCAGGTCCTAGGAAAACGTTCAGAAAGTTGAGGAATGTTGATTTCTTAATCAGACAGCATTTATTTCCCCGACTGGTGTGATAATTCAAATGGCCTTGGTTTTTAGGGTTCCCAAATCTAGAATTAGAAATATGTAAATTATACACTTCTCTTTGTCCAGTTATGTTATCGTCCAATCATTTAACCCTTCGCTTGCTGTTCACGTCAATATACCTACCTGTAAATAGTGAAGACCCAGATGAGACACCACCTGCAGGAGCTGTCTCATCAGGGTCTGCACTATTTACAAGTGAATTGTGCAACCAGTGCACTCCGCAGCAGTGGTTGCGCAGCGAAATACTTGTACACAGTGAAGATATATGTAATTATACAACAAGGTATGGGTAAAAGGAGAAATGTATTTTAAAATTCAGCAAGCGAAGTGTTAACCATTATAGAACTACAGATAACGGTGCCTACCCATATACTAAAATCCTCATTTCTCCATCAAACCCTATTGTGATCACTCTTTAGAATCGTCTCGAAGATTCTAAAGAGTAGTCACAATATAGGGTTTGGTGGAGAAATAAAGGAGCTATTCTTGAAAATGTATACACTTCTTTTTGTCCATATGTATTACCGCTCAATCCATTTAACCATAACGCTCATGGAAATTTATACAATAATTCTTAACTTCATGAATATTTAGTACAAGAATTCGTATGATGCACAATGAAAACTGTTTTTCTGACATTTCAGGAAATTTAGAATCAGATATGTATTATTCCATAAGCATTAAGCAAACAGAGCAGACCCCGATCAGATAGAGGAGCACTCCGATAAGAGTCTTCGCGGTTTGTCATTCAAAATCCTCTCGCAAAGTTAACCCTTTTACGCTGTATGGACTTACCAATAAACTACATGACGAGCTGTTCCACTCTGTTAATTCAGGGTTGAAAGGGTTAAATAAATCTAATCTCCATTTTGATGTATGTTCAACCAAGAATTGTTATTATCCACCGTTGCTTTTGAAAAATAATGTTCAACAATACAAACCTTGATCAGATGGGAAGCGGGTATCTGCTCTGGGTCTATACTGTTTGGTTATGTCTATTTGTAAGGATACTGGACATAAATGGACTATTTTTGTATCTTTACAAGTGGCCATAATTGATAGTTATATATAAGGAAAATCAAACAGAACTATTATTTCCTATTATATTTAATTACCCTTTATGCTATGAATATGTAAGAATTAATGACATAATGGACATACATTATCAGAATGGTTATAATGACATCAGGAACATGTGAATATTCACCAATGCACAGGCTGTAAAAATGTATACATATATCTAGGTGGGACTATATTGTCTTTATGCATTAATAGCCGTACCTATGAGGTAATGGGATAACTCTTCACTTGCTGTTCACGTCAATATGCCCACCTGTAAATAGTGAAGACCCCGATGAGACAGTTCCTGCAGGAGCTGTCTGATCAGGGTCTGCACTATTTGCAGCCAGTGCACTCCACAGCCGTGATTGAACAGAGAAATATTTGTAGACAGTGAAAATATATGTAATTATACAACAGGACATGCGTAAAAAGAAGAGTGAAATTTAAAGTTCAGCGAGAGAATGATTAATCGATCTAATAGAACATTTATACAACCTTAGCATGTGATTCAGACGTTATACACTGTTGAGTACCATACTGAAATGTTTTGGACGAGTGCACAGTCGAGTCAAAGGTAGCTTTTCACAGATGTGAAAGAGTCCAATATATTTCAGTACGGGATTCAACAATCTATGATATCCTCTTTATTATACACCATCGTTTACTACTCAAACTAGAACCATCACTAAAGGTGGTTGATACCCCCACCTACCTCCTTGTCAAAAGATCCAATGACTTCAATACAAAAGGCAATAGTTCAATAATCCTTTCATCCACACTTGCGGAAATAAATTTATTAAAGTCCAGTCAACGAATGACTCACATCAAAATTATGTCACACACATCTACACATCATTATAAGTGCATATGCAAATTTTCAAGTTCAATGGCGAAGAAATCTAGAAGTAGTACTTGAGAAGTTATGCTCTGGACAAAAAAAATACTTAAGAAAAGTAACAAAGGGGAATTATTCCCTCAAAAATGAATACAGAGTTACAGTCCTTGTTGACTGCACATCCTCTCATCACCCTATATCCATATATAAAGTTTCATAGTTGTACCTACAATACTTGAGAAGTTATGCTCCAGACAAAAAAAAAATTGATTCTGAAAAGTAACAAAGGGGAAAAACTCCATTTAAATGAATTTAGAGTTACAAACTTTGTTAACTGCATATCCTCTTATCACTCTCTATCCATATATAAAGTTTCACAGTTGTACCTACAATACTTGAGAAGTTATGCTCCGGACAAAATATTGCTTCTGAAAAGTAACTAAGGGGAATAACTCCCTCAATAATGAATTTAGAGTTACAACCCTTGTTGACTGCACATCCTCTTATCACCCTCTATCCATATATAAAGGTTGACAGTTGTGTCTGCAATACTTTAGAAGTTACGCTCCGGACAAAAAATTGCTTTTGAAAAGTAACTAAGGGGAATAACTCCCTCAAAATGAATTTAGAGTTACAACCCTTGTTGACTGCACATCCTCTAATCACTCTCATAATGTGTACCATGTTTAAAGACAATATCATAAACAGGTTTCAAGAAAATGGCATGTACCAAAAATATATCCCAATTAAGAGACAAAATCTGAAGTTAAAAAGGGGCATATTCTGTCATATTTTGTGCAAGAGTTATGATATGAAACATGGTGAAAACTGTCCGCACATAACACTTATACTATGTACATGTACAAAGTTTGAAGGTGATATCAAAAATGGTTTTCAAGAAAAAAGCAAATGTCCCGGAAAAACGCGAGTGACGGACGACGGACGGACGGACAAGTTGAATCACCACAGGTGATGAGGGTATAATAATCAACTATTGATCTGTTGTTCATGTATAATTTTATAAATGCATAAAGAGAGGCAGCTTGTTCGTGAGAAGCCAGACTTTGCAAAGCTCTAGTATTGTTTTAATGTATTTTATTCAACAGTGAATAAACATGGTTGTTTTAAACAGCAGATGGCTGCTTAATGCCAGACAAAAGTAATGCAGGCAGCTCCTTTATTAGGAACCACCAACCTCAAAGAATCACGTTTAGACTCAGATTTAGACTCCTTCTAGTGGTCGCATTAGAGATGTTTACAGCATGTACACAAGGATTGCTCATCCTAATACATGAAGCGGTATCAGTGGGATGCATTTAACCAGTCTTATGGAGTCTAAATACCGAGCCAACATGGAATACAACCCGTTTAATATCCATGTAAGAAACATGCTCATCTAAATTGTGGCATTTCAACCGCTTCTTAACCCATTCCTACATATTGACGACTTTTGACGACTCTGTAAAAGTCACTTTGTGAAACCATTGTCATAAATAGAGCCTTAGATGATGCTCCTTTTCGGTAGATTTATTCAAAGAGGTTGGATCTAAAAATAGCCTATGAGGTAATGGGTTAACCCATTCAACGATTTATTTTCAAACGGGCCATTCCAAAATTTAAACTGGCCAAGCTCACTGTTATTATTCAAGGATTAAGTTAAGAAAATAATATCATGACAAACAGTGCAGACCCTAATAAGAGGGCTCGTCTAGCAGTCCATCCTTCTTGGTCTACACTGTTTGAAAATTACAATAGTGACTCGTTTTCCGTACTGGGTTAATACTGTATGTTAAGGGTTGCACAGAACTTATGAGACCAGCATCACTTTCTATACGAAGTCCCCGTAATTAGATTTATTTATTTGCACCACAGTGATTCCATTTCGAATCCATCCAATTTTTGTTTTCGCTCGTATTCTCAAATCAATGGAGCGATTTTGGACCATTTGTAATGCGTTTTTATTCGGATGATACTTATACTTATCACGTTTATATAGAGTCCTTAATTACTCATGCAGTATGTATCTATTTTATGGACAACTAGAAAAGTGTGTATGTAAGACACAGCGATGCCCCCGAGGTGGTGCTTGCCTAGCTGCACGTAACATTCCTAAGTCATTTGACCTTAACCATGGGTTTGCGGGCAGTATGGGCTGGGTGCGTAATGAAAGTATGGGTGGTGTTTGATGTGTATATGCATTTCCTGGTGCCAGTAGCTATTGCGGTAATGAGATATAAGACGATGAAAAAACCGTGACAACCAACTGCACGTATAATTCCAAAGTCATTTTACCTTGACCTTTGGCTTACAGGCAGCCTGGGTCGGGTGAGCAATGAAAGTATGGATGGTGTTTAATGTGTATATGCAATTCCGTGGCAATAGCTACAGTGGTTAGGGATATATCAGACGATGAAAAACTGTGACCTTGACCTTGGTCTTGCGGACAGCATGTGTTGGGTGTGTAATGCAAGTATAGATAGTATTTAATGATAGTATTTAATGTGTATATGCAATTCCATGCAAATAGTTACAATGGTTAGGGAGATATAAGACAATGAAAAAACTGTGACAACCAACTGCACCTAAATTTTACCAACTGCACGTAAAATGTCCAAGTCATTTGACATTGGGCTTGCGGGCAGCATGGGTGGGGTGCCATATTATAGCACAGATGGTGAATAATGTGTATGAGAAATTTCATGTGAATAAGTGTAGAATTACTGACATATAACGCATTATAGCAAAGCGTGACGCACAAGACAGACATACAGACAGACGGACGGACGGCGGACAGACGGACGGACAGGTGCAAAACATAATGCCCCCTGACTGTCGTCACGGGGGCATACAATTGTAAACGTTACATAATAATTATACAATAAGTCCGAAACATTTTCAAACAAGCTATATATGGATTGTTTAGTCGATTTTTACACGTTTACATTAGAAAAGGACGTGTGTAATATAGCAGTGAAGCATTTCACCGAATATAAGGACACAGTTTGGGACATAGACAGTGTATTACTATTCGGACATTTTCTAGAGTGCTGGTGTTTCGCGACCTTGGAAGGTTGAGTGTTTTTAAACAATTTCTGCGCTGCTGACGTTTTGTGTTATACTACAGCACAGATCAAGCTGTTTATTCGCACTATTGAGGGCACTCTATGTAGGTAGATCTACCAATATTTCATATTTCTGATTTTTGACATTGGATAATATGACTCAGTGAAATCTATATAAAGTCTTTAGTTTCCGCTATACAAACGAAATTTGGGACGCACATGATGACGTAATATGACGTAAAATTCTTCACGCATGAGTGATCATTCTTCAAACGAAGGATGTTCAAAAAGTTCCGCTGGTGTATAAAACTGTTACCAAAACAGACATAATGCATCGTCTGCAGAATGGATTGTGGTGGCAGCAAGGGACCCTTATGAAACCATTCTGTATGATACTAAAATTTCGTCAAAGACTGATGCAATAACCATAATCATCAAATCACATGAGGCATATAAGATTATTGAAGAATCACTGTTTGATCGCTATGTGTTCAATTCAAATAAAAATAGAACCGGTGTTGAAAGTCATTTCACAGAGTCTGGTAAAAACGTGGTGTTGTCCTTGTACAATAATAAAACAATATTTGTACAAGGCAATGGTTGCTGGTCCTGGAAAGAAAATGTGTTCAGTATAATATGTGATTCTTTGAGAGAAATGGCAATGGAACCCACAATTATTATATCTGACACATCATCGCCATCTTGTTATTCAGGGAGCACAAGTCCATTACTCTGTCTCAGCAGAATGATAAATAGTGTAAGATCTGCTAGATATAAAGTAGGCATAGACAACTAAATGGATACAATGACTCTAGAAATCCGGATACACCAAACTGTACACCAAAGCGTAGGACGACATCGCAACCTTATGTTGATAATGACATCGCCTTAGTTAAGCAGCTTTGTCAGTCTACCACTTTTATTCATCAAGATCCCAGTGAAACAGTCGTCATCGATGATAGTAGCTGCAAAACACCATCTTCTGATAAAAAATCCATGTGTGAAAACTTCGTTGATCTGCCTAGTACTCATGACTCATTAATACAAACCCATTCAGAGAAACAAACTCAGTGTGAGATATCCAGTTTTATTACTCCTGCTTTACATGAAGACAAAAGTGCTGAAAAGTGAAAATGATAGTTTGATAAAAATAGTCGATTCCAAGGACAATGAAAATAAAACACTCAGATCAAAGTTGAGTGGTCTTTCCTCTGATAAGGAGAAAATTGAAAGCGCTCTAACAGGCGCCAGATCCGATCTCTCTTATGCAAATGCTAAAGTGCTTATAAATGAGCAAGACTTAACACAACTTAAAAAGGAAAACGAAAAGGTAAAAAAGGAGAAGTCTGGTCTGTTAGATGAACTAATGAAAGTAAGAGGACGAACAGATAGTGTCGAAACAAAAATAGATATGGCAGCTGAAAATGTTGAAAATAAAGTGATACTTGAGATAAACCAGCTAAAGAAAGTATTGGTAAAAGAGCTTGACGATATAAAATCACAAATAAGCAAATCAAAGGCCCTAACTAGTAGGTCGACCATAGAAGAGCGTCGGGAAAAAAGGAAGTCAGACCTATTCCAACAGTGATAACTAAGAGTAAGGAAAATACCACTCCAGGCAATGAACGCAGGAAAAAGACTGCATTTGTAGCAGGTGACTCTATGACCAGGGTTTTGAGCACTGCTAAAATGTGTGACACACATCTTGAAGTAAAGATAAGAAGCCATCCAGGTGGACGTGTTAGAAGTATTGAAAATTCAATTCTCAGATTGCTGGATACGGACCCAGAGTACCTGAAACAGTTAGATGCCATCGTTCTGCATGTAGGTACAAACAATATATCTGATTCAGACTGTAGTGAAAGCATTGCAGACGAATTTAGAGATACAGTGCATTCCATAAAATCTATCAATCCAAGAGCAAAGCTCATTGTATCATCTATTAGTCGAAGAAGGTATGACAATCAAGTGAATGACATGATTAGAAAAGCAAACAGTTCCTTAAATAATATGTGCCAAGAGAATGGCTACTACTTCTTAGACAATGATGCCGGACAGAACATTATATAGAGATAATATACACCTAAATGCAAAAGGAGGGAAAGTGCTTGGTGTCAGTTTGAGAAACGTCCTGAATAAGGCACTTGGTATAACACAGTCCGAAACAATGTCTGAAAATAATTCGGGTTTTCACAACGGGAGGTTCTCTGGGAGGAAAAGGACTTACAACAACAACAACAGAATGGTATTTATGCCAGTACCATCCTACTGGCTGAACAACCAGAACCCATGGAATGTTCCCAACCATGTTTGGGGATTAAATATGGTCGCATTAACACATTTGTCTAACCAGAAAACCATCCATTGTAACCGAAATGACTTTTCTTTGAGTTTTGAAATTAATCAGGAGACTGAAGAAACTAACAGTGAGTTTTCCTGCATATCTCTAAATTCTTGTAATATAAATGCTGTCAATACAAATACTGTCAATCTAACCCATGAGGCTCGATCTACTTTAGACACTTGTTTTGAATGCATTGATGATCAATCAAATGATTTTCAGTATATTGGTATACTTACTTTGTGATACAAATACCCCCGACAGCAATCAGCGTAATTTCAAGCCATGTGTTGACAAGAAAGGTTTGAAAATAATTCACTTAAATATACACTACTTGTATCCAAAATTAGATGAAGTCAAACTTATCATAAATCAACAAAATATTGACATTTTGTGTTTATGTGAAACTTTTTTGAATGATTCTTTCTAAAAAATTGAGCTGATTATACATACTTTCAAATTATTCCGAAAAGATAGGCAGACGCATGGGGAGGTCTGCTTATTTATGTCCGAGATAATTTGACTTGTGTGGAAAGATTAGATCTTCAAAGTGCCGCTGTCGAATCAATATGGCTTGAAATTAAGCAGTCTAATTCTAAGTCATTTTTACAGACCGCCTTCTTCAAAAAGACAATGGTTAATATATTTTACTTGTATGATGAAAACTCACCATTAGATGAAAAAGAATGCATTGTTATTGGTGATTTTAACTTTGACTTGATAGAACTGGACGGTCCTTCCAAACCTTGGCTTGAAATGATGGAATCAGTAAATTTCAGTCAATTGATGGAAAGTCCAACAAGGGTCACGCCTAATTCAGCTACATTGATAGATCATGCATTTGCTAATACTCCATTAAATATATTAGATGTCTTAGTTCCTGTGTGTGCTGTAAGTGACCACTATCCAGTTTGTTTAATTCGTAAAATACTGCCACATTATCTTAAAGGTCCTGTGCATAAAACTATCACTTACCGGTCAATGAAAAGATTCAATGAAGGTAATTTTCTATGTGAACTTTCCAACAAGCCATGGTTTCTTATAGATAATTATGATAATCCAGATGATTCATTAGAGTTCTTTCTGGATATTTTTAAATCTACTTTATATATGTACTTCACAACAGCAGGTGTTAAGTGCTTGTGTGGCGGCCGTAAAAAGTCGCCCCGTACTTCATTCTCAGTGTTGTTATGTTTTCTGGTCCTTCGGGATCATTAGTTTTCATGTTATTAGTTTTGAAAATTGAATACTGCTTAAGCCGGTGCTAGGGGGCGTGAGTAGTGTTGCACTTTTAATTACTACTCATGAACAGACTCAATAAAACCGAGTCTGCAATTTTCTCTTTTTGCATTTCTGCTTTTGCTTTCGAAGGATCAACCATTTTCAGAATATATGTACTTCACAACAGCAGCTGTTAAGTGCTTGTGTGGCGGCCGTAAAATGTCGCCCCGTACTTCATTCTCAGTGTTGTTATATTTTCTTGTCCTTCGGGATCATTAGTTTTCATGTTATTAGTTTTGAAAATTGAATACTGTTTAAGCCGGTGCTTGGGGGCGTGAGTAGTGTTGCACTTTTAATTACTACTCATGAACAGACTCAATAAAACCGAATCTGCAATTTTCTCTTTTTGCATTTCTACTTTTGCTTTCGAAGGATCATTTTCAGAATATTTAAACAAACATGCTCCATAAAGAACACGTCGCGTAAAAAGAAATCACCAACCAAACTGGATGAAGCCTGAAATTCTAGAAGCTATCAAAACAAGAGACAATTACCATAAAAACTTTGGAGACAATTCGTTAAAGATCTTATAGTTGATGCAAAGAAATGTTTTTACCACGAAACTATTAACTCTAACAAACGCAATCCCAAAATACTATGGAATAGTCTCCGTGAGATGTCTGGTTTTAATGAACAAATTCAAACTAACTACATTAATGATGCTAATGGGGATCCAATTACTAACCCTAAGGAATCAGCGAATGTGTTCAATGAACATTTCTCATCAATATTTCGAACAGCTCAGAGTGATATACAGCATGGTGATTACTATAGAAATAGTACAATTACAAATATTACTACAACGCAACTTGAGGATACCCTTGCTTTTATCATTCCCGAAGTTAGTGTATCATTTGTTGAGACCCAGCTTAAGTCCACAGGTTCCGATGGTCTTAGTGCAAGATTTGTTAAAATTTCTGCTTATATCATAGCTCCAGTCCTTGCTAAGATCTTTAATCACAGCATCAAGACACATTTTCCCCCAAGCATTAAAGACAGCCAAAGATGTACCCATTTACAAGAAGGGTTCTAGGAATGATAAGAGTAATTATAGGCCTATTTCCATTTTACCTATCATTTCATTGATTTTCGAACGTCATGTTAGCATTCATCTAAAGGAGTATTTTGAGACTAATAATCTATTTTATTCTCGACAGTCGGGCTTCAGAACGAATCATTCGTGCGAAACTGCTCTTGTCAAGTTATTAGATGATTGGATTTCAGCAATTGATAATAATGAAATTGTAGGTACGGTATTTCTAGATCTTTCTAAAGCCTTTGATCTGGTTGATCACAGACTACTAATAAATAAGCTAAAACTATATACACTTGATTATTCAGCACATTCTTGGTTTAGATCATATTTACATAACAGGTTTCAGCAAACACAAGTATCTGGTGTATGTTCTAAGTCAACTCTGGTATTATCAGGGGTACCTCAATGGTCTGTCTTAGGACCTTTGTTATTCTTAATTTTCATAAATGACATGCCCTATACAACTAAACATTCTTTAAATGACATATTTGCGGATGACACGACAATTTCCGCCCATGGCGTATCACTTGACATAGTCTTAGATTCTCTAACTAATGATTTATCAAATGTTAGAATGTGGTGTTGTCAAAATAGCATGACTATCAATGTAGAAAAGACTAAAGCAATGTACATTACATCCAATCCAAAGTCATATGGTATTCGATTAATTGAACCTACATTGAAATTTGATCATGATTTTATTATATGTAGCACAGAAGAAAAATTGTTGGGGTTACAATTGATAGCACTCTTACTTGGGAAAGACAGATTGACATTACCTTAAAGAAATGTAACTCTTTACTATTTTTGTTATCGCGGATAAAGACATTTCTCACTATCCCTATACGAAAAATATTTTTTTAATGCTTAAATCCTTCCCCATCTTGGCTACTGTTGTATTATATGGGGTAATTGTAATGTTTCTCTAGAAGATAGACTTATTCGATTTCAGAAAAGAGCTGCAAGAATAATTCTTGACAAGGATTACAATAGCCCTTCTAATGTTTTATTTAACGAACTCAAGTGGATGACCTTTCCTGAGAGGGTTAGATTTCAAAAGGAGGGTTTATTATACAAAATTTTCAGCGGTCAGTCTCCCGATTGCCTAAACGATTTGTTTAAGTTCACCTCAAATGTCCATAATCGAACTCTACGATCTTCATCTCAGTTTCAGCTTTATTCTCCAAGGCCTAATACTGAGATCTTTAGAAAATCATTCGTCTATTCTGGTACACTTATTTGGAACAGTCTTCCAATTACTATCAGAAATGCCATTTCTGTTAATCAGTTCAAACTATTTTATTTGCAGTGGATCCGACAGAAAAATTAACCAATTAGTCCATAATTATACATCTTGACAACATATATCCTTTATCTGTACATAACGTATTTCTCAATACCGGTATACAATGTAAACAGTTTTTGTTGTAGCAGTTATTGTTGCAGCAGAACTGTTCTAATGCTGTATAATTATGCTGATTTCATTTTTCATTATTGAAATGGTTTAATAGCGTAATTACTGCACTGGACACATTGTTTAACATTATGTTCCGCGATTGTTATCTTTGCTCATAAATGTATGAAATGTACCGATTAAGAGGGCATCGGGGTAGATTACCCATTTGGCCAACCGAGCTACCCTTATTAAGGTATTTTATTCATTCATTTACTCATTTATATTAATTGGGTTACTCCGAAAGCCTTTTTTTCATTCATTCAATTCGTCAAAAACCTTCTGCATACAGTTGTGATCCAGATGAGACGTTGAATAACTGAACGTCTTATCAGGTTCAATTAGTTTACACTATCTGCATTTGTTTTAATTTGAAGCAGAGGACAATTAAGTTGAACTTAGAATTATTGGACATACCCATTTTCTCACTTTGTTCATCAAATATATAAAACAATTCATTAAAAAGGGATATGATCCTGTATTATTACAACATACTGCATGTTTGGTTGTGAACCCTTTTACAGTTGGCAATCACGCTGGCCTCTTTGCATGTACGCCGACAAGAAAGGTTTAGTACTCTATGAAGGCGACCTCTTAAATCCAGAAATGGAAGGAGAACGTCGGATATCTGTACTATTTCATTTTTGTCGTACCCTTTATTACTTTTCTACAGTTACTCTGTTTGCAGCTCAATCATTGAGTACACTAGCGATAGGTGGATACAGTATGTTCAATTAAATGTTTTTTTGTTATACATGCACTTTACCACTGTATTTGCTGTCGCGGTTGTTGTAGATTAGTCGGAGAGGGGATACGTTTATTTACACTGTTTGTCTTTTAGGATGGGGATGGAATAAGGGTGAGGTTGGGCGCCCATAAACCGGTTTAAACCCCCAGTGACCTTTGTCACTGACCGTTCCAAGGCGGTACTTCCACCTTCCTCCTATTGTATGTTTGTTTTGTCTTTGTGCGTCTCTTGTTGTTTTTTCTACCCATGTACATTTGCTGTTTCCTTGTGTTGCTGTTCGGGCGAGTGTTTGTTCTGTATGTGGTGTTTCCTGCATGACTCATTTTTGTACTTTTATAACGAGCTAAATATTTTCTCGTATTTATAATAATGACAGCGCGGGTAAATGGCGTCACAAATATGTGATTTTCATAGCGCGTGCATTCATCCACCTGAATCGGGGTCAGATGTCATTTATGCATTTCATTTTTTGTGTGCAACACTTTATACAATATCATAGGCGTAGCTAGGGCTTGAAAAAATATACGCACATCGAGGCACGAATTGCCGAGCGGGGGAGAGTGTGGGAGGGGGTTTCCCCCTCCCGCCGGTGGGGTCCGGGGGCCTCCCCCGAAAACAATTTAGAAATTTAGATGTCAAATGGTGGGCTCTGGCATGTCTTGGACAATACTTTTTCATGGTAATAACTTGCAAATAAACCTAATTGTTTTCAAGAATTAGGTATATTTTGAACAAAGTTTTGTTAACATGGCCCCCGGGAAAAATTGAGAAAATTATATGTCAAATGGTGGGCTCTTGCATGTCTTGGACAATTATTTTTCATGGTAATAACTTGCAAGTTAACCTATTTTGTTTTCAAGAATTAGGTATATTTTGAATAAAGCCTTGTTAACATGTCCCCCGGGAAAATTTGAGAAATTTAGATGTCAAATGGTGGGCTATGACATGCCTTGGAAAATTAGATCTATTTTGAACAAAGTATTGTTAACATATACCCCTTTTTATTTGGAAGTTCGGGATGATGTTTCGGAAATGAATGTATGTAAGTGCCTAGTTTCACTTTGGATGCGTAATACAACCTCGTCATCATCCACATATTTGTAACCTACAATAAAGAATCTTTCATATGATGTTTGGATAATTTAATAGTGTGTAAATTAACTGTTTGGATCTCTCAGGCGGTCTTGCCATGCGGTGATGAGCTATAAAGGCTCGACCTAACCCATCAGTGGTACAAATCGTGTACTAAGTACAGAGAACTTTAGGAATCTGACATCCTAAATCTGCTTTTGATATTGAGAGTTCCTATATCTAGAAAACATGCCCAAAGAGAACTTGAAACCTTTTCAGAAGCACTAGGAGAAGAGGCATGAGTGTCTGAAATTTTACTGTGCGAAGCGTCACATGTGGACGATTTCGTCGTCTCAGAGGAATTTTGATTTGTTCATGTTTCTATTGCATATTTAATCACTTCCGTCTCAGTCTGAGAGGTATCATTTTTGAAAAGAGTGGCTTGTCCTGGTATTTGGCCAATGTTTCTTTTCATTGCCGATCCTGAGATAACGACGACTAGATTATTTCGGTCTAGATCTAGATAATTGGACCTATGTTAAATACTTTTTTTCTTTCAAAGTGGTTGTGTATACATGTGTAATTCTATTGACGTTTAAAGTTCTACATTAATTCATCTATTACCGTAAGCGTTGATCTACAGTAATATCTATATTACTTTTGAATATATCTTAATCTGGGTATGTAGGATCTATTGCTAGATCTTATTAAATCTAAAACTAAATGACAAGAGGGGTGTATCTTTTAAATAAAGACCCAAAGTAAAACAAAACACTGACCTCTAATAGTGTGCAATTGAAAAATACATGTAACTTACAGTAAGATCTAGACTCGCCGCTGTTTTAAAACTTTCTGTGAATAGATCCCTACTTAGTTAACTGTTCTGGAATTTGAGCTGTCGATGTAGGAACTTTAAACATATTGAGTAAAATATGCTGACAAAGCATTGCTGTTTGATGACGTTTGCAAGTTGATGACGTAAATTTACAGGATGATGAGACTGTTCGCGTCATAAATTTATATGACCAAAGGGTTTCTATTATGACGCGCGGTGAACATTAAATTTCAGTTTCCCAGACAGATGGTATAGATTCTGTTTAGCTTATAATTTTATTTCTTTAATTCCAAAATAAATATCATGTAGAAAATGGCTTTTTGAAAATGTTGGCGTTGAATTTTTTTTAATACGCAAGTGCGTATTCAGCGTAATGGGCGATACGCCCTTGAGTTATAGCTTTATATTATTAACTATTTGGATGCTAGTGGCAAATCAAATCTATGATAACAGATTGGATCAAGATTAGACGCCAAGTTACTCGGAGTTTTATCAGGATCCAACTGCGTGTCCTTAAAGAATAAATCTAAAAATTGAAGCAACAATTATCAGTTGTCCAGACGCAAACATACTGAGTTTCTGAACATTGATTTCGAGTGCATATATATCAGTGTTTTACTGTTTTGTATATTATATGAAATGCCTTTGTTCTAGGGCCTCAATGTAGGTTAGTCATTATGACTAATTGAGCTACCCTCGTTAAATAAAGTATTTCATTCATTCATTTCATTCGCTTAGTTTTATTGTTACTCATTTTTAAGTTTGCTCTTGAATGTTTGTTATCGTTTGTATGCTAAGACATTATTTGTCTCCATTAATACAGAACATCAGAGTGAATCAACCAGCTTTAATCTGGATGAGACGCCAATTGTTTTGGTGCTTCATCTTAAAAGCAACTGTCTGTATTATATCTGCTAAATAACATCTAACGTTTTTAAATAGCCTTTCTTTTCGATTCCATGCATATGTACAATAGCTGGTGAATATACGTTACCACACAGCGTCTGATCGTGGTTGGACCCAATGTCATTGCGATATGGGGCCAACTTTGCGCTGACGTCAAGTGGGATATGGGTAAAACCTTGAAATATTATAGACCCTATGCTAACCATTAAGTAAAACTTTCATTCTACCATTAACCATATAAGATTTGTTTATATATATGTATCTTTAAAGATGTATGTAGATTGTTTTTAATGTGCTTGTATATATGTTACTGTTGAAGACAAAAATGCTATTTACCCTCTGGCATTATCTAACATTAAAGGTGAAGTTTGGTTTCCGAAGTCTTCATAAAACTCAATGTGATGGCGGTCACCGTTATCTGAAAAAATAACACTTGTCGCCGATATCTAAGAAATAACACTTGTCGCCATTATCTAAAGAAATAACACCCGTCGCCATTATCAAAAAATAAATAACATTTACCACCGTTAACTGAAAACAAGTAACATTTGCCACCGTTATCTGAAACCATATACAGTAAATTTCCGATTAGATCTATTCGATTTTTGTGTATAGAAAAATTTGGACCATTTTAGGCAAGTTGCTGCAGGAGCTTTCCTAGAGGAGCTTTCTGCACGACTTTCACCATGCATTAAGCTGTCACCTGTTTTAAAGATCGATGCGTTCGAATAATCGATATTTTACTGTATTTAGTGTTCGAATAATCGAGATTTTACTGTATTTAGTGTTCGAATAATCGAGATTTTACTGTAGTTTTATTCAGTAAGTGGACGTTTATAACAAGTACAACTTAACACATATAAACAAACATGGAGAGGGTACGTAATAACAGTTATGTTTCTAAAACATGTACATAGTATAGAATTAGAGAAAACATATAAAAAAATAGATCTTTGTAATCAAAGTAGACCCATTTTAGAAGGCGCTTGTAGGACCAGTGTCTTCTCGGTATGCTCATGGCATTATACAGATCAGATTCAATAGTTTCTTCCGTGGTTAAAATTGTACTTGTTCATAGCTACAGTTGATCTTTGATACATGTATCTCGATCTCGGATAACTAAAAGTTCGTACTTAAAAAAATTTACAAAACAAAATTGCTCATAAATGATTCACTACGGATATCTAGAAATACATGTAACAGTTTAATGCAGGTGTAAAGTAATGCTTTAAGCTCCTGCGGTAGCTTGCAGCATTACTTTATACCTGCATTAAACTGTCGAGATATTGTCCAGATTAGAAATACGATAACTCGAACTTCTGTTATCTCAAACTAATTTGTATAGTCCCTTAAAGTTGGAGATATCGAAGTTCAAAGTTCTGGGTCCATGCTTATAAAACTTTTAGTTGAGTCTGAGAACGTTCTCAAGCATTTGATTGGTCAGATTTGAGCCTTTGGCTCAAATCTGACCAATCAAAAGCTTGAGAACTCAAATCTGACCAATCAAAAGCTTGAGAACGAAACTCAGACTCAGCTAAAAGCTTTATAAGCATGGACCCTGTTATATTCATATAGTCATTATGATTTATATCTACACTTACAGCTGTCTTGGACGTCCGTTGATTGACTGAACACAGATATCAGATGCATGCTCAACCCTTTCCTTGTTCTATGTTTATTACAATTTTCAATACCTATTGAATAGTCATGGGCAAATAGTTATATAGTTGGGCATCCGAGGTGTAAAAAGTCGCTTATTTTTCAAGGTCCATGGCATTTTTTAGTAGAAATGTTTGAATACCATATTTGTGTTGCCAGATACTAATCATTTGTGGTTCTGGTCCATGCCACTGCCAAAACCCTCTTTGAAGGTCAGAAACTAGGTCAAAGGTCAAATGAGTGCAAAAATGTAATAAAATCTCTATTTAGTATAAAATAACTTTAATTTTGACAATTTCGACACTTTTTTTCATTTAAGTTTTTAGCAATGTCTCCCTAGTAAGTATAGATATATTTATGGCACATTTAAAGAAGATTTTAGTGACCTGTGATGATTGCAAGTTCGGAAAACATCGTTTTAAATACGTTTACAGTACAGCATCATACTGTATAATTATAAATTTGATACAAATTTGTTAAAGTACCTTTTCACGCAGATGTATTATTTAGAGATGATAATAAAAACGCCAGAATATTAGTCTCTTATTGCAATAGTCTCAGTGAAACATTGTCTGTTTGATTGTACACACCTTATATTAGCTTCCTGTATCATTCGTGATTGAAACGTCATAGCTCCTGGTGAGTATGACGATGTTTTTACATAAGGAATTGATATATTTTACACGAGCAGTACCTATGACAAAACCCTTTCTACATTTGCAGGAAAATGAATCTCTCGGATATCGATTGGCCATTTTAACAGTTACTGGCCATAGGTACCCACTCTCAATCAACCATGAACTCATAGACATATTCATTGCCACTGAATATGCGTAACATTCCCTATCCGTAATGACAACACTATATGTTATTGCCACAAACGATCACTAGTTAAACAGATATACCTCAATACCCGGAATAAGTGAGCGAGCATTTCATAGTACTGACTAAAATATCTTTCCTTCACGAAGGAAGCCTACCCCACATCTTGTCCACCTGTGGAAGGAGACTAACAAATGCTCTATGACCCATCAAAATGACTGAGTTTGCAGCACACTTGGCAAATCAGCCCCTTTACCAATCTGTACTCTATTGGATAGTACACAGCCGTCCTCAAATTAGTGGTCCCTTCTAAGGTTAACATGCACCCGCTTCAGCCAGCCATTTATCACGAAAAAAGAAATGTGCATACAAAAAAGTGCTGAGGACCAATGTACAGATGAACTGGGCATATGCAAGGAACTACAGAAAACTTGCAAAGAAGAAGTGCAAGGAATGAATGAATGGTGTTTTACGGCCCGTCGACACTGATGGGTATGTGATTGACCTGGTGACAGGCACCAGCTGTAAGAAGCTCTACGCTTTTGTTAGGAGCAAGAAATGTGACAGCTCGAGATTAACCCTACTGACGAATGATGACATTAACCATATTGATACACAAAGCAATGTTGAAATACTGAACCACTAGTTCTCTGTCTTTACACATTAGGACCTATATCTCCCTTGTGCCATTTGAGGGTATTCTTATTCGGATACCCTTCCTACCCATGTCATGATAAATAGTGTCTGCAAGGTTCTTAAGGGCTTTAATCTCCACAAGGCTACATGTCTAGACACCATCTTATCAAGGTTCCAAAAAGAAGTGGCACATTCCCTGGCTCCTGTTCTTGCTCTGATCTTCCAGGCCTCTTGACCAGGATAAAGTCTCCAGTGCTGAGAAGACCGTCACGTTAATCCTATTTACAAATACACGGTCGTCAAGAATAACCCCTTCAAACCACTGTCCTGTATCCCTAACTTCTATTACATGTAAGATCATGGAATACATCATACACAGTAACCTGTTTTTTTTCTTAGTGCCTTGACATCATCAGCCAATGCCAGAATGGCCTCAGGAAGCAGCACTTTTGTGAGACAAAGTGATCAATATGGTCAATGACCTTGTGTCAGGTCTGGACCAGTCTCATTAGATTGACGCAATTTTGACTTTTCCAAAACATTTGACAAATTGTCTTACAGATACCTGCTTCTTGATGCTTGATTATATCCAATAAATCACGCTGGAAGGTGTTTCCTTCGTGTCAGTACCGATAACACCCGATGTTCACAAATGTGCCGTTCTCAGTCCTTTCCTTTCCCTCACATGCAATGATGACCGCACGGAATTCCTATGCTATCCCTGTCGACTCTTCTCTTTCGTGCTGAGTCAATAGCAGATGCAGACGTCTTCCAGAATGATATCTACAGTCTGTGGGAATGGGGAAAGACTGGGTTCATTGCAGAGAAGTGCTAAGATCCTGCTTATTATCAACAAGCGGAAAAACATATATACCAATTATACTGTTCATAGCAAGAGACAGAAGACAACAAAATAGGCAAAATACCTGGTGACGCTACCGTCTGCTCAATTGTCTTGGAAAGCCCATGTCGAGATGGTTATAAAGAAGGAAGACTGATTCACAGCCTTTCTTAGCAGGAATCTTGGATCCTGCCAAAAGCCAACCAAGGAGGCAAATTACAAACCCCTGATCAGTCTGCAGGTTGAGTAAACATCCTGCGTTTTGGACCCACATACCAAGGCCATGACAAGTCGTGAGGAGATGGTCCAACATAGAGCTACCAGACTTGTTATTTGAATTATTGTAGAAGAAGCAGAATTGGTGTCATGTTTAATATGATTTGCTCATTCAGAGGCAGAAAAAGTAAAGGCCGCGATGTTCTATAGGTCCGTGAATGATTTTGTTGCAGCTGACACCCGACCTTCTAATGCCCTCACGGTGCACCTACAAGAGGACACTCCTTAAGATCCGTTTCACGGTTTTGCAGGACCAAGTTTCTTTGGGAATATTGCTTTCACTCTGCTGTCAATATCATCTTGAACAAGCTACCATAACATCAGGTGATAGCTCCCAACTTTTCAGGCTGGGATCTCAGCTGTCATGTAATATTCTTCTGTTTGCAATGTTTAACTTGTTTTTAAAATCTGAACGTTGGACCCTCCCTCACCTTTGTGTATACCACAATGGTGCGAGTAGCCTGCTTTAAAGCTGCCAAACACAACAAAATAAGAAGTAGAAGAAGAAGCCACAAACACAGAGTTGATGTAGTATACTAGTACTGCAGTATTCAACAGATGCATTGGAATATCGTCATTCAAGGCAAATGCAGACCCGAAGTGTCCCAAATCATGACAAGGTGGATACATTGATTGTCTTGTATGCGTTCAAGGCTTGGATGCTGCTAGAAAGGGTCAAGGCTGGATAGTTGTCAAATGCCAATATTTTGATGTACTAGTAGTACTGATTTCCATCTTGGACCTTTATAAGGCATTAGAGTCTGGATGAGGATTGGGACCTCCAAGAAAACAAAATTGTATTTTCCGCAAGTTATCTCAAGATGTCTGCCGGAGCATTTTCATTGGGTTTCATGCAATAACTGGATGTTATGCAACCTTTCCTTTCACTGGAATCGGAAAGAAGACCTGTTGGAAGAAATATTTTACATGCCCGATCTGCTTTCAGATATTTGAAGAGGTGTACGGTCATACAAGAGATACGCTTGGTGCCAATGGAGAAACCATTGATGATGCAATAATTAAACAATATGGTTAAGGTGAAGAAAACACTTGAACTGCTTCCACAACAAATGATGCAGTAGAACTGAAAATTGCTAGAGCAAACTATCAAGCTTATAAATGGATCTGAGCTCATAGATACGCTCGTACATGCATAAATGCTATTGATACTAACGCATAGCAAGATGGTGCCGAACTTTTATTAGTGGTTTGGAAATGTACCAACTGCACCTGATGCATGCATTAAACAAATTTTGGGTGCAAAATCAAGTACAAATTCATTTCGCTGAAATGCTTCAAAACAGCTTTAAAAAGCACACTAACATGTGTGTGATGGTGTTAATTGTACCAACCCAGCAAATAGCCATACAAATATAGTGAATTTATTAGTTACTTTAAACAGGACTAAACGCTTTGTTTAGGTGTTCATTTACCCCACCCACTTTACTTTAAAAGTACTTGTGCATAATATATAGCTGGTATGACTGCATACAGTTATTTGTTCGAGTAGCATTCTGTCTAACCTTTATTTTGATGTCATTTATGCTTATCAATTTATTCGCAACAATTGCGAAGACATGACAACATGTATCATAGTTACATGTTGATTTTAGCGATTTTTTACTGTTTTTGGATGCTCTCATTAATATTCATGAATATTTGAATAAAATGTTTTACACAAAATAAGTGCAAATTAAAGGCCAACGTTTAACCTTCATTTTGGTACCATTTTTATTATTTTTCACACACAACTGATAAAGATATAATGATTTCTCAAATAACGTATATAAAATATGCACTTAGTTGACCTTTGACCTAATTAAGAGAAACGAGGGCAAAATTTCAGGTGGCATGGGGCAGTTTCTGAATACTAAGACATCAAATATTACATATCCAGTGCATGCCAACTTCTACTATTTCATGCCATGGCTCGACACATTTTCCTCAGTTGGATGCCCAACTAATAATGAAGTATAGAAGGTGGAGCATTGTAGCCATTTTAGAAAGTAAAGAAACAGATATATTACATTCCATTAGCAAACAGAGCAGACCCTGATCAGACGGCTCCTATCTGATCTGGGTCTACTCTGTTTGCAAATGAGTGAAAATACGTTTATATGAGGGAAAGGGTTAATGCAGGACTATATTGTGACTAGACTAGGGTCAATAATGGGTCAATGCGAACCCACAAAGGTGCTAATCCATATCCTGAGCTTACCTATAATCATATCGAAGTATTGCATATCAAGAGACTCTGAGAGGAACCTATCTCCTGCATGAAATTCCCGCCTGGTTTTATCGCACATGAACTTGTATGACACCCAATCGGATTTTATTTTTCCGCTGTGAATTATAATAAAATAAATTCTTAGTAAAGAGTAACCCTTTCTGTATTTCATATAAGTAGATTTTTGTATACTTGTGTGTGGATCATAAAGAACATAATCATTCAGTTTGAGTTAAATTTACAGTTGATTTCTAGCTTCTCAGGCGTGCTAGATAAGCTGAGTTACTAAACATAGCAGTATTAGAAATCCTTATCTGGAACACCCCTTGTCTGGTGTATTCATACGCACGATTAGGTAAAATCAGAGAAATATACATACATGATACGTTGTGTTGTACGTTAGTCCCTCAGTCATTTATATTTTACGCCAAAACGTAACGTTTATGGTAATGTCATACCGGTAACAAATGACGTCATTTAATGTCACCTGCATTTTTTTGCTATTAGATACGGAAGTCGTATTACGCCATGGAAAGCAGTTCTTCACAAAATCCATTAATTTACTTGTTTTAGGGTGTATTTAAGCGAGACAAATAATCAAGCATGGTTTTTGTTAAAGCCGGGAGTTCTATATCCTCGGTTGGTCTGTTCCTGTCGGAAACTCGCTAAAACTCGTTTCCGACTGGGAACAGACCAACCGAGGGTATAGAAACCCCGTCTTTAACAAAAACCATGCTTGATTCTATTATTCTCGCTTCTCAGACCTGCTAGATAAGCTGAGTTACTAAAAATAGCAGTACTAGAAATCCTTATCTGGAACACCCCTTGTCTGGTGTATTCATAAGCGCGATTAGGTAAAATCAATACAAGGGAAGGAACGAGTTTATAAATTAAAATTGATATAAGTAATTAGCCCTGGTATGCAATCAAATTCTATTTATCATATAAACATTTTATAAAAGGCTAATTCAATTAACCGAACACGTTGGTTTGTAGTCCCCTAGTCATTTATATAAACGTAACGTTTATACCGGTAACAAATGACGTCATTTAATGTCACCTGCAGTTTGTTGCTAGATACGGAAGTCGTATTACGTAACGGAAAGTAGTACTTTACAAAAACAACAACATTAAATTACTTGTTTTAAGGGTGTATTTAAGCGAGAAAAATAATCAAGCATGGGTTTTGTTAAAGCCGGGAGTTCTATATCCTCGGTTGGTCTGTTCCTGTCGGAAACTCGCTAAAGCTCGTTTCCGACTGGAACAGACCAACCTCGGGTATAGAAACCCCCATCGTTAACAAAACCCATGCTTGATTCTATTAATCTCCACCATACCCTGTAACCGATCTGGAACAGAAATTCCCATCTCCTATTGTACTGTACAAGTTCTCCCCTTTAACCCAAGTTCATCAGTCATGGGGTTAACAATATGTACCACACTAACTTGAGCAGCAACACTGTTCCTCTTCCAAGTAATATACCTATCAGTCAAATTGAGAGCACAAACCTGAGGGTACTGCTGCCAGGACAGACATAAGGAGCACCGCCTTCTCACTTGCCACAGGTTCAATGGCATAGGTATATAAAACGTTCATCTATAACACATTCAACATGAGTCATAGAATTTGGAGGAATAACTACTCGCTTGCAGACGTTAACTAACGAAACCATCGGGGATTACTTCGGTAACATGCTGGTTATTATGTCTCCCCCATTTATTTCAATTTGTTCTGATCCCAAATAGAGAACATATTTCTTAAGATCTAAAATTATTCCTTGTCTAGCCAAAACGTCAATTTCCAAAAGCATATTATCTTCATTCGGAGCCACATATACAATTTCCTGAAAATATTTTGAGCTTAAATTGAGTGTAACAGGTCGAACTACAACGCCAACTATGTCTATATTTCATGCAGTATGCATCCTAACGTTTCCAGGTGCGGATCCAGGATTTCTAAGGGGGGGGGTAGATTTGTTTTGGAGGGGCGTATAGTTTTATGCTTGATGACATAAATAAATAGTGTGTTTGTAATACATGTTGAATAAGAGCTTAATTGAGTGAGGGAAATAAAACACTCCTACTGAATCACTGTTTTATTGATTTTTAGTAGATACAACGACCACTAAATTACATCAATTATTTTGTGTTAAAAGGCAGGTGGCTGCTTAAAGCAATGTGAAAGTAAAACAGAACGCTCCTATGGGGGCGTTCTGTTTTACTTTCACCTTGCTTTAAGCAGCCACCTGCTCTAAATACCAACTAATTAACACAATTTAGTGGTCGTTATAGAGAGGTTTTACTGTATATAGATCTAAAATATTACTAAATTTGTTTTGGCAATTATAGTGAGGGGGGGGGGGGGGGGGGGCTGGGGAGCGCCGGCTCCGCCCCTCTAAATCCGCGCCTGGTTTCGAATGCCTGTATAATCTGTCAGAAATTAATGAGACTCCCGCCGAAGTGTCAGCAATCGCATACAATTTCATACTGTTTAACGAGATATGAACCCGTATCATAGAGATGGACCTTAATTGGCATACAGATATGTGATCCTTGATCAACAACTCAGTGTGGGAATCCTTGGCCTTACTGTTCTCAAAAGGAGTAGTAGCCCTACAAAAAATCAGTTTCGCCTTCTTCACTAACCATGACCGGAGTTAGACCTCTTCTTCCAGTCCCGACTCATTTAAACGTTCTTCTACTTCTTCCTGGACTTGAGCAACAGTTCTGTTCGACCTTGGCTGAATAGTTCTCTTAGGGCACTCAAGAGCAAAATGACATGTACCACCACAAGTGGGTGGATCTGACGTGTTACCCGTTTTCTGATTTTGGCCAGGGCCAGATAGATTGCAAAGAAGCGGGATCATTGTGTCAATGTTTTGGTTAAGAATATCAACCGAATCACCCATACGTGGTTGATGTTGTGGCATACCGGTTGGTTTTAAAAATATTTTCTGATCACCAGATTGCGCCGGCCACCTAGAAGGAGCGTTTGTGACGGCCTGTATTACTGAATCAGTGTCCTCAGCAACATATCTCACTTGTTTGGCTTCCTTCCTAGAGTCACCATAGATCACCTGGTGGTTGAGTTTATACCAGGAAATAGCCTTAACTGCCGCGTTCATTGCCACAGGGTGCTGTGGGCTAGATATAATTGCCTGTCCAGTTGCTTTGTCAATGCAGCCCTGACAAAAACGCATAACAACCATACTCTCTAGCCGTTCAGTTGTGAGTTCGGGATAAGCCCCAAATCCTAAGTAAAAAAATCCATCTGCCCAATCATCTATATCCTCCCCTTCTTTCTGACACTCTGCTATAAATTTAGCCATCAAATTGTCTGGAATGTCCTTCTATCTCTGATCATGTCAGAAGCTGCAGCACCCTGTGGGACCACCGGCTCAGTGGCCTGTGGCCTTAGGGTCTGCTCATTCTGAACTTCAACTGCAGGTTCTGGCGTCTGCGTGTTTTCATCCAAAATAGATAATTGATCATCTGTATCTGAATCTCTAGAATCCATTCGTCATCTGGATGCGTAAAATCAATTTGGGAAATCAAAGTAGCTGTAATTCGCAAATGAGGAATATCCTTTAAGTTATCCAAAGTTATTGATCGGGCAGCTCGGAACTCAAGAATATTCACTGAAACCTTTTAACCCACCCCTTGTAATTTCATTAGGGACTCTTCAGAGGCACTATTGATCAAACTTTTATCCATTTTGAAGAAGTAGAGGTAGATTTAGAAACAAATGAAAATTATCTTTTTTGAAAGAGAAAACTTGTTCAAACCCTTCCGTTCTACAAAACCACCCTTAAATCTCACTAAAGTGAATTGGAGTCAATTAAAGGTCTGAAAACAAGGCATTATCTAGGGTACTAAACATATCTTTTCAAAAAAGCAAACAAAAAATGACTTGGCACAGGTAAAAAATCAAAGGGTAGACATGAACCAGTCAAAACGCTAGTGGGACCTAATTCATAGATTAAATTGTCAAAAGCCAAAAAATCACTAATTTCCACGAAATGCGGGGCAAAAATACGGCACAGTATTATCGTCACGTGAAATGAGCAATTAGAAATATTAACATGTATTATTTGCCTTTCAAATACAAGCGCAGACAACCTGCAAGAATGTCGCTGCAGAAATGTGAGAGAATTAGGCTACACCCGCGCAGAGAACGAATACTCGCAGCGCCATTATAGTAATTATTGTAAAGTTAAAAGCTGATAAAATAGCTCATCAGGATCGCCGTGACTGGCCGACTATCAATCCCCAGGGTTGTTTTCAGTATCGCGTAGAACTATGGCCGGAGTGAGGGATGTTTGTTTATTTCCCTGAGCCTCCGGTCGACGCATACGTATGGGCGATAGACATTTGCCCCCAGTCGGAAGGAGTCCAGCCACAGAAAAACCCAATTTAACTACACCCCTTTATAAGGGTGAATACGCGCAGCTGGGTTAGCCATTTATGCCATGGATTTTTACGAAAGGAATAATGACATTATGAATATAAATTACTTTTATAATAGCACCGGAGACAGAATCTTTTGACGGTGGCAGAAACAATAGAATCCTATATATATATTATATCATAAGCAAGCAGAGCAGACTCTGTTCAGACGGCGGCTCCCACAGGAGCCCTCTGATCTGCGTCGACAGTATTTGCAAAGGCGTAGAAATGCGTTTAAATTGGAGCAAATGGTTGGCTAATTGTGCCTTTTTCAGAACAACGGATGAAATGACTTACTCAATGTTATTTCGCCATGGGTGTATTCGATCAGTGAAGCGAGCTGTAGGGGGAGTCGGCAAATAGAGCATCAGGGCCACCTCCAGGCTGTCCGGCATACCACAGATTGCACTTTGTTTGTTACATAATTGTGTGCATTTACCGTAAAAACAGACCCGACCATCTGGACATAAATAAAAACATGTAGTTCAAAATTATTTCTAAATCCGACCATCGACATACAATATAATACAATACAATACAATACAATACCAATACAATACAATACAATACAATACAATACTATACAATACAATATCTTTATTTCCTCCTGTCTAGGAGATTATGCATTGCTACATGTACAAGCAAAAGTTTAAATGTATTTAACACTATGAGAAAACAAAGTTTCTTACAAATATTTACAATCTAATATGACCTTTGAATGAATTTAATGGAATCAGGGCAGTGTCTTTGTCACATTATTACACCTTCATGGTGTCAATACACGAGGTCATTGGTGCAAAACGTTCTGTACAAGTGTACACTGGTATATGTATTGGTAATACCCCCATTCCACTGGGCGGCGTTTCCACTGCGCTCATGGCCATCATGGCGCTTCTCCAAAATCTTCCAAATCGCCACAGAAGCGCCGTCATGTGCCTAATTTTAGGACTTGAGCGTTTCTAGTACGCTTATAGTACGCTTCAATAACGTTCTCGCTGCGCTGTTTACGATCCTGTCGCGATGTTGCTGCGCTTCTACTGCGCTTGAGGTCTCTTCAAGACGCTTCTACTACGCTTCCACTACGACACGGGATTTCAGGCTACGCTTCGTCTACGTTGCTGTTACGACCTTGCTTCGACCTAGGCACAGGAGCTGCGCTTCTATTGCGCTTTTAGCACATGCTCTACATCGTCGCTGTGCTATTAACCAATGACGTTGCGAGATTACAGGGCGTTGGCTTCAATACTATATTGCGTAAATTTCTGTCTATTTCATCGATAAATGACAGCTGACTATCAATTTATCGGTGAAAAAAGAAAAGAAAGGACGGACTATGAAAACTGTGCAGATACAGTAGTACCCTTCTAAACGAATTACTAAATACACCATGTACACTTTTATTTGTTTGAATAGTAAAATTCTTTTTGAAAATATTATATTAAAAAGATAATTTGCTCGAAAGGGTCTGCTGCTTCAGAGCAACCTATCCTTAATATCATTCATATTTTAAGATAATACAATGTAAAGCTTTAAAACAACTGAGCAGTACGTCGAAATGTATCATGAAAACAGTGCAAATACAGTAGTACCCTTCTAAACGAATTACTAAATACAATTTACACATTGATAATTTCCAGATAAAATTGTCTCCATTATACGTCGACATTCACTGTTTCGTCCGCCATGTTTCAACGAAGAATGGGGCTTGCGACAAACTTTGTTAATTTCAATTTACTTGATCGAACCGCCTCAACCAATCAGTATGGTTTGCTTTGCAACTTTGCAATATTTTGGCGGGAAATATGACGAGCGACGGTAGAGCATTGTGCTAAATAGCTCAGAGCATGTTTATTTCATACTACAGAATATAGTTCTCTCAGCGCGTCCCGCGCCTTGAGGACTATATTCCGTAGTATGAAATAAAAATGCTCTAACCAATACTTGGAACGTTTCTGTATAAAATGGACGATTTAACTGATTTCGAAGCAGTTGACCATCATCCTTCGAAGAAAATTGATCAAATTGTTTTGAAGACCCAGATCAAGAAAAACACATTGTTGGACCTGACCTAGGTCTTTAATGGTGACTCAAGCATTAACATATTCCCTGTTCAATATCCATGTAAGAACGAAGGATATTATGAATATTTATTAGCTGCATTTTTAAAATTTAACCTTTTTAAGAAATGTTTTTGCTTTGACAAAAACTGTAGAATCATATCTATATCATGTTTTAAGCAAACAGAGCAGACCCTGATCAGATGGCTCCAATAGGAGCTGTCTGATCTGGGTCTACTCTGTTTGCAAATGTGTGAAAAAGCATTTGTATGCGGACACATATCTCGGCGCTTTTGTTGTGATGCGACTGCGATTGCGCTACGTTGCTCACGCAGCGGCTACGATACTGCTGCGTTCATGAATTTCTTACTACGCTTTTGCGGCGATTCGAGTCCACGGCGATGCCACTACGATTGTTTTGAGCACGGTCAAAACAATCGCCGTGAAGTGGCGATCAAGAAGCTTCTGTTACGCTTCTACTACGACCAGGGCGCTTCTACTGCGCTGTTGCCGCTCCTGCTACGATTCGCGGCGTTTTTACCAAAATTTCGAAGCGTAGCGGAATCGCCGCTCAGTGGAATGGGGGTATACGAGCGCTTTAGAAATAACATGCTGTCGTCATCGTCAAGCCTCGATCCAATCGGTGCGCCTAACAGTTTAAGGGCTAGAGATAAAGGATCCATGTTCAACAAGTCGTTCACAAAGTCGGTGCCGTAGCAAGTAACGTCACAAATAAACTGCCAACGTAAGGTTGACGTGATAGAACAATCTGAAATTACGTGTAGGAGTTAGTCAACATAAACTGCACTGCATACTGTTGTACACTCTTGTGATTCTAAGTCAATCCGTTTGCACCATATTTTCGCAACTGTTAGCATTATCTGCCTCAAGGAAGAGTCGCTACACACTTTATACACAATTGCACCACATATTGTTGGGTGGAGCACCCTGAACAAGCTAAATTCGTCATCCATGACAGTTCTATTAGCACAGGGTTCATTTTCACTGTCGACTACCAGTGTTTTGACAGTTTTCTTCCAAGCTGCTTTCGTCGGTAACGAATATGGGTCTACTATAACATTGTTTACGAAAGTGTGTAGCCTGTATTTACACAATATATTTAAAATGCATTGGCGGATTTTAGAACAGGAGGTTGCTTAATGCAGAAATAAATACATTCTGATAAGAAAAAAGAAACAGCAATGCAATAAGAGAAAATTGCAGACTCGGTTTTATTACATGGTGCAACACTGCTCACTCCAACTAGCACTGGCTTAACCCATTCCCTCATATGCTATTTCTGGAGCCAACGTCTTTGAATAAATCAACCGAAAAGGAACATATTCTAGAGAAAAGGATTTTTTTTAGAATTATATAGTTTTGAAACCCATTGTGATAAATAGGATATTTGCTCCTATGGAATCAAAATACTTTTTACAGGGGCGTCAAAATACGTGAGTAGGGGGAATGGATTAGTCGAAGTAATGAACTAAGCCACCACGTGTCTCTACGACCCAGTTTAAGATATCTTTTTGATGGTCGCCTGGGGGGAGGGGGAGAAGGGGGACTTTTGTTGTATTTCGACAATTGCTTGTTAACCTATATTTGAACTTTTGCGAGTAGTAATGATCTTCAGTCACATTTCCTATATCCTATGATGTGACACAAACATCATAATATCTTTTTCTGACAACGAGAATTTGCCAAGCGAACTAGAGATTAAAGTTTGATACCATATAATGTGTTGTAGACACACCTTTGTCTTTGAAGATGGTACGTCGTATATTTATCGGAGCCAAAGGTTTAAGATCAGTCTCTATACTGATATGGCGGCCCACAGCTGGAGGCACTCTGTAGAATCCTAAAATTCTGGAAGTACAGCATGAAAAGACCCTTAAAAAGTGCGTTCCGCTTGAACATTGATAATGATATGCAATCGTGTATTTATGGCGGCCCTGCAAAAATGTAAAACAGTCATTTGATCTTTTGTTGTTTATACAGTAAAACTGGTATTTACCCTTTACTTAATAAATCGCGTTTTCATGTGTGTGCAAATTAGACCAAGCTCAGAAGACTCGTGTAGGAGACTTCTAACCAGGATCTGCTGTGAGTGTTTATGGAATTGAATTATAGATATGATCCTATAGTTTCGGCCGAATTCCACATTCCTTTGTTTATATGAATTTATATAAAAAAAGTTAAAACAATTTCATGGTGTTATTATTTCTTACATGAATATTCATGACTGAAAGTGTTAGGTGATCATTCAAGCAAGTCTAACACTCGGTCGTCAAGGCAGAAGGTGGACTTTACCTTTTCACTGTCAATGTAACATCTATGATTACCTATGTAAACAGTTTGGATCCAGATGAGCAACCGAGTAACTCTAACCAGGATAAAGACATTTTGCTATTTTTACCGTTTAAAAAATGGAGGTCTGTAAAGATGAAAATTGTAACAGACTAAAAGGTTGCGGACTTCAAACTGTGGCTGCGAAATTTTTAACCCTTCGCTTGCTATTCACGTCAATATACCTACCTGTAAATAGTGAAGACCCAGATGAGACAGCTCCTGCAGGAGCTGTCTCATCAAGGTCTGCACTATTTACAAGTTTATTGTGCAACCAGTGCACTCCACAGCAGTGATTGCACAGCGAAATACTTGTATAAAGTGAAGATATATGTAATTATACAACAGAACATGGGTAAAGAAGGAGAATGTATTTTAAAATTCAGCAAGAGAAGGGTTAATAGTGCATGTGGACGAATCTGTGATTATATGTACCTTTACAGACGGATTGGGTCTAGGTGAGATGCAGACTTACTGATTCGGTGTCTCATCAAGACACAATCTGTTTGGCACTCCAAGTATATATACAAATGTATATTAACCCTTCGCTTGCTATTCACGTCAATATACGTACCTGTAAATAGTGAAGACCCAGATGAGACAGCTCCTGCAGGAGCTGTCTCATCAGGGTCTGCACTATTTACAAATTGATTGTGCAAACAGTGCACTCCACAGCGGTGATTGCACAGCGAAATACGTGTACACAGTGAAGATATATGTAATTATACAACAAGGCATGGGTAAAGAAGGAGAAATGTATTTTAAAATTCAGCAAGCGAAGGGTTAAAAGAAAGTGAATAAATGTTTTCTCTGAAACCCTTTCGCCGCCATGAGCGAGTCCATGATAATTTTAAAACACTTTGTATTTGGATTAAAGAAATAATACTTTGAAATTAGAAATAGAAGACTATCTTAGCAGATGAAAAAGTAGTTGGCACCGAAAGGGTTAAAGCAGACGACACTATTTACAGACGAAAGTTATTTTACGCCAAAATGAATAATGTTTAGCAATGACAACATGACCAGCCTTTCGCGCCTATGGGTTAATTAAAGTCTAAAACAAGCAGATGGTTAGGCCTACTTAACCCTTCGCTTGCTGAATTTTAAAATACATTTCTCCTTCTTTACTCATGCCCTGTTGTATAATTACATATATCTTCACTGAGTGCAAGTATTTCGCTGTACAATCACTGCTGTGGAGTGCACTGGTTGCACAATCAACTTGTAAATAGTGCAGACCCTAATGAGACAGCTCCTGCAGGAGCTGTCTCATCTGGGTCTTCACTATTTACAGGTAGATATATTGACGTGAACAGCAAACGAAGGGTTAATTAAGGGATATAGTAATGATGAAACTCTTATAGGAGCTTTTTGCATTATAACCAACCCGTATTATACCTTTACGCCTTTATACGCTTTTGCAAACACAGTTTACTCAGATCAGATGGCTCCTACAGGGGCCGTCTGATCAGGGCCTGCTCTGTTTGCTTATGAAATAATATACAGTAAAATCCTGCTAATGCGACCACTTTAAATAGGTATAATTATGGGTGCTATATGCAAGTGGTAGCTTAATGCAGGATAAAAGTAATGCCGAACGCTCCTAGAGGAGCTTTCTGCACTACTTTTGTCCTGCATTAAGCAACCACCTGCTTATAAAGACAACCATGATTGTGTATTTATTAAGTGTTCGCATTAGAGGGGCTCTATTGTAGATGCCATTATCAGAAATAATATATATATAATATAAGTAATATCCATCACGTCGTTATTTCTTGCACGAATATTCATGTAGGGAAGGGTTAAGCAACCAGCTGCATAAAAGACACATAATTAGACTTAGTTTTGATGGCCGCGTGAGACAGGTTCTGCTATATGTATGTAGTTACCTATCCAAATGAAAGGCTGCGATTTCTGCAAAATGACGCTCAAATTGCTCCTGTGTATTATTATGTGCTGACCCGTTCCTTGAGTACCTACAAGTATATCATGAACATTACTTCAGCACCACCCTACAGGTAACAGGTTTAACGTTGTTTTAATAGAGGGTTGTGTTCGGGAAATAACATATGCAGTTCCTCGAGTCCGAAGGACGAGGCCAACAGCAGTCCCAATGGCTATTGCAGATGATTTTGCCCGAAACAAAAGAGTATTAGCGCTATATTCTGCATAACATTCTTCCTGTGGTCATTTAATTGTTCAACATACAACAAAAACTACAAGCTATAAGCTGCTTCTTTGGCGGTTCATTTGATATAATACTATTACCGGGACACGTTTTAAACGCTGTACATAGTGTTCGCGTCCATGGTTTGTATTAGGACCCGCAAAGCTATGATTCAAATCTGTCCACAAAGGGGCGTGGACACGAAACTCGCCTTGTAAATACAGGTAATCGCGACTACAGCAGCGCGGTTTATACAATGATAGTAGTTTAGTCATATTGCGGCTAATAGCTGATCACAGGTGGATGAAACCCCTAGAGAATGTTCTTTGCACTGACAAACATTGGTCTTTGCACAGACCACCGGATAGAACCACCGACATAACGCACGCCAGCCTACCAGCTAGCTGACTGTGGTAGGTCAGTGGTTCTACCGTTGTAATCTTCTGCGTACAGAACAATGTAATACCGTTTCATGTATGGAACGTCTTCGGGGATCTTGCTCCATCCGTAATTTGGTGGACGTCGCAATGTGACTGAAATAGTCGCAATGTGACTGAAATACTGTTAAAGCGACGTAAACCCGACAGAAACAAACAAATAATAAACAACATTTGTTTTCTTATATTTGATTCAATATGTAGTCTGGTACAGAGTAATACAATTGAGTAAGTCGGTAACGTTTTAGCAGTTATTAAACGTTATGCCTGCCCATGTCCAGTCACTTTATTTAGCGACGACTATAATTTAGAAATTTCTTGGTAGTCCTGCATTAACGTACTGCCTGTCTTTAAATCTAAGAACTATACTTGTTTTGGATGGTCGCTGTAGACCGTATATGTATGCTTTCTCGTGTTACCTCATAGGTTTTAACAGCGCACGCCCGCCATCTTGGAATGTCACCAACATCTTCAATTGGGTTCCAGTAGTAACCTTATCTGCAAAAAGCAACTTTGTAATACTGTGTTGTCAATCGTAACTGATCGGCAGTTTCCGACAAACTCGGAAAAATACATCTTCTGTAATATGTGTTATATTTTGCCTCGAATGTAGAGACACCATTTTATTCAGTAGAGTTACATAATCAAAGAGATATTAATAAAATTAGAGAGATTGATTTTCATTTCAGTCAGCAGCAGCTAGTTGAATGGTGTGTAACCTCCTGGTTGCTTACTGCTGTCGCCACAACAGAAATGAACTCTGGCCCACAGCAAAACAAGCAGCCCGGTGGCGTTCTGTCAAGACCTGTCCCACATAGGGCACCCTAGCCCTAATGGATGCCCGAGTTTGCATGAGGCGACGCAAAACTATTTGCATTCTATCGATGGCTTTGGTACGAATTGAAAACAGTTTGTATCCAATTGAAAGCATTTTGTTTCCAAATGACACTACCGTATAATTACATTTTGAGACTATGTGAATGATATTAAATAATTATAATAAAAACTATAGTGCCATAATTTGTAGTTGGCATGATTTTGCTTACAGCCAATTACTCTGCTAGTGACGGTTTTGAAATACCCCGGGAAATGTTACGTAATACCCGAACCTTCAAGCTTCTCATTGTTGTGATATCCCGCTGGTCTATATTAACGTTTAGCCTGCTTGAGAAAACTTTCGTTGGTAGAAAATATCATCTACTTCATCTGACAGAATTGCTTTATTTGCATTTCGTTTCAGTATCAAACAGTTTTTATCCTGATGAGACGCCAAGGTGGCGTCTCATCATTTCTTCTAATGAATCTAAATCCATCGTCCAAAAAAGTGGACACTTTCATTAAACTTCATTGAAATTGTGTTTAAGTCATAGCCACCATTCAAATTAGAGAAAAAAACCCAATGCTAAATGTGGCTGGAATCAGGGCTTATTTGAAATGTAGGAATAAGTTGGATTTGGGGGCAAAATCAATTAATACCGAAATTTGTAACATTTAACCCATTTCCTCATATTGACGCCTTTTGGCGCCTCTGTAAAAGTCAATTTATGAAACCATTGTGATAAATAGAACATTTGCTCCTGTGGAGCAAATGCTCTATTCATCACAATGGTTTCAGAACTACACAATCCTAAAAGTTTCCATTTCTCTAGCAAATGCTCCTTTTCGGTAGTTTTATTCAAAGAGGGTGGGTCTAAAATAACCTATGAGGTAATGGGTTAATGGACCTATGGAGTTTCATACAACAATGCTACCTGTTGAGTTTTAAAGCCAGTCGCGAGGATTTGGGAAACAAGAACTGTAGCAGGTGAGACACCCAGCTGTTTGACTGCCTCTCAGTAATTTCTCCAAAGCTTGATCGAATTGGAAGTAGTGAAAATTTCACCGGATTCAGTTTTGAGAAGACACCATTTGTTTTACAGTGGTTAACGGCCAAGCCTCTCCTTCATATTCACGCCTTTTTGCTTTAACCCTTTTGATGTTCAGTATTCAAGTGAGAAATAATGACACCATGAATATTTATTAGCTGATTTGTTACATGATATAAAAATGTTCAATGATTTTGTTTGTTTTGCCACACACTGCAGAATCAGATCTATATCATGTCAAAGGAAAACATGACATGCCCTGTTCAGAGGGCTCCTATAGGAGCCGTGTTAACCGGGTCTACTCTGTTTGCATATGCGTGAAAATGTGCCAGATGGCCAGATGGCTCCTGAGTATGAAATTATAATAGATATGAATTGGCAGTTTCCAGCAAAACCAACAATTCCTCTGTAAATGTGCCATCGTTAATATAAACTAATTAATATTCATGAAGTCATTATTTCTGACATGAGTATTCAACAGGTAAAGATTTAAGGAATTAGCTACTACAGTAAAATCTCTCTTAACCAGACATTAACCCTTCTCTTGCTGAATTTTAAAATACAGTTCTCCTTCTTTACCCACGCTCTGTTGTATAATTACATATATCTTCACTGTGTACAAGTATTTCGCTATGCAATCACTGCTGTGGAGTGCACTGGTTGCACTATCAACTTGTAAATAGTGCAGACCCTGATGAGACAGCTCCTGCAGGAGCTGTCTCATCTGGGTCTTCACTATTTACAGGTAGGTATATTGACGTGAATAGCAAGCGAAGGGTTAAATTTAGTATAAATATCGGTCATGGAGACAGGTGAAAGCTTAATGCAGGATGGAAGTCATGCAGGAGCTTTCTACATGACTTTCACCCTGCATTAAGCAGTCACCTGCCTAAAATATCTAAATTCTTCTCTACTAGAATTCCCGTTAAGAGAGGTTTTACTGTATTACCTATGTGTGTTATTGGTTGCGTTGACATGTCACGTAGCACACCATCTACAGCGGCATCATCCGGGTCATAAAGTGCGTACTGACGAATGTTGCTGTGGAACTGGTACCAGTTTGTACTATTGGCAGTTCTGTAAACTTGTAAAAACATTGTAAGACCCAGGTGTATCTGGAACGTGCCTGAATGACACAATACTTTTGGGACAACTGTGTCTAAGAGGAGTTAAACCGCTACTCTATAGTAGTTTATTTCAGCTCAAACATTTACGTATAGGTTAGAGCATTTTTATTTCATACTACGGAATATAGTCCTCAAGGCGCGGGACGCGCCGAGAGGACTTTATTCTGTAGTATGAAATAAACATGCTCTGACCTATTTAGCACAATGCTCTACCGTCGCCGTCAATTTTCCCGCCAATATATAAACTGGCATTTCGGTAAATGAAATGAACAAGCTTTTTCATCAAGCCTCATTCTTCGTTGAAACATGGCGGACAAAACACTGAATTTCGGCGTATTACTTGAAGGCGCTAAGGAAATATTCAATACAACGATTTGGACGATATTTACATTCTAATACAAGCACGAGGAAACTTCCACCTCGCCTGTTCAAAACCGGTATCAGATGCGGAATTAATAAAGTGCATAAGTGATCGTATGCCGCGCAAATCACAAAAGGCAAAGTCGTGGAGCATGCGAATGTATAGAGAGCGGACCGAGTACCGGAACATGCAGTTGGAAATATGTGTAAATTGTATTTAGTAATTCATTTAGAATAATAATAATCTTTATTTCCTCTAGATCAGGAGAGTATAGATATATTCCACATACACACACACAATAACAAGCTACTGTATTTCATAGTAAATTGTTTAAAAGTTTTACATTGTTTAATCTTAAAATGAATGATGTTAAGGATAAACTGCTCTAAAGCAGCAGCTCCTTTCGAGCAAATTATCTTTTTAACATAATCGTTTAAAAAAAATTACCATTCAAACAAATACAATTGCATTTAGTAATTTGTGTAGAAATTACTGTATTTGCAGTTTTCATAGTCCATCCTTTTATGTTTTCATCGATAAATTGACAGTTGCCACTCACAGCTGTCATTTAACGATGAAATGGACAGAAATTTACGCAATATAGTACTGAAGCCAACGCCCTGAAATCTCGCAACCTTATTGGTCAATAGCACAGCGACGATGTAGAGCATGTGCTAAATGTTCATTGCCATATACAATAAGTATACGGTTGATATTTCGGTAGCAGTAGGACAGGTACAATGTCCTTATACATAATACAAATCATATAGAGTTATTAAGTCAGGATTGACATGGTAAAACATACAAGTCTATGCATGAATATCCATTAACAAACATAGTTTGTTATACATGTACAATCTGGAGAGAATTAAAGCATACATTTTAACATAAACAAAATGTATATATACTCTTATCTGCTCTGTTGGTCCGTTATACTTAGATTGTTAAAGTTATTTGCACGGATAAGCTACTAAGCTTTCCGTAAATTACATTCTAGCAAATGTTGGAGTCAGCAACTATATCTGGTAAATACAAAAAAAGACTAAATGTTATATGGCTTTAAAATCTTTAATTAATATCTTAAAAATGCGCGACGCGTTTCATCAGATCATCAGGCGCAGTATTATGACGTCATGACTTTGTTGTCATGACGTCGACGTCCCTACTTCCTGTAAGGGTTGTTTCAAATTCCTTTAAGCGAACATTTAGAAAAATGCGGAATCAAAACCCTTCAATATGAAATATTTCCCTTTTTTAAATTAAAGACAGATAGTGTTTCAGCTAGGCTAGAAAAATAAAAATATTTTATACAAAAATTTAAACCAACCCTGAATGCAATTAATTTTAATTTAAACATTTGTCTCCCTTTAAAATTGAGAGAGTAACATCCCTTATATAAAAGATAAACTGACACCACTTGTGAAGATTTACATTTTTATTCCCTACCGGTTTCACTAATGCTCATCAGGGGAATAATAATCAATACATAGCAATGACGCTACTTGGTAACGCCGCAGTAACGACGTCATGACGTCATGAAGACGGCGTCAAATGACGTTATCAAATTCTGTTTAATTTGGGTTAAATACCCGTATGAAATGTTTTTCCATAAGTAACCTAGCTGAAACATCATCGGTGTGAAACTTATAAAAAGGAAAATTGAAAATTTAGGATTGATATTGCAACACTGGTCTAAATGAGAATTTGTCTTGTTGATGGATCTCTGATTTGTTGGTCATGCACTGTCCTTCTGTTACGTAATTTGTCTCTATTCTGACCAATATAAAATATAAACGGAATAATGTGCTCTTCGTTTCTTCTTGTAACTGTAAGTAATTCCTTTCTTGGTATTTTAAAGGCTTTAATAATTCCTGTCTTAACTATTTCTGGTGGATAATTCAATTTTATAAGATTAAATGCCAATTCTTCTAAACGTTTTAAAAGAATATCGGAATCGCCTACAATTGTACAAAGTATGCGAGCTAAAGAAAACGGAATGTTAATTTTAGTGTGTTTTGAATGACAAGAATTAAAATTAAGATATTGTTTGGAATCTGTAATTTTACTGTAAATATCGGTGGTAAGTATTGTCCCATTTTTCATTACCAGTACATCTAAAAATGTTAGTGCTGTTGAACTTTTCAATATGAAAAATTTCCCTTTTTTAAATTAAAGACAGATGGTGTTTCAGCTAGGCTAGAAAAAGAAAAACATTTTATACAAAAAATTAAACTAACACCGAATACAGTGCTCCCTCCCTACAACGGCCCTCTCAATAACGATTCCCTCCTTACAACAACGCATGTCACTGTTTCCGAAACAACAAGGCTCCAGAAACAACATATTTCCATCGTATTTTCTTTATGCCTTCGTCAAACCCTATGTTGTGACCACTCTTTAGAATCGTCACTTTGTGAAGATTCTAAAGAGTGGTCACAACATAGGGTTTGATTGAGGCATAACGGTTTTAGTTCTCGAAATACACCTTATCTGGGGGTCTGCAAACAAGCTAATTATGTTTGATTTCCCCTCCCTATAACAACTCCCTCTGAACAACACACACAATATTCGTATCCCAAAGGGTGTCGTTGTAGAGAGGGAGCACTGTACAATTAATTTCTAATTCAAACAGTTGTCTCCCTTTAAAGTTGATGGAGTTACGGCCCTTACAGGAAGTAGGGACGTCGACGTCATGACAACAAAGTCATGACGTCATAATACTGCGCCTGATGATCTGATGAAACGCGTCGCGCATTTTTAAGTTATTAATTAAAGAATTTAAAGCCATATAACATTTAGTCTTTTTTTAATATGTATATAGCCTTTCCGGTTGTATTCTATTGCCAGTTATACATGTATATATATATATATATACGTGTTTTCACACATTTGCAAACAAAGCAGACTCAGATCAGACTATAGGAGCTGTCTGGTCAGGTTCTGCGCTGTTTGCTAATGGAATCTGAAGTATTTGTTTCATTACTTTCTAAATTGGCTAAAATTACCAACTTACATATTTCATTATACTATTTTGTCCATGAATATTCGGTATTGAAATTTAGACCAAATATAGAACAGGGAAAGTGTTAGTTCAATGTATTGAAGATTTTCGCTTAACCGTTGCTAGATAAACGTATTTGCCCAATCGTAATATCGTACTATTTTGTGTAGAACTCACGAGAGGGTTAAACTTGTGTATGGAAGGCCAAGAGCAATAGTAATTGCTAAAACAGTTACGTCTTATATCTCTGTAATACGGACATACTAATACAAAATGATATTCAGATTCGATAACATTCATATTGCATTTATTACATATTCTATTAATGCGTTCTATATTTCTATGTCTACCTTCTTCAATAGCTAGTTTATGTGCCGAACAACGTAGTCTAGAGAGAGCAACACTGTGTTTATGGTTATTTATACAGTTCAGGTATTTTTCTAATTGAAACGTTGTTTTGAAACCTACGTATGTTTCTAATTTAGATAAGTTGTCAAGTTCATTATACCAATGCTGTAGATATTGATCACTTATGCGCTCAATTACTTTAGATATCTGCAGCTTAGTTACATTATCAGCGTGCCATAAGTAGGAAAACCCTAGATCTTCTAATAATTGTTTTACTTGTAGCGCCCAAGGATTTATGTGCTCATTTTCCCTTCCTCTTATATCAAATAGCTTAAACATAAGCGATCTTGGATCTATAAATACGCCTTTCTACGCCTCTGCAAAAAGAGTAGACCCCAGATCAGGCGGTCCATATAGGAGCCGTCTGATCATGGTCTGCTATGTTTGCTCATGGAATAATATCTTTGCATTTACTCAGTACATATTTAATTATAACGTGGGATATTCTGTTACAGTTAAACCGCTCTAAACCGGAATTCTAGTAAAGACGAATTTAGATACTTTTATGCAGGTGGCTGCTTAATGCAAGATGAATGTCATGCAGAAAGCTCCTAGAGGAGTTTTCTGCCTGACTTTTAGTCTGCAGTAAGCGTCGACCTGTCTCCAACTTGGACTTTTATACTAAACTGTTCCGGTTTAGAGTTTTTTCTGTATATGTTTAACTACCGACGGTCCGAATCTGTACGGTCACCTCATTACTTACTCACCCATAGTAACCTGTGAAAAATGGAAGTTTAGCGGATGCCTTTCGGTAAATAATATTTAGTTGTTTAGAAACATGTACTCCGTCACTGGATAAAGTCCAAAATGACCTTGGGAAAAAGTCTTTATTCACAGAATTAATTTTACTAATCATGAAATAGACCTTTGGGTCTGTTTGGATCACATCTCCGAGTTCTTTCAAATGTGTAGTTACAGCATTTCGATTGGCGTCGTTCAACAATTCCAGATTTGCAGACTGTCTGTTTGTTACGTTTAATCCGTACGGTGAGTACACACATTTTAACAAAAACGCCACACATATAATGCATATAAAAACAATAACTCTGTTCAACAATTTCATTGTGACTGTAATATTGCAATTTAAATCAAAATCAATTCACACATTTAGTAATATTTGTAACTCCTGGTTTTCCTGAAGAAATGATACACAGTAAAATCTCTCTATAACCTAATTAACACAATTAAGTAGCCGTTATAGAGAGATTTTACTATACAGCCTACCAAGTGTAACCCTTTACCTGATATATATTGTTGCTCATGGTTTTGCAAACGTAGTAGACCCAGTACAGATGGTCTCTGTAGGAGCCGTCTGATCAGAGTCTGCTTTGTTTGCCTTTGAAATATTCTTTTTCCGTTACCATAGTTTCTGTCATGGCCGATACATCGTGTGTTCACATGACGCAATAGAAAACAAATCTAATTCGTAATCATGGTGTATTAATAATCAGAATGACATTCCGAGTTAACTTGTCCAAACACTATTTCAAGTTACCACCACTACACTTAGCGCGATTTGTCTCTCCGGACTTGATAATGTTTATACATCTCCCTCGGTAATCAATGTCACCACACCATTCGTTGTATAGATTAATGCGTCTCTGAATGGACTTTAAAATAGTACCAATCATGATAGTTATTATACGTGGCAGCATAATTGGGTAGCCGTGAACGGCGACCCTTTATTTTTTATTTTGTTTTGGAAAAGTCTATGGAAGTAACCGACGTAAAATAAAGTTTCTTGTATCTTGTATCTTGGAATGAGAAGTCATTGACTGGGTACAAAGATCATATGATTGGTGTCTGAAATACAACGATGTCAAAAATTCTATTTTGTTTATGACTACTTTGTTTGTCTTTTATGTCAACAAGATTTTATAATATACAGAAAAACTTGTATTAAAGCAATACAAAACAATCGCAAAAGCAATAAAATCAGGAGGCACACACAATTTGATAGTCCCTCTAAAGGACGTATTGGGGATAGACTTTCCACGTGTACCGACTTATTTCAATAACAATGTGCGATCCGGTGCATTGGAGTATGTCGGTAGACAAGATCAGGCGATTAAAAATCACAATATTTATATTTTTTTGTTAACTTATAAACGTAATTAGCAAAAGTGTCACGTGAATACACGTTGCGATGAAAATCTCTCAATATGCAGTATATCCAGCTGGTGCGTTGTAAACACACAGCCAGTCTATGCTGCAGTACGCTTTCCCGCCACGGTGGATTAGTTATAAAAGCGATAAATCAGCAGAGTTTATCGTCTAAGCGGCTGCGGCCGAGTGGGTCAACCCCTTGCTTTCTGTTTGAATTTCACTTTTGTAAGATCCGGCGTGGGTTCGAATCCCCCATTAGCCAAATTCTTTACTTCTCTTTCTTTCTTTTTTTTTATCTGTATTATTTTATTGCGTCAACATATTCCGTCAATATAATTATGCATATTTACAGAGAATTTAGAATCAGTACGTTTTTAAGCTTAGAAACATCTACTATATAACCTCCTAACCTAATAAACCTAAGTTTATCTGCACCCCATCTATTACGTCAGTCACTAGAGAAGTTTCAAGTTGGTGACTTTATTTTCATCGGATAAGACAGTCATATCCGTTTGAAGGTTAAACACATATACTTATTATTCATGGTCTAGTGATCAATTTATGCTCGTATATGCATTAACCCTTTCCCTGTTCTATGTTTAATTCAAATTTCAATACCTACTGAATATTCATAGACAGAATAGTTTTAATGAAATATGAAAGGTGGAATAGTATAGCCATTTTAGCAACTAAGGGAACAGTTCTATCAAATCCCATTAGCAAACAGAGCAGACTCTGATCAGATGGCTCCTGTAGGAGCCATCTGATCTGTGTCTACTCTGTTTGCAAATGCGTGAAAACGCGTTTATATGCTTAAAAATTGTCTGCATATAGTTTTCTTTGCATTATTTAATCAATAACTTTATAATTTGTATTGGAACTATAACGTTGTGTGTTTCTCCTGATGCGACGAACTGAATTTATTATTAGGTAATAGTTTTTATCATATCTTCGTCGTATCTTATCTGTCTTTCATACAGTCTACTTGAATAGGTTTTCGCAATTTTATTCTCCCCGTAGTATATGGCATATAAACCACTAGTCTGGTCAGGATGGACCAATGTTTACTTTTGCAAACAGCTTGGACCCAGATGAGACGGGTACCCAATAAAAGATAGAAAAATCGTGATCACCAGGCTAAAGGTTAAAGGGCATGAATGCAGCACAACAGACGTTAGTTTACGTGTATAGGCACGTTTCAGCGAGATAACTGCTGAAACAATGTTTAACCCTTTACCTGATGAGTATTTAGGGATATGGACACACTTTCACATAGATAAACACTTGCATGAGTAGGCTATTCTTAAAAAAAAGTTTTAGATTCATACCTGGTCTTAATTCTCTCTGGCCTGACGGATATGAATTTCACATCTCCAGGGAAGATAGCACGACACGAAATTTCAGTAAAGAGTCATAATGTGAATAAGTAGCCACTTCCTCGTTTAAACCTTGAGTTATTTTCAATTCATAACATACGTAAATGATGTTTGTTTGCGCGTCACAAACTGTGCATAGGCTGTCCCAATTAAGAAACTAATATCTATATTGTATTTTAATATGTATATATAATCACGATTACTAATTGACTGAACCAACACATATACATTTCAGTATTACTACTAGGCACTCGTAGTACGACTAGTTTACAAAATGTCATTAATAAGTTATAAGACTACTAATCACCATTGGTGCAAATGATATTCACAGTATATACCGACGGGTTAACGCGCTCGACTACAGTACCAGAGATCGCGGGTTCGATCCCCCGTCGGACCAAATCCTTCGGACGAGACTATAAACCGAGACCTATGTATCAGAGGGCATGTTAAAAGAATCAGAGAAACTCTGTCGATCATAAACGTAGGACATCGCGCCCGGGTGTCTCTGTATCCTTTCGCCCTCTCTTTTGGACTGGACGCTACTTGGACATTAGCCGTGAGCAGAAACAGAAGTACGTTAATTCATTCGTTTCATCTATCTTGAGTTACGCAAGTGAAGTAAGGGGTTTCGCCCAGCATAGCTGCATTAAAAGAGTACATTGAAAATGCTTAAAATCAATGCTAAATAATAAACAATCAACTAATGGCACAGTTTTCTATGGAGAATTAGGACGATATCTGCTGAAAATCAACTTCCAAATGAAAATTGTCAAATATTGTTTGAAACTGTATGGGTCAAAATCGGGTAACTGCATACTTACAACGGTAATTAACAAAATGAGAGATAAAACCAACCAGAAAAAAAATCAGAATTGGGCAAATAACGTGCGCATTCTTTTACAGAATTGTGGTCTCAGCGAAGTTTGGTTATACCCTGTGTCAATTGACATAAAAGTATTTACCCCAGTACTTCGAAGAGGTTTTTTAGATATGCACACCAGTCAGTGGAACATAGAGATGAATTCGAGTACTTCATTATATCTTTACAGAGAGTTAAAACTTAACTTTGAAATTATAGATTACTTGACTAAAGTTTACAATGTCAAAATCAGAAACACGCTAGTAAGAATACGCTTGTCATCATCTAATTCAAGCATTGAAACTGGGAGACACGAACTCATTGACCGACATCTTAGGAAGTGTGTACTTTGTAACCTAGATGATGTAGAAGATGAATTTCATTTTATTTTAGTGTGTCCGTCCTCTTTTGAATTAAGAGAAAGATATATAAAGACATATTATTTCCGTGGACCAAACATGTATAAACTCATAAATCTGTTGAACTGTACGGATGTGAATACACTAAATAAACTTGCAATATACTGCTCAAAGGCATTTGAAAAGAGAAAACACCTTCTAGAGTATGATTATAGAAGCTGATTAGCAGACGACCAATATCATGATTACTTTTGTATACCTTATATACTATTTTCTTTGATAGGCTACACCCGCCATCAATATCTCTCATTTTCTTCTTTTTTATATATTATTACACTTGCTACTCGCATATTTTGTGAATTGTATTGTGATGTGACGATGAACTGTAATGTTCAAGTCCTTTAATAAAAGTATGTTCTATGCTGTTCTGTTAGTCAACACAAACCAACAATTAAACATATTTATACACAGTTTGCTGTACAAAGACTGCCGTAAGCGCACTGATCTTTACACAAAATGATATTGAAACATAATTTCGGCGACTTTGAAGCTCTGCATCAATAATTTTTCTTGTTACATGTGTGTACTTGTTTGATCCGAGGACGAGAATTCTAATGAGTAGTTACAATAATGTGTTTAGTGGAAAACATAAGGACTTCTACATCTCAAGTCTTCTCTAAAATAAGGCCTTCTACATATCTGAAGTACTTCTCTAACCCTTCGCTTGCTGAATTTTAAAATACAGTTCTCCTTCTTTACCCATTCCCTGGTGTATAATTACATATATATTCACTGTGTACAAGTATTTCGCTGTGAAATCACTGCTGTGGAGTGCACTGGTTGCACAATCAACTTGTAAATAGTGCAGACCCTGATGAGACAGCTCCTGCAGGAGCTGTCTCATCTGGGTCTTCACTATTTACAGGTAGGTATATTGACGCGAATAGCAAGCGAAGGGCTACATTAAGGACTTCCTCATTTCAACTACTTCTATAAGATAAGGACTTCTACATCTCAAGTACTTCTCTTATTTCTAGCAGTGCTGGATATCGTTTAGGAAGCTGTGTAATTAAGATTTTAACTTAAGTACAATGCAACTTCTCTATACCAACCGTTTAGTAAATGCTTGCTGCGTGATATTTAACTCTGCATTAAGTATACACCTGCCTAAAAGGAGTTTTTCTTTAATGAAAGTCCGATGAGAGTGGTAAATATATGTAGAAATGTACTGATACGACTTCCGATGTGGTTCTAGCCATAAGACTGGATGTTGAAAGTATACTTTTGATTCTTTTTTCACTGGAAGCATGTAAGCTCGAATTTGAAATATTATTAGTTATACAGTTACTTCCCAGGGTACATGGAGATTTATTCCCGGCTGAGGAAAAACATGTTGCCCGAGCCGTTAGGCGAGGGTTACATGATTTTACCAGCCGGGAATAAATCGTCATGTACCCTGGGAAAGAACTGTATAACGAATTTATTATACTGCAAAGTTTTACGGTTCGGATAATTTATATAAATCCATTTTTGCATGTTGAATCACTAAACACACTAATTCCCATAAAAGCACCCCAATACATTTATTTCTACCCGAAGGTATCCGAAGTGTTGTGTATTGTATTTCATCGGCGTTCGTGTTATTATAGATGGCTGGACGATATAATATCTTCTCTAAAAACTGTTTTATTGGTCATTTCAAACAATGGTGTGTTTTATTAAATTCATTTCTGCATTGTTTTCTGTACGTATCGATAGTTGTCTATTATGAATTTTGCTATTGTTTAGCCGAGTCGAGAAGTCGGTCTTTTGGTTTCTGACCATAATATGTGGGGCCTGCCATGGGGAATTTCTATGTACCCTGTCAGCTCACAGGGTACATGGACTCATGTACACGGCTAGTTAACCAATCAAAAGTGAGGATTTAACTTTGCAGTATAATAACGGAGAATGTACTCGTATTACACCCAAACTATATTTTACATGTAAAACATTTCAATGCAGATCCGATTATATCTTATACCTATCATAAATACTCTTTTCTGATTAGTCGAGAACGCTCACATGCCGAGTCATCAAGCATAAATGGAAACCCGGACAATAGCGTGTAGACATACAGTTGAATTCCGATATCTCGAACTCGGATAATTCGAACTTCGGGATAACTCGAACTAAAAAATCGGTCCTTCCTTTTCTAGAAACACATTTCACAGCTTAATGCAATTCTACAGTAATGCTGAAAGTTCCTGCATGGGTTTTCAGCATTACTGTAGACCTGCATTAAGCTATGAACTTGAGAAATTGTCCAGATTACAAATCACATAACTCAAACTTCTGTTATCGCGAACTAATTTATATAGTCCCTTGAGGTTTTAGATATTGAAGTTCAACTGTACATGTATTCGCATATCACGGCCGCGTAAAGACGGTGTGTTCAATATGCACATACATGGATTCCATAGAACAATAGAATAGAAGTCAGGTAGGAAATTTGAAAATGACACAGGGCAATGCATAGCGACACCGGAAGCACAAATGAAATGCGCGCTCGCACATGACCTTCATAGACTGTTCCTTGTCTGTTCAAAACCACATTCAATTTAGGGCATTGCAATACTACATGGTCACGTAGTGCCAAAGTATGTAGAATATAAAGTAGCTCTACAAACACGGATGCATGTAGCAAACAAAGGAGCTCATACACATATCATACATATGTGCCGTACACAGTCACATAAAATTGTTCCTTGTATGTTTAACCCTTTCCAACATATGAACGTGTTTTCACGCATTTGCAAACAGAGTATACCCAGATCAGACGGCTCCTAGAGAATCCGTCTGATCAGTGTCTGCTCTGTTTGTTAGTGGAATTTGAAAGACATGTTTCTTCGCTTTCTGAACTGGCTACAATGTTCCACCTTCCATGTTTCATTTTAACTGTTTTGGCCATGAATAGTCAGTAGGTATTGAAATTGAAATAAATATAGAACAGGGAGAGGGTTAACATCTATAACATAGCTGCGCGGTTAAACGAAACCTAAAACCTATCAAAAACAAAAGGCAAAATGTGAAAAGACATAACATCACAAAAGACCTTTAATGAAGAGTAGACATGTATATCATTTTGGTTAGGTGTAGGGCACTGCGACACTTAGTAGTATAGTTTTGAGTTGAATGGCACGCACTGCGACACTAAACAGATAACGTAGCGCCAAGGTTGTTGAGCATAAAGTAACTCCACAAACTCCACAAACACAAAGTCACATCAACATAAGATTACTCACACACATATCACACAAACACATTCAAATGTACAAAAGTATGAAAGATGTCCGATAGGAACACAACACTAATGCGAATACAGGAGCGCTGGAACAGCCAATGGGGGTAGGACAGAGAGAACAACGTACAAACAATCGACAACCACCTCCTTCCGTCTCCTTCCTATCATCGCACAAGTAATGAGGGAAGCGGGGTGATCTATTGCAGAGGAATCGACAACCAAGCATACAGTACGTCATGATATCGTTGGATTGTAATATTTTTTCCAAGAATTGTCATGCATTTTTTAACATATATTGAAAATGGATGTTTCTAACTATCTTACAAAGTTTGTAAACCATATCGCCATAAAATACCGGGTCCGAAATGCCTTCTCGCACGTTGGAACTAAAGTATGTACGGCAATCGAGCTACGGAATCAAATTTCTTACATCAAATGGTCAACACACTTTATGGTGGATAATATTGTAGAACTCTCTGATTTCATTTATATGAACCTCTAGAATAATCTAAATTAGTCGTAATACTTAAAAATGTTTTCTAAATTGGTTTAACCCTTTCCTCCATAAATACGCCTTTCTACACCTCTGTAAAATCACTTTATGAAACCATTGTGATAAAAAGAGCATTTGCTCCTATAAGAGCAAATGCTCTATTTATCACAATGGTTTCAAAACTACACAATTCTAAACCTTTCCTTTTCTCTAGTAAATGTTCCTTTTCGGCAGATTGATTCTAAGAGATTGGGTCTAGAAATAGCCTATGAAGGAATGGGTTAATGGATTGAAAATATGAAACTATCAAATTTGTATTCATAAGCAAACAGAGCAGACCCTGATTAGACAGCACTCCACAATTGTGGTTCAGATAATTTGTGTGTACGCCTTGCCTGTCTCTTTGGTCTAATCCATTAGTTTATATTGCATTAACATTTTTGATATACATTTTGGCATTTGTCTTTGTCATGAATAGATGATTTATAATAGAATCTGTTTGTGGTCAGCTAAGCGTAGACGCCACAATGGCCATTGAGAATATGTGTTTCCGTATATGTGTGTATCTGTCTTGTTTTGCCTGGACAGTATTAACTTTTGAAAACTTGTATCACAACAATTCAGACACAAAGTTGTATTAATTCGATAAATATTTCTTTAAATGTTACACTCTTTTAGAGAGTAACACACTATTTCATCTGAGACATATTGTTAGTATACATATGGCCTATTGTGAATAACAATTGACTTCTACAACAAGTGAACGCTGACATTTCGATTTAAAGTCTACAGTAGGGCTTCTCCTAAGTGGCCATTAATTTTTTGAATATAGGAGTATTAAAAGTAGGCGGTTGTTTAATGCATGGCAACAGTAATACAGAAAGCTGTCGTATCAGTTTTCTGCATTGCTTTTAACCTGCATTAAGCTAACACATACCTTACAAATCCACAATTATACCTCTTTTTAATGGTCGCTTAAGACAAATTCTACTGTACATTAATATTTCGTCTGTAAAAGTTACTTTATGACACCATTGTGATAAAAAGAGCATTTGCTCCAGAGGAGCAAATGCTCTATTTATCACAATGGTTTCAAAACTACGCAATTCTATCTTTTTCTTTTCTCCGGTAAATACTCCTTTTCGGTAGATTTATTCAAAGAGGTTGGATCTGAAATAGCCCAAGACTCCATGATAGCCATTTGGTATTATCATTTACTAAGTACACTCACAAACTGAAGGTGTTGGATCGATGTGATTTACATCTGCTTAGTATAATCAAAGTATAAACTGAGACATAACTGACCTACTGTGTGTACGAAAATCCTAAACATAGAAAAAAGAAGCTATTCTTTTTAACTTTCGCCTTACTATTCACGTTTTACGTGTTAATTTGCTACATTTTTATTCATGTAACATTCTTCGATTAACTACTCCCAGGAGTTCCGCATCATTTCAATTGTGTAGTATCAATAATAGTTCATGTGGCGTCTTTTAAAATATTGCGAAACACGCTGGATATGCTGAAACAGTTTACAGTACAACCGGTCAATGTTAAAATATCGCCTTTACAACCGGTCAATGTTAAAATATCGCCTTAATGTTTACGTTTAAATTTCGTTTTATTGTATACATTTTCGGAGAAGTATTTGTGTCATTTAAGTCAGAGTATATGTTCTGTTCGGGCTTGCTTCAGATACACAGGATACATTCAAATATAAAGAAATGCATATAACGTATAATGTATGACGATATACATTTTTAGCAGCCAAGTATTATGCAAATAGTTACCGACATGTTCAGTAAATAAATATCTAACAACAGACAAACAACAGTTAAGTCGAACGGTAGAATCTTATCATGTTTTTTTATTCAATACAGGCATAATTTATTCCCATACCTCTTAACTGTCATTAAATCACGCAACCCGTTCCCTATTCAATATCCATGTAGGGCATAATGCTATCATGAATATTTATTAGCTGCTTATATAATGTATATTTCCATGGAATGTCTTGCTTTGGCAATGTCGTAAGCCAATTTCTATATTATATCATAAGCAAACACAGGAAACCCTGACAAGACGGCTCCTTTGTTTTTAAAGGCGTGAAAAGCATCATATGAGAGAAATGGTTATTACCTTGGTAGGTTATGGAGAGTTTTGAGGCGAAAAGAACGATGTTGTTAAGAGCACAGATAACATGTTTCCTATGTGTAAAATGTAACAATATTTTTGCTTGGCTTTTTCAACTGTCGTGAAAAGTATTTGTATGAATGCAAATAACACAATACATATGTTCAGTCTATGAAAGTTACTGTCTTAGATGATCTGTAAATATTAAGATGTATAAAGGGTAAAAGTACAAGTATGAGTCATGCAGGAAACACCATATACAAAACACACAGCCGACCGAACAGCACCAGAACAAGAAAACACAGCAAATGTAGATATCTGTCAAAATGCAAAGAGACGCATAAAGACAAAACAAATTCTTTAGTCACTGGGGGTTTAAACCGGTTTAGGGGAGCCCAACCTCACACTTATTCCGTCTCCACCATAAAAGACAAACAGTGTAAATAAACATATCCCCTCTCCGACTAATCTACAATAACCACGATGGCAAGCACAGTGGTTTACTGCATGTAGAACAAAACCATATTTAAGTGAAATAAACTGGATCAAGCTATCGCTAGTGTATGCAAGGATTTAGCTGCAACCAGAATAACTGTAGAAAAGTAATAATGGATACGACAAAAATCGAGATAGTACAAAGATCCGACGTCCGCCTTCCGTTTCCAGATTTCAGTGGGCGTCTTCATTGAGTATTAAGCCTTTCATGTCGACGTGCATGAAAAGAGGACAGTGTGATTGCCAACTATAAAGGGTTGACAACCAGACATGCAGTATGTCGTAGTACTATATGATCATATCCATTTTTAATGAAACTTTTAACAAATTTGATGAATAAATTGAGAAAATTGGTATGTCCAATACTTCCTTCCAATAAGACAGAGATTTCGAAGGTAAAAATTAAATAATGTTGTTTTTTTACTTTATGATATCTATATCTTTGCTTAAGCAGTTTTTCAGTTAAACTGATATTTCGACTGTTGAACTCATCAAGAAAAGAACAAGCTCTAGCGAAACGAATAAGTTGAGATATGTAAATCCTATAAGATGGAGCACGGGGGAACATGTCCATCAAGATGAGGGACATTTACAGTATTAAAATCAAAATCGTCTCTTTTGCAATAAAGTTTGGAAGAGATAATTCCATTGTCAGTTTTAAGGTCTAGATCAAGAAAAGCTTCATAAGTGTCGGAAGGATTAGCTTTATTCAGTTTGAGTTAATTTTTGTAAATGACAGGAATCATACTATCAAAGAAAGAGTTATCTATATTAAAAATATCATCCAAATATCGAGAAGTTTCATTAAAGGCTTTTATGACATCTGCATGAGTTTGTGGGTTCACGCTCAACATGAAATCTCTCTCATAGCGGTACAAAAACAAATCTGCGACCAGTAGTGCACAATTCGTACCCATAGGAATACCAATACTCTTTCGGTATATGGCACTCCCATAACGTAAGAATATGTCATTCAGAAGAAAGGTTAGTGATTCGCAAACTTCTGAGCAAGTTCAATTGGTGTAACATTTCATTGGCTCGTCAGTAAAGAAAGCTTTTTCAGTGTTGTTCGCCAGAAATGATGTTGTTTTCCCTGGCAAATGTTTTCTGGATTAATTTAGTAAGCTTATCTTTAATTAAATTACCAGGAAGAGTTGTGTTTAGACAAGAACTATCACATGTGCTGACAAGGGATAAGCCGTTTGTTCGTAACTGGAAAAGTAGTAAAGTCAAGCAGGCAAAGCCACATACAAGACGCAACCACCACCAAAACACCGATAGACAGCATGACACACACACACACACACAACCAAACACCCAAACGCACACACACACACACACACACACACAATAAATGAACACAGAAAACACCAAAAGACACACAAGAACCAGAGACAAACGTTCCACACATGAACAAAATCACAAGCACAAAGACGCAAGGCAAACAAAAGGAAGTTTGTTTAAGACATCGGAAGAGTTTTGATAGACCAAAAGAGATTTATTCCAGAAGTTTCATATGTTTTATCACAAAATAATTTAACATGTTCTTTGATCTTAGTTAAACAAGTAGTCAAACGCATAATTTGTAGTTGTACAAGAGCTAGAGTTAGCGAAGAAACGCGCTTTATATGGTGTTATGTAGTTCAGGTAACCAATAGGTTGTAAGAAGTTAATGTTGTGTAATCTTAGTATCTGCTCCAAGTTGAACACACTTTTCGACATGGTCTTTTCGTCGGTAGTAATTGAAATGTATGGCTTTTAGTATTAATAATTTCCTGCTTCAAAACATCGAAATAATGTAATCGTCAAATAATAATGACAATAGTCGATGCCTTATCAGCAGGAACGAAGACGTATTTTTAATTGAAATCGCTCATCAATTACATGTATATCAAAAATTAGATATTTTCGAATCCAAAGGAGAATTCGACTCAACATGTTCTCTATGACACTATTTAATGCTTAAGTTGTGTAAAACCTCAACAATCTTACCTCGACAATAGTGAAAAAATATCAAGGATAGTATTCTATATTTTGGACCTTTATTCAGAAGGCACCATAGACGTTTATCTTTAATTATCTCGAAGTTGCCAATAATCACATCAGGAAAATTATCGTATTTCAGATGGGGTTGTTATATTTGTAACAGATAATCGATGGTTATTTATTCTTTTTAAAGTATTTAGGAATACCGTCAATTACATTTTTATTTCTAAATATACTTTGGAGGTCAATAAAATCAATGCCTTTGTTAATAAAAGGAATTTTAAAAACGAATATTTTATGTGCTGATATTTTGTCAATGTTTGGTCTCTAACATGTAGAGTAAAACTTTGCCCAGTGGTGGTTTTGCCACTGACCGTTCCAAAGCGGTACTCGCCTTGTCACCCTTGCTTTTATGTTTGTTGGTGTCTTTGTGCCTTTGTGTTTGTGCTTTTGTTCGTGTTTGATGTTTTCGTTTCGTGTGTTTGTGTGTGCACGCGCGCGCGCGTGTGTGTGGTTGTGTGGATGTGTTCCTTGCGTTCCGTTGGTGTTTGGTGTTGGTTACGTTTTGTGTGTGTCTTTTCCTGCTTGACTTAACCTTTTTTCATTTGTATTAAACTAGCTGTTCCTATGCGAGGATCTGATCAAAAATGATTTTATCGGCTTGTTCGCGTCAATTTATTTTAATGTAGATATTGATATGGAAGAAACTCTATATCGAGCGTATCTAAATCTCGTGATACGTATATAAAGGTATTGGTATGAGTGCAAATATCACACCACATATTTTCGATATGGATATTACTTACTTAGAGTATTGGTAAATGTCCATACCATTGTTGTATGAAGTATAGCGTTATATCAGAGCGAACAATTGTTCGAGCTGTATAAAGCGTAACAAATGTGTTTATTTTAAAATAATTCCAATCCAGTGACGTTTACACAAAATCGCCGAATCTGATTGGTTGAAATTTGACATTCATTTCTCAATGAATGTAAAGAGCTGGTTCTCTGTCGTTGCTCCATGATTTACATGAAGTCGGTAACCAGTAGCCGATACACTATGGAACTACTTCCTTTTACTATGCATGAAGTTCTATTTATAGACAAATTCCTTGAAACCATGTTGACGTAGAATTTTTGGGAGAAAATGTTATTTTGAAGTTTTGTGGAGCGCGTATTTTGAAATTTAAGTGTTAAGAGTGAAACTTATGGTAAAAAGCAAGTGATTGTATTAATATCAAGAGCCAGCAGAGCCAGGCGGCTCGCATGGTGTAGAGAGAAAAGGACGACGTGAACTTATGGGAGGTGGGATTAACTGTTTATTTTTCGGATGGAAGTAAAGTGGTGATCGGCAGTGATAACCTGTGTTGATTTGGAGAAAACAAAGCGAGGGTTACATACCAGACTTAGTGTCAAAGTGGCATGGCCACTCTGCCAGTGATAATAAGACACTTACCCGTGAAATCAGTTATTTCAGGACGACAACGTACTGGTAGGATAGCTGTTTACCAGGCCAGAAATAATATTTTAGATCCAATTCTTGGCCTGCACAGTCACCGGGATTTGAACATAATTGAGAATACTCGGCTGTATATCAAACGTAAACTTTCATGTAGAGTGCATTTTATTGAAAATAAAAGGGATTTGTTCAAGAGATTTCGAGGATCTGGACACGTATTCCACTGGTCTATGTTCAGAGCTTATACAGATCGATTCCAAGGAGGATTATGCAAGTTAATCGATTAAGAGGAAATATGACAAAGTAGTAAGGTAGTACATGTGTTGAAATAATTCTGTTTATTGCGTTTTAGTTATTGTTAACTTCAATTTGTTGCAACTAGGTCAAATAGTTGAGAACAGTCTATGATACGTCATCTGTGACGTAGGATACAGTACACATTTAGTGACATAGTTGTTAGAATGTGTATTGATTGAATTCCTACGCACGGCACTTAAACTAGCCAATGTCAAATTTGTTTTTATGTTTTTAAAAGGACGGATGGGTGGAATTATAAAGATTGAATTACATTTTGGTTGTGTTCATCGATGTATAAATCCAGACCTGATCACACACAACTTGCATGAATTATTTTTACATGAATTCCTTCGGAATTCAGGCAAGTTGTGTGTGATCAGGTCTGGATTTATACATCGTTGAACACAACCAAAATGTAATTCAATCTTTAATTACATTGGTCTCAGACATTATTAATCACCGACTGAATACAACTATATGTGGCTACAGCTGACTGGTATATGGATTGACAATCTGTAAAGACTGAAGGACACAATACTGATCGACCGTACCGTACAAAACATATTTAAATCAGGAATGATTTTCCACCATATGTGCATACCGTTTACGGTTACTTGCTATTCCAACCACTTTTACCCTTTCATGTATGCAGTATTCTGGGATTGAACGAATTCAATCAATTTCGTCTACGTTATATGGTAATTATCATTGTGGCTGATTTAAGAGGAACAGGTCTCGTTGAAGAACCTTGACAAGACCCCACGGTAGAAATGAATACAATTAAAATTATTAATATTTAAACGATCCCAGATTGACTTGCTGCGTAAAAAGTCGGCAAATTCAATACATACAGGAGGACCAGGTCTACACTGTTCGCCATTCATTCAACTCCTCTGGCAAGTTAAAGCCTTTCATACTGATTATACCCTGTTACACTAACAATTCAGCATTGGAAGGGTTACGATTTACTCTTTCATATTACGTGTACTCTATAGTTAAGCGCTGATGGGTCGTTCCATTCTGTAAATTGAGCGTTTAACCCATTCCCTCATAGGCTATTTTTAGATCCAACATCTTTGAATAAATCTATCGAAAAGAAGCATTAACTAGAGAAAAGGAAAATGTTAGAATTTCATAGTTTGAAACCATTGTGATAAATAGAGCATTTGCTCCTATAGGAGCAAATGCTTTATTTATCACAATGGTTTCACAAAGTGATTTTTACAGAGTCGTCAAAAGTCGTCAATATGAGGGAATGGGTTAAATGGTTAAATCTACAAATCAATTTCGACTACATTATATCGCGAGTATGCCATTGTGGCTGATTTAAGAGAGATATGTCCAAGTTTCGTTGAAGAAACTTCGCTGGACCCCACGGTAGAACCGAATGCAATAAAATCATGAATCATCTTAGATTGACTAAGTTAATACATGCAAAAACACTATGGAAAATGAAGGTAAGATCCATTCCAAATACATATTTCGACTGAAAACACATAGTTTTAATGAATTTGATATTTTGAGTGCGAGAAAGGCATATACTGGCATAAGCAAACAGTATATACCCAGCTCAGAGGGCTCATTAGGGCTACACTGTTCGTCATTAACAATGCCCTGGCAAGTTCAAGCCTTTCATAATGAGTATACTCTATAGTTAAACACTGATGGACTGTTACACTGACAATTCAGTGTTGAATTGATAAAAGAGTACACTGTATATACATTTAATTTAGTCTTGGTTGATGTTCAGTAAAATCAATGATGATAAAGCGATCAAACATCATTATTATAAAAGTACAAAAATGAGTCATGCAGGAAACACCACATACAGAACAAACACTCGCCCGAACAGCAACACAAGGAAACAGCAAATGTACATAGGTAGAAAAAACAACAAGAGACGCACAAAGACAAAACAAACATACAATAGGAGGAAGATGGAAGTACCGCCTTGGAACGGTCAGTGACAAAAGTCACCGGGGGTTTAAACCGGTTTATGGGCGCCCAACCTCACCCTTATTCCATCCCCATCCTAAAAGACAAACAGTGTAAATAGAAAGTGTTACTGGTGTTCAGATATAACAGTGAGGAATGGCAAAGTACATCCTTCATGTACGAATAAGTAAACATATGACAGTGAAGTATTGCCAAGTACAGGCACCAAATAGTAAATATATGACAGTGAAGTATTGCCAAGTACAGGCACCAAATAGTAAATATATGACAGTGAAGTATTGCAAAGTACATGCACCCATTAGTAAATATATGATAGTGAAGTATTGCCAAGTACAGGCACCAAATAGTAAATATATGACAGTGAAGTATTGCAAAGTACATGCACCATTAGTAAATATATGATAGTGAAGTATTGCCAAGTACAGGCACCAAATAGTAAATATATGACAGTGAAGTATTGCCAAGTACATGCACCCATTAGTAAATATATGATAGTGAAGTATTGCCAAGTACAGGCACCAAATAGTAAATATATGACAGTGAAGTATTGCCAAGTACATGCACCCATTAGTAAATATATGATAGTGAAGTATTGCAAAGTACATGCACCAATTAGTAAATATATGACAATGAAGTATTGCCAAGTACAGGCACCAAATAGTAAATATATGACAGTGAAGTATTACCAAGTACAGGCACCAATTAGTAAATATATGACAGTGAAGTATTGCCAAGTACAGGCACCAAATAGTAAATATATGACAGTGAAGTATTGCCAAGTACATGCACCCATTAGTAAATATATGATAGTGAAGTATTACAAAGTACATGCACCAATTAGTAAATATATGACAGTGAAGTATTGCCAAGTACAGGCACCAATTAGTAAATATATGACAGTGAAGTATTGCCAAGTACAGGCACCAATTAGTAAATATATGATAGTGAAGTATTGCCAAGTACAGGCACCAAATAGTAAATATATGACAGTGAAGTATTGCCAAGTACAGGCACCAATTAGTAAATATATGACAGTGAAGTATTGCCAGATACAAATGCAACAATTAGTGAATATGTAACAGTTAAAGATGGTAAAACACTACCGCTGTATAGCTGCATTTACCAATTCGCAAAATTAAATGGATGTGGCTACTTAATATGAAATGAAAGAAATGCATTAAACGCCTATATAAGTGTTTTCATAAATTTCGTCCTGTATTAATCTCCCCTACGTCTTAACACCTTTCGTCATGTCTTTGCGAACAGAGTAGACTCAGATCAGACGAATCCTGCATTGTCTACTACGTAAACATTCACGATGTAAAGGGTTAAAAGCCCAAAACTTTGACGCCTTGTTCGTTCAAACAAAAATGTTTTCTTTATGTATATATGTGTTTTGTTTGTACAGTAAAACCTCTCTATAACGGCAACTAAATTAGTAGTATTTTCTGTTAAAGGCAGGTGGCTACTTAAAGCAAGGTGAAAGTAAAACAGAAGGCTCCTATAGGAGCGTTCAGTTTTACTTTTACCTTACTTTAACAACCGCCTGCCCTAAATACCAACTAATAAACACAATTTAGTTGTCGTTATAGAGAGGTTTTACATTGCAACGAAACCTGTCTATAGCGACCAATAGTAAGTATACATGATGGACTCATTAGGGTAGGTGGTTTTTTGTTTCATATAAACGCATTTAGGCATATGCAAACAGAGTAGACCCAGATCAGACGGCTCCTCTGTTTGCCAAAGGAAGTATATAGATTTATTGTTTTACTTTTTAAAATGGCTTAACTGTATTACATCGGTAAATTCATACTTCATAAATTCATAGTTATAGTTGTTCTCCAGATCATTTATCTAGCGTAATAACTGTCAACACATACCTCCTACCTGGTGATAGCTATTACACAAGATTTAATCCATTGAGACGCGATAAGCGTTGTGTACAAATTACCTGTCAAAAGTCACGTGATGTACTAAATCCCCTTGGCCCCTTTCTGCTAGAGTTACAGTGTAGAGTTAGACAAAGACACACGTGTTTAGGCCATGCTAGATTTCTAGTACTCGGGATATCCTGACTAAATTATTTTACTTTCATATAGTTACTTTTTTCATTTGGACTTGTTATTTTACTGTCTGTGGATTACTACCGTTATATATTACGAACTGGAATTCCAGGATACATAATAAACATATAAAATACTATCGGAGCAGTTATCCATCTACCAACTCCACATTCTACAGTTCTTCAACTATTCTACAAACGTTCTCTACAGTGTTTAACAATCGAGCTGTACTACAATTGTTCCACATTCCATAGTTCTATATGACTATTTTACTCATTAATATTATTGACATTTGGAATAAATATAGAGCACGGAAAGGGTTAACTCTTTACTCCATAAATAAATATGCAAACCGCTAGAGTAGACCCATGATCCTGTAGATCCTGTAGATCCTGTAGGAGCCTGCTGAGCAGGGTCTTCTCTGTTTGTTTATGATATAATATAGATACAATTCTAGTTTCTGCCCTGGTCAAACACCCTGTTTACATGTGTTATTATAACAATTAATGTAATTAATATTCATGATATTATTATCTCTCTACATAAATATTCATGGAGTAACGGTTTAATGCAGAACGTAAATAATGCTCCTAGATGTGTTTTACATACCATTCGCCCTGCATACAGAATAAGGCTTAATTTGGTGGTCGCTGTAGTAATGAAGATGATAATAATAATACAGTAAAACCTCTCTATAACGACCACAAAATTACATCAAGTATTTTGTCTTGAAGGCAGGTGACTGCTTAAAGCAAGGTGAAAGTAAAACAGAACGCTCATATAGGAGCGTTCTGTTTTACTTTCACCTTGCTTTAAGCAACCACCTGCCCAAAATACCAACTAATCAACACAATTTAGCGGTCGTTATGGAGAGATTTTACTGTAATAGTAATAATGATAATAACAATAAGAATAAAAACAAATAAGCATGATAATAAGTATGGTAGTGATAATAATAGCAGTGATAATAATACTTATAATAATGATAAAATAATAATGTACAAAATACAAATATTAACGGTTTTTATGCATTGACATATGCATAAATGGAGATCTGAAGAAATAAGGTATAATGACAAAATAGAAAGAAAAATAAATCCGTTGTCCGTCGCTAACATGCTGAACATGTGAATTTGTTCATCTTTGGAATTATGTCACCGTATTCATGATGACGTTTTTCCGTGCATTTGTATTCTTTATACACTTAAGAAAAATCGAGGAAGACGCGATAGTGATCCGAAACACGCAGAGACATTTCGTATATGAAAACGTCTCTAAATATTTAAAATTCACCCGAAGAAAATTATCATTATATAGATTTTAGACGAACAAATTTATACATGAATATGTATGTCATGTTTGCAAAAAAACAGCAACAAATATATAATATCACATGAACTAAACAAACAATATGGCATAAAATATCTATATACCTAAATATTTCCGTGATTTCATAGAATCATTTAATTTTCAGACATATACCACAGAATAGACATATTTTGCAGAGGCAAATAAGAAAGAATAACCCATTCAGTTTTGTAACTTATTTCCAATGAGGACCATACAATGATGGATGTCATGGTAAAAAGGAATTGCCTGCAGTTATGTTGGACTTACAGGACAGTATACATCTTATCTTACATACATTGTACTATTATACGAAGGGAGAAAACTCGGACTAGTACTCTTTTCTCAAGTGATACATCTGTAGTCCCTTGTAACTATGGTAGACCAAGCTCAGATGGCACCTTCAGGAAACGCCTTGTTTGCTTATAAAACAAGAATTAGCTGGTTTTACAGTTTCTGTCATGGCTTAACGTTTCTCTGTTCATGCGCCATTATGAAAAAACAGCTAGTTAATATCCATGGTACCATACCTTCTTTCATGAATTTCCATGGAGTAAAAGAAGGGTGTCGGAATCACAGTCGTCTGGGCCGCTTCATGGGGTCTATATGTACTATATAATAACAAGGGTTCCAACTAGCAGAACGAATATCTGTGTACCAAAAGTACAAATATGAATATAACTCTTGCAATTTCAATGATAACTTTGTAAGTATTTCGGCTATTGAACGCCAATGTATTTAACTATCAAATAAGTATAATCTTCTGACGGTAACTTATGCACATTTATCAATCAAACAATGATTTCCTCAAAATGCGACGTGTTTTCTGGGTCATTGACTTCTCTATTTACAGGTACGAGTAGGTATATTGACGTGAATAGCAAGCGAAGAGTTAAATGTATAAAGTCACCGTACAATCTATCTCAAGTGGAACCTGTCCCAAGGGGTTATTAATTTATTGAACGGAGCAGTCTTAACCCTTCGCATGCTATTAACGTCAATATACCTACCTGTAAATAGTGAAGACCCAGGTGAGACAGCTCCTGCTGTCTCATCAGGGTCTGCTCTATTTACAAGTTGATTGTGAAACCAGTGCACTCCACAGCAGTGATTGCACAGCGAAATACTTGTACACAGTTAATATATATGTAATTATACAACAGGACATGGGTAAAGAAGGAGAAATGTATTTTAAAATTCAACAAGAGAAGGGTTAAAATGTAGTTTGTTGATTAACGCAGGATAGAAGGCTCCAATAGGAGCATTATGCATTTTTGTTGACATGCATTAAGCTACAACCTGTCTTACAAACTGGCCAATACTTACATCTATTTTTATTGGCCGTTTCAGATAGATTCTACTGTACTTCAAATTCCGTATGATGTCAAACTGTTCAACGCAGTTACATAGAAATAAGAATAGGAAGACGCAAACTGTATAACTTCTAACTCCTATTCACTTGTAATGCGTAACATCTGACACTTGTGTGAGTTTCTAATCATCTGTCATCAAAGGGTTCATGATAGTATATAACGCGTGCTAAGATTGTACAGTAAACCCCCGCTAATGCAACAACATAAAAGAGGTATAATTCTGGGTGCTAGATGCAGGTGGTAGCTTAATGCAGGAAAAAGTAATGCAGAAAGATGAGCTTTCTGTATTACTTTTGTCCTGCATAAAGCAACCACATGCTTATAGCGACACCCATGTTTATTTATTAAGTGGTCGCATTAGAGGGGTTCAACCGTATTTGTGTTTTTGTAAGATCGATTAACCAAGATATACCTTTTAATTACTTTGTAGACAGAGAAACCAAGATCAGACAGATCATATAGGTCTGCTCTGCATTCTTTTGAAATAACTACATCTATAATAATTTATCTATTTCTACAGTTTGTTTCATGGCAAACAATCCCATGCTCATGATGACATTATAAAGGTTCAGATGATTAATGTATGATGTCATTATTTATGATTAAAGGATTAACACATATAATAGGAAATAAAAAGTTCTGTTCTACTTTCCTTTTTTGACAATTAAATGCCACCACTTAGAGAATAAGAATAGCTACCCTTATAAGCAGGTGGTTGCTGAAAGCAGGACAAAAGTAATGCAGAAAAAATGTCTGCATTACTTTTGTCCTGCATTAAGGTACCAACTGCATCTAGAACACAGACTTGTACATCTTTTAGGTGGTCGCATTAGCGGGATTGTACTGCATTTGTTTTAAGAACACCATTATTATTAGTTATACAGTTCTTTCCCAGTGTACCCGGCTGAGGAAAAGCATGTTACCCGAGCCGTTAGGCGAGGGTTACATGATTTTACCAGCCGGGAATAAATCGTCATGTACCCTGGGTAAGAACTGTAAAACGAATTTATTATGCTGCAAAATTTTACGTTTCGGGTAATTTATATAAATCCATTTTGGCATTTTGAATCACTAAACAAGCTAATTCCCCTAAAAGCACCCAAATACATTAATTCTACCCGAAGGTATCCGAAGTGGTATGTATTGTATATCATCGGCGTTCGTGTTATGATAGATGGCTGGACGATATAATAACTCCTCTGAAAACTGTTTTATTGATAATTTCAAACAATGATGTTTTTTAATTCATTTCTGCATTTTTTCTTTACGGATTAATAGTTGTCTATTATGAATTTTGCTATTGTTTAGCCGAGTCGAGATGTCGGTATTTTGGTTTCTGACCATTATATGTGGGGCCTGCCATGGGGCATGTCTATGTACCCTGTCAGCTCACAGGGTACATGGACTCATGTACACGGCTAGTTAACCAATCAGAAGTGAGGATTTTACTTTGCAGTATAATAAAATAATTTATCATGCAACGTCACAAAATAAGTCACTTCCTACTAGTTAGCATAATATTTTCCACGTCGACGCTGTATTTTGTGAGGTATAGTGCATGTGTACTGACCTGACTGGAATGCAAGTTTTGTTCAGCCTATAGGAGGAAAACAGAAGGACGAAAATGGCATAATTAAACATAAACATCAAATTAACACATTTTCTCATCTTTGTCTCAACTATCTGTCCATATAAAAGGATAAAATCAAGTTTTTTTATGTTGTAAAAGTCGATGATGTCACTGCATGCCAATATGATGTCACGTAATTCGTAGTTTAAGTCCCCCTGTAGCTTATTTCGGTTTCTGGCCGTTCCAAGGCGGTACTCATGCTTTCAGCCTATGGTCAATTTGTTGTTTAATATGCTTAATGTTTAATGTTTTTCGTCTTGATATGCGTCCTGTTATGTTTTGTCTTGTAGCTTTACCGTTTCTTGTTTGATGGTGTTTGGGGCGGTATCATTTCGTGTGTGGCTCTCCCTGTTTGACTATATTTTTCCATGTTTAAATGAAATTTCATTCAGGGGACGAACCCGCTTTCGCAATCTTTCTTTTTCTTCATTTTCTCCATTTTTCTTGGAGTTGCATGATAAAAGAAATACTATACTAGTAGTTTGGAAGTTCAGCTGTATTTAAGCTCGTCAGAAAAGTAGTTAAATGCTCGCATTTAACAATTTTTCCAACTCACCAAAATACAGATGAACTTTCAAACTACTAGCATAGTAATTCTTATTAACCTGACGAGTATTCATGGTAGACTCCAAGCATTATGAATTATGTTATTTAGCTAGCAAATGTTCATATACATATTATATACATGTATCTCTGTCAGGTAAACCGTAAAACATGTCCCTTATAAAGACGACTTTTGACACATTTGTAAGCAAATGCCATTTGCAAACTCACACCACAATGTCATTTTCATACCAACATTTTAAAACAAACTGTGTCTACCTACGAGGAATTTGTAAATATGAAAAGTGAGAGAACATCTGAAATACCTTTTGATTGGTACCATTCCTGTTAAATTAGAAAACGGTTTTAAAACATCACAATGACTGGATAATGTTTCCACAGTTATTTTTTCTCATTTCATAAACTGCTCATGGATAGACTCAATAAAACCAAATTCAAATCAAATGATTCATTTTACCTTGGTTAATATTATATACAAATAATGCCTTAAATTTTAAATTAATTACAGCACTGTCTTAGTTTGAATTTGGTTTTGACAGACTCAAATATATATTTAACCTAACTATACAATCTATGTTTCATAGAAATTAATGTTTAGATCTGATAAGCTAGCAAACCAAATTTCTTTTAACAATTTGGGTATGATGATCGAAGTCTCAGCAAACATTATAATAGGTGTTCGACTCTATTGATGTTGATTTCTTTGATTTCCTGTTACATGTAGTTTTTTATATCTCGCAAACTTGTTTGAGGGGGTATACTGGAATCACCTTAGCCGGCGGTCGGTCGGGCGTTCGCCCGCATTTTAACATGGGTAGCTGGTATCGCAAACTCAATTTACAGGTGTTAAGCAGTGGGGATTGTGGAATGATCTCCGAGTATGTTTTTGTCATTGTTTTGCATGAAACATGGGAACTTGGTGTCACGAACTCCTCCTTCAATTCGAAAGTTATTATACCCCAGCAAACTTGTTTGAGGTGGTATACTGGAATCACCCTGTCAGGCGGTCGGTCGGTCAGTCATGTTTTGGTGATTGATATTTTGATCAAAGACGCTATGTCATTTTTTATGCTGACAACATTTATTTAGTACTATGCAGATGAAAGGTAGAATATAACATGTAAGCGAATCAAGTGGATAAATCATGCATTGGTCAGATCTTAACTCTATTGGTCAGTGGACGGTACCAATGCAGTGATAAGCTGTGCTTACTGAGTTTTGTTTATTACAAAACTAATTACCTCATAGGTTATTTTTAGATCCAACCATTTTGAACCACTAGAGAAAAGGAAAAAAATAGAATTTTGTAGTTTGAGCCCATTGTGATAAATGGAGCATTTGTTACTATAGTAGCAAATGCTCTATTTATCACAATGGTTTCAATAGGTAATTTTTACACAGGCGGAGAAATGCAAATTGATGGAGGAAAGGGTTAACCCTATACTCCGTTAATAATCGTGTAAGAATTAATGATGTCATGAATATTAATTCAATTATATTTTTATGAACCCTGGAAATTTTAGCCAGGGTAGAAACTGTAAAGTCATATTTATAAGAATAAATTATATTTATGTCAAAAAGTGCAGACCCTGCTCAAAGGGTTCCTGCAGGAGCCCTTTGATCTGGATCTACACTGTTTGCAAAAATTCCTTTATACTTAAGTGTTAAATTTCACGAACCTTAAGTAATTGTGTGCTTCAGTTTGTTAGATTCAGTGTCGTTGTTTCTTTTCTTTGTTTTAAGGTCTTTGTATTTTATCAGGGTCAAAACTGCTATTTGTAACGATGTTACTAGCTGCACCCTATCTTCATAATGCCTGTATTCTTAACTCATTCAATATAAGAAATGAGTCCTAATGTCCTTTGCAAACAGTGTAGACCTAGATGAGAGGGCTCCTTTAGGAGCCCTCTCATCTAGGTCTTGACTGTTTGTCATGTTCCACTTTTCTTTTAAAAAATCCCTCAATATTCTTAAGATTGTCCTGATTGAATTTTGGAACAGTCGATTTGAAAATTCAACTTTGAAAGGATTAACCAGTTATTCCATAATTACACCTTTGCAGCTGTAGGAGCTGTCTGATCAGGGTCTGCTCTGTTTGCTTCTTATATGATATAGATATTAATTAATTTTCATGATGTCATTATTTCTCACATGAATATTCATGGAGTGAAAAGTGAATGATGTTTTCAAGCAGTAATTTGGCATCTCAAAAGGATTATGAACTTTTTGATACTCTGATCATTTTCTTAACCCTTTCCCTAATATAAACGCATTTTCACACATTTGCAAACAGAGTAGACCCAGATCAGACGGCTCCTATAGGAGCCGTCTGATCAGGGTCTGTTCTGTTTGATAATGGAATTTGAAAGATCTGTTTCTTTACTTTCTAAAAAGGTTACAATGTTCCACCTTTCATATTTCATTATAACTTAGTGTCCATGAATATTCAGTAAGTACTGAAATTTGGAATAAGCATAGAACAGGGAACCAGGGTTAAATAGAAATGGGAGAAAATGTACTTTAGGAATCAATACATCTTGAAGATCTAGAGCTACTTAAACACTTTACTTAATGAATATTCATGTAAGAAAAATGACATCATAACTATTAATTAGCTTATTTGTTATGATAAGATAGAAATACAGGATGTTGTTTTGGCCTTGACAGAAACTGCAGATCTAAATTATTTCATAAGCAAACAGAGTAGATCCTGATCAGACAGCTCCTGCAGGAGCCATCTTATATCTGGGTCTACTCTGTCTAACAACGGTGTTAAATGGCATATCTATGGAGTAAATAGTGAACTTCTTTCTGTTCAAAGGATTGAAATCATTTCCAGAACTTTCATTGTTAACTGAGATTAACTCTTTGAATAAAGGGAAAGAATGTTCTGGCTTTTGCAAACAGTGTAGACTAAGATCCGAGGGATTCTAGAGGTACCGCCCAAATACATGTCATAATTTGTCCATGTCAGTTTATTGCTAACTTAAGCAGCTCATAACTATTAAAAATCCAAATATTTCCAAAAGTGTCATGTGTTCAAATATCGCACGAACAATGACAGAGCAAGACCAATTGGTGTAATATTTCATTGGCTCATCAGTAAAGAAAGCACAATGAAGAAAATATTCCCAAAATGGAAATTAATATCATACATAAATATAAAAAAGAGCAATTCAAATATTTAAGTAAAGAAAGATTTTTCAGCATTACGTGCCAGAAATGATTTTTTCTGGCAAATCAAGTCATAATTTATTGAGAAAAGCGAACATTAAATTGACAAATACATGTACATATCTACATATACGACATAGCAAAACATTGCCACTGTATATAGAATAAAAACGAAAAAGATGAGTAAAACTAATTGATCGAGAGGGAAAGGGTTAATTAATTAAAGTCGTGATATGACAAACAATGTATACACTGCATGTATATTGAACAACGATAGACTATTATACTAAAAATGTATTGTTTTGCAACGTGTAAGAACATAACATTAATCTTTTTAGTGCTCATTGTACCAATACCAGCTAGAACTACCACTAAAGGCGATGAATACCCCCACTAGAACATTTGACACAGAGATGGGGTTATAGCAATAAAGCTCCCGATATTTCATTCATGCACGAAGCAACAAATCAAAACTTTTATCGCAGGTTCAGAACTTCAGGTGGTGATCAACAATACTTAAAAATTTAAAAAAGTTCTGTTGAAATATGCCATAATAAAAGAGTTTGGGGTTTGCAATTCAACATATTGAGTACAAATATATTGCAAACACTTGGTAGAAGGTATCACATGCCTTAGCCAGTTTGCGTAGATCAAATGGATGTTGTATAAAACCCAATTGCAATATTGGTGGCCATCTTGAATACCTAAGCCTTTTCTAAGAGATCCATTGTCTTTAAACAAAAGATGTTTGACTTCTGCACAAATGCAGCCTTTAAGTACGGCATATGTTTGTCACGTCAAAATTATAAATGAATAACATCGCCATCACTAAAGGTTTGTAAAAAGACATGGCAAAACAATGTCTTATGTACCTAACCCAATCTCAATGTCAAACACTGCCTGTACAAAAATGGATCTGGCGTGCTCTTGACTACTTCGGAATCGTGTAATATTTGAGAAATAATTGACAAGTGTTATAAAGGATTGGATCCTGGTGAGACTCCGAGTTACTTACATTGTAGCATCTCATCTGATACTAAGCTGCTGATTCTGATGAGACACCGAGCTGCTTGGCATCTCATGTGATACTAAGCTGCTGGTTCTGATGAGACACCGTGCTGCTTGGCATCTCATTTGATACTAAGCTGCTGATTCTGATGAGACACCGAGTTGCTTGGCATCTCATTTGATACTAGGCTGCTGGTTCTGATGAGACACCGAGCTGCTTGGCATCTCATCTGATACTAAGCTGCTGGTTCTGATGAGACACCGAGCTGCTTGGCATCTCATCTGATACTAAGCTGCTTGTTCTGATGAGACACCGAGTTGCTTGGCATCTCATTTGATACTAAGCTGCTGGTTCTGATGAGACACCGGGTTGCTTGGCATCTCATCTGATACTAAGCTGCTGGTTCTGATGAGACACCGAGCTGCTTGGCATCTCATCTGATACTAAGCTGCTGATTCTGATGAGACACCGAGTTGCTTGGCATCTCATCTGATACTTAGCTGCTGATTCTGATGAGACATCGAGCTGCTCGGCATCTCATGTGATACTAAGCTGCTGGATCCTAATGAGCACCGAGTTGCTTGGCATCTCATCTGATACTAAGCTGCTGATTCTGACGAGACACCGAGCTGCTTGGCATCTCATGTGATACTAAGCTGCTGGATCCTAATGAGACACCGAGTTGCCTGGCATCTCATCTTGTACTAAGCCGTTTGCAAATGTGACTAAAGTCGCGATTATCAGGATAATGATTTAGTCACCATTCCATTTAGTGTAACTCTATCACCGGAAAGCAATTCACAGGGTATGCTATATTTTACAGGATTGTGATTACCTTTTCAAAAAGTTAGGATATGATTGAATTCATCGAAACTGTTTCCATCACTGCTTCCGCTCTTGAGAAGAAAAAATCAAAAGAAACTCTCCATTGGAACTGAGGTGCCCAGTGTTATAGGCAAACAACGTATACACACTCACATAGGCAAACAACGTAGACACACTCACATAGGCAAACAACGTAGACACACTCATATAGGCAAACAACGTAGACACACTCACAAAGACAAACAGTATAGACTTATGTTAGAGGGTTCATGAAGGTGCTCTATGAATAGGGCTTCCCTTAAAAATAGATCTACAAATTGAAGCAATTATTAATTATCCAGACGCAACATTACTGAATTTCTGAACATTGATGTGTTGTGCATATAGATCTGTTGTTTTTTACCGTTTTGTACTTCGTATGAAATGCTTTTGTTTGTGAGCCTCAATGTAGAATAGTCATTATGACTACTTGAGCTACCCTCGTTAAATAAAGTATTTCATTCATTCATTCATTCATTAATTCGTTCCTGTTTACTGAACCCATCGACCAGCAAATATTGTTATGTGGCGTGAAAAGAGTTATGATATTTCCTGATCAAAATACGCCATGTCATCTAAAATGACGTCATGTAAAGAAAAGGTTTGAAGACATGTAGTTATAAAGTGCATAACTCTACTGAATCTTCTATCAAGGGCAGCTAGTTGGTCCTCCATTAACACTGGGGATACAGGGTCGGACAGCAATGAGGTCCGCATCAGTGAGCTCAGCTTATCAGGTCCTAGGAAAACTTTCACAAAGTTGAGGAATGTTGATTTCTTTATCAGACAGCATTTATTTGCTTGATAGGTGAGGAGATTCACATGGTATTCATTTGCAGGGTTCCCAAATCTAAAATTAGAAACATGTAAAACTTACTCATCTCCTTCTCCAGTTGTGCTATCGTTCAACCATAACACAATTACAGTGCTACAGATAAAGGTGCGTACCCATATACTAAAATCCCCATTTCTCCACCAAAACCCCATAATATGAACACTCTTTAGAATCGTCTTGAAGTGGCGATTCTAAAGAGTGGTCACATTATATGGTTTGGTGGAAAAATAAAGGAACTAAATAATAAGATCACGAATATAAACTAACAAGTATTTTATAATATGACTATTTTACACTGGCACAGACAATAATAGTAGACATATCTTAAGTTGAAATATATTCAAAAGGTGTCTGACCTTTAAACATTATATTTACGAGATAATTGCTTAATCAATCTGATAAAACATTGATATAGTTTTATAATACCCCATTCCACTGAGCAGCGAAAATTTGGTAAAAACGCCGCGAATCGTAGCACGAACGACAACAGCGCAGTAGAAACGCCCTGATCGCGGTAGAAGCGTAACAGAAGCTCCTTGATCGCCACTTCACGGCGATTGCTTTGACCATGCTCAAAACAATCGTAGCGGCATCGCCGTGGACTCGAATCGCCACAAAAACATAGTAAGAAATGAACGTATCGTAGTATCGCAGTATCGTAGTCGCAGCGTGAGTAACGTAGCGCAATCGCAAGCGCATCGCAACAAAAGCGTCGAGATATTTTTCGGCATATACATGCTTTTTCACACATTTGCTAACAGAGTAGACTCAGATAAGACAGCTCAATGGAGCCGTCTAATCAGGGTCTGCTCTGTTTGCTTGTAACATGATATATATATATGAATCTACAGTTTTTGTCAAAGCAAAAACATTTCTTAAAAAGGTTAAATTTAAAAAAAAAATGCAGCGAATAAATATTCATAAGATCATTATTTCTTGCATGGGTATGGAACAGGGAAAAGGTTAAAGATTGAGTCACCCCATAGGAAGACTTAGCAAAAAGAAGACATAGATCAGGCCCAACACTGTGCTTTTCTTGATCTGTGTCCTCAAACAATTTGATTCATTTTCTTCGAAGGATGATGGTCAACTGCGTCGAAAGCAGTTTAATCACCTATTTTATATAGAAACGTTCCAAAAGCGCAACAGAAGCGAAGCTCCTGTGCCTAGGTCGAATCAAGGTCGTAACAGCAACGAAGTACGCGTAGACGAAGCGTAGCGTGAAATCCTGTGTCGTAGTGGAAGCGTAGTAGAAGTGTTTTGGAGAGACCTCAAGGGCCGCAGATCGTTATTGAAGCGTGCTATAAGCGTACTGGAAACGCCCAAGTCCAAAAATTAGGCACATGACGGCGCTTCTTTGGCGATTTGGAAGAATTTGGAGAATCGCCATGATCGTTATGAGCGCAGTGGAACTGCCGCCCAGTGGAATGGGGGTATAACGTATAAGCAATTTGTAAAGACATGATTTGAAACACACAAGTGTGAGATGTTATGGTTGTTATGGATTACAAATATAAAGGGAACAAGAGTAATGTCATACAGTTTCGCGTATTTAGCAAAATAGTCAGTGTAATGACGTCATATAAGTATATAATTGTCATCGACCAAAAATTTACAACGTTTAATCTGTACCGTACCAACAACAAAACATTTTAATGACATGTGAGTGCCAAAATAACTACAATCTACAGAATGGGTAACCTTTACAAACAGGATCCAGATGAGACACCGAATAACTTGGAGTCTGATCATGGTCCAAGCTGTTTGACAACTCTAACAAAGATATTAATAGAATGAAAGAAAAAAGAACAAATGAGACAATTTTAAGAAAGCGCTTATTTTAACATAAGGCATACACGTTCAATAATTAGTTATTACAGTATTGTACTCGCCAGTTACCTTGGAAAAATGTTCTATTTAGAAAAGACATTCAGAGCATAGAATTATCATAACAAACGTACATTTCGAAATTAGTAGTGGGTGGAAATATGTTGTAATTTGATGTAAACTGTCAACTTTCATATTGAAGAAGAAAAGGTTACCACAACATTATATGGCATATTGTATTGTGTCTCGAGCAAACTCACAGTTAGTGGTATCAAAAACAGTTTATTATATACACGGTAAATCATACTGGATCCTGCTGAACAAATTACATGTACAATAGAACTCCTTTAAAGCAACCATTCAATGGATAAACAGGATTGTCTTATCCCTTTCCCTGTTCTAATTTTATTTCAAATGTCAATACCTACTGAATATTCATGGACAAAATCGTTATAATGAAATATATAAGCCATTTTAGAAAGTAATTATACAGATCTATCAAATCCCATTGGCAAACAGAGCAGACCCTGTTCAGACGGCTCCTATAGGCACCGTCTGATCTAGGTCTACTTTGTTTGCAAATGGGTGAAAACACGTTTATATGAGGGAGGGAAAGTGTTAAACAGGAGTTGACTGCTTAATGGCGTACTTAATAATCCTTTAGGAGCTTTCTAAATTGTTTCATCCTGCATTTAGCTACCACTCGACTCAAAGACTTAGAAAAAGACCTCTTTTGGAATTTTGCATTAGATGGTTATTAAGGTACTGGTATACAAAGAATATTTACTTAACCCTTCGCTTGCTGAATTTTAAAATACATTTCTCCTTCTTTACCCATGCCCTGTTGTATATTTACATATATCTTCACTGTCTACAAGTATTTCGCTGTGCAATCACTGCTGTGGAGTGCACTGGTTGTACAATCAACTTGTAAATAGTGCAGAACCTGATGAGACAGTTCCTGCAGGAGCTGTCTCATCTGGGTCTTCACTATTTACAGGTAGGTATATTGACGCGAATAGCAAGCGAAGGGTTAATACACAAAACAGCATCACATAGATGCATTTAATTAGTTTGACGGATTGAACGAAACAAAAAGAATTGAATACAAACCATTTAATATTAGTATACGACCCGTATCCATGTAACCTTTAGCAGTTTTACATTTTCTTTAAGCTTTCAGCACTAAATGTTCAAATGGACTATTCCAAAATTCAAACAGGCTAAGATTACCGTGAAAAGTCGGGGATTTATTTCAAAGAAAAGTGTTACACGACAAACGTTACAAGACACACTTATTATTTATTCTATAACAGTAAATAAATATTTTCAAAGTCACAGTTTAAGGATTTTCTAAATGTATATGCATCGCCGGGTCAGTTCCTACTTGTGAGCACATCTATCAAAGACAACGTACAGTAAAACCTCGCCTATAGGGGCGTTCTGTTTTACTTTCACCTTGCCTTAAGCAGCCACCTACATTTAACACAAAACATTTAATGTAATTTAGTGGCCGTTATAGAGAGGCTTTACTGTATATCCAAGACAAAATAAATGCTATTTACCCTCTGCCATTATCTAACATTAGAGGTGATGATTGGTTTCGGAATTCATAAAACGCAATGTGATGGCGGTCACCGTTATCTGAAAAGAAATCACGTTTGTTGCCGTTATCTGAAGATAAATGACATTTTTTCGCCGATATCTGAAACAAGGAACGCCTTGCACCATTAGCTGAAAACATGTGACAATTATCGCCGTTTTGTCAGCGTTATCTGAAAATAAGTAACATTTATCGATGGTATTTGAACGCAATTAGCATGTATCTTCATTAACTGAAAGTAAGTAACATCGATTTTAACTGAACCAAACATACATTTACACGCAAATACAGTAGAACCTGTGTTAGAGCCCACTTACAAACAGCTCATAATATAGACCTTCAAAACTGATAGTAACCTAATCCTTCATCTAATAAATAATAATATAAGATATAATGACCTTGTGAATATTAAACGTTGCATTATTATAGTGATATATGAGCCGATGTATCTTTGGCATACACTGTAGAATCAGATCTATATGTAGAATATGATTCCATAAGTAAATAATGCAGATCCTGATCAGGCGGCTAGAATAGGAGTTGATCTGGATCTATTTTGCAAGGTGTTCAGATGTGTGTGTGTGTGTGTGTGCGTGCGTGTGTGCGTGCGTGCGTGCGTGCGTGCGTGTGTGTGTGTGTGTGTGTGTGTGTGTGTGTGCGTGTGTCTTTGCGTCATTATGGACACAAGCAGTTGTATTTTTGCAGTCTTTGTGGACACATCTTGAATTGTGGACACCAAAGTTTGGTGTCCACAGTGTTAAGGTCATATATACGTATATTTTTTATGTGTTTTATCGATTGCGTAAGGAAGTGCAAACTGTCCTTGTGAACCACTTTTACACACACACAATGGTTGTGACAAAAACGGCTAAAATAGGTGTGCGTGTGGGGTAACCTTACGACCCGCGCACACTCTGTAACTTGATACTTTCCCTCCGATCTGAAGGCCAGATAGCGGCTTGTTAATCAGCCGCCTTGTATTCTAGGGCACATAATTTATACTTCAAATCACGCCTTATTAATTCAAGACATTATTTAACCACAAAAACATTTCAAAGGGTGTTGTTCTTTTCTAGACGAAAGAAAAACACGCTTTAGTCACTTCTCCGTTGCGATTTAACGGTCATAGTACGAGCGCCTTTTTAATGGTTGAATTGAAACTGGGCGGTGCATCTTATTTTTGTTTTCTTCAAGAAAGTGAACGTGTCAATATTGTTTTCTTTATTTTATTTAGATAACCTGGTAAGAACGATATCATATTTTATTTCCCATTACCAAATTAATAATTATAAAGTGTATGGCTTTTATGACAGTATTACATCGGTAAATTCATACACTTCTTAAATTCATATTTATAGTTGTTCTCCAGATCATTTATCTAGTGTCATAACTGTCAACACATACCGCCTGCCTGGTGATAGCTATTACGCAATATTTAATCCAATTAAGACGCGATAAGCGTTGTGTACAATTTACCTGTCAAAAGTCACGTGATGTACTAAATCCCTTCGGCCCCCTTTCTGCAAGAGTTACAGTGTAGAGTTAGACAAAGGAACACGTGTTTAGGCCATGCTAGATTTCTAGTACTCGGGATATCCTGACCAAATTTATTTTACCTTTCATATGGTTACTTTTTTACATTTGGACTTCTTATTTTGCTGTCTGTGGATTACCACTGTTATATATTACGAACTGGAAGTCCAGGATACATAATAAACATATAAAGTACTATTGGAGCAGTTATCCATCTACCACTCCACTTTCTACAGTTCTTCAACTATTCTACAAACGTTCTCTACAGCCTAACATCTGAGCTATACTACAATTGGTGGAGAATCCGGGTAGTACACACATATATTTTGTGTGTACACTTTCTCGGAACTTTCACAAAGCGCTTGGATTCTACCCAAGTTCGAGCTATATTCAATTTCCCCATTTTCAACATGCTGGATTACCACATGGATTTTTACTTTGGACATCCAAAGCAACTCAATGGATATTTCTGTGAAAGACCTTCTTACTCCAAAGTGCGACATCGGAATTTTAACGGTAAAATGCAGCCTCACGTCTTACACGGCATAAGAAATCTTTCTTCCCCGTCGTTAGAGCGGGAGAGAAAATTAAAACGCGATCGGGCCAGGATGACGGCATTTATTCACCGGAAAACGGCAGAAAACCTACCTTTCAACTGCCTGGAAACTCCTGAACTACTGAAGCTAGGCACCAACAACTCACTTCACCAGAGGCCTCGTGCTACAGTGCCAATAATTACAACTACAACATCAACCCAAACAACAGAGGATATCAACGCTGAACTCACAGATCAAATAAAATCGTTAGAATCAAGAAATGACAAACTTTTCGAAATATTCGTTACATTGAAAGTAAATTGCATAAGAAAGAACTCGAAAATGAAAATTTACAGATGCAACTGAATTTAAATATTCGTCATCAACGTGAACTTGAAAATACATGTGATTTGTACCAACAACAACTTGAACAAGCCCATTTTGAAATAATTGATCTTCAACCTCCTTGTCAACAAAACCGTGGATACATGTACGATGATCATTCGAACAATAAGAACTTTCACACCTTTCCTCATCGTGGTCGGCGAAATTGGCGCGGGCGATAACATGAAAATGTCGCCAGCTACAGGATGTTGTTGAATTCCAGTTTAATTGACAGTTTACTATATACTTATTACTTTTACATTTGGACGGTACATACATCTTCAATCTTATAGCTTTTTTAATGTGTTTGAATTCTTCAATTCAGTCAATTTACGTTTCATTCTAAATTTTAATATACAGTATTCAGTTGTTTGGTGTTTAATTTGCAGTAGAACTATTAATTTCATACTATGTGTTTTGTTTCAGTGTAATTGTCTTTTACATGTATTATGTGTTTTTCTTCCAAAATACATAATGTCGACAGCATCTGTAATGATATACAGTATATTCAATATCGGACTCAGTTGATTTTACATGCATGTTCTGCACTTAGAGAGCCGCGAACTTGCTCTTAAAATAATATTTTCTCTTTAAGTTTAATCATATTTTATTGCTTGTTATATTACATATAACAGTCATGCATACATTCATATATATAAATATAATCTAAAACTCAAGCAAAAGGGTTGGGCCACAAGTTATTGCAACATTAGATTCGGCCCTCCCCCTTGTAGGCATAAACTCATTTGTAAACGTCTTATTTTCTATTTGAGCTATGCAAATATCAATATGAAAATATGAAAATTGAAAACTTGCCTCAGATTAAAGAAACTGAGAGAAAGAATAAAAACTTACAGAATAAACTTCTAACTCACAAATCCTACCATTGCGCCAAACCCGGGATCCCTCCCCAATTTCATCCTTAAAATATAGCATGGCAGGGCAAAATATATAATACAATATTCCGAGTATGTACTGCAATTAGTTTTGTCAATGCTGTAGTTTATTGCCAGTCAACCAAATCGTTTGGTATTCTTGATGTATTTCTGTACTTCAAGAAAAAGAGTTTCGTTTTCGTCATTTGAAAGTGTCTGGATACCAAAAACAATTTCTGAGTACTTAATGGGTGAAAAGTGCGGGTTTTCCGGAAAATTTCAAGTATTTGGTTTGAATATAGCGTGCAAATGAAAAAGAAATGTTCCGCATCCTCAGGACCAGAGTTGCAATTACAAGTTGCATCGTCACGCAAGTGGTTCAAGAAAAGGTCATTATTTAAGTTACTGCAGTTGTTTCTTAGACGGGCATGATGTACTGAATAGAAACGATCTCAAGAGAGATAAAACTTAGGTACTTTTAGCCGTCTGATCATATCTAATATACTTGATTTAAATGAATTGAGTGATTGACTTTCGCGAATACCATTATCAAGGTCGTTCCACACTTTTATGGATGAGGGTATGACCGAATTAGAGTAGATCTCAGTTCTTCTTGGTGGAATTACGAAATTGTCACTATTTCTGAGGCTTTATTGAGTAGACATATCATACGGTACGAGGGGTGTTCCATAAATAATGTCACCTGTGCTTTATTTCGCGGAAATCGTGCAATTCATACACAAAACCACCTCGTGTCGATTGAGTGATCACTGGCTCGTGTCACAGGTAAATTTCCCGTCCACACGTTCACTTGCCTCGGTACAGTGTACATCGTTTCATAGCCTATTCGTTAGACTATACACAAAATGACAGGAAAACGAGCTGAAAATGTTCTTGAAATTAGGGCCTATATAAAAGGTAGGTCATTACTCGGCATAAAGGCGGTAGATATTCACCGCGAGGTGTGTGGCATTTATGGGGAGGGCCAAATGTCCCACAGGACTGTTTGTAGGTGGGTAGCTAAATTTAGTGCTGGGCAGCAGCAACTGAAAGATGCTGCTCGCCCAGGTCGTCCTGCAACAACTACGACCAAAGGTAACATAGAAAAAATCCGAAATATCCTCAAAACTGATGCTCGATTCACCGTAAGACAATTGGCTCGAATGACAAACTTGTCGTTAGCAAGAGTTCATGCAATTTTGAAGAAACACCTAAAAGTTAGAAAGATAAATGCAAGATGGATACCCCATTTGTTAACGGATGAGCAAAAGAAGACGCGTGTAACAATGGCAAAAAAACTTCTCAAAATGTACCCAAAATATAGTAAAAAGGCTTTTGATAATATAGTCACTGGTGATGAGACCTGGTGTATTATTTTGAACCAAAGCGGAAGGTTTCCAACCGAATATGGGCCACTAAAAATGCCAGACGCCCAAGTATTGCCAAACGAATACGAACGGTAAAGAAGGTTTTGTATGCTATTTTTTCACTAATAAGGGTTCAGCTATTCAAAACCCGGTGCCAAAAGGCAGAACGGTCACAGGCAAGTTCTATAAAAACGTTGTTCTGAGAAAATTGAAGAACTTTTACAAAAGTAGCCGCCCCAAAACAGGACTTAAGTATGTCCGACTTTTGCATGATAATGCACCCGCTCACAAGGCACGTATTGTGACTGATTTTTTGGAGTCAGAGAAGGTTACCGTCCTTCCGCACCCTCCGTATTCGCCAGACTTGGCCCCCTGCGACTATTTTCTCTTTCCAAAACTTAAATATCATTTATCTGGAAGGAGATACAATTCGAGAAATGCCCTTGGATCTGCTGTTTATCAGTGTCTGATGGGTGTCCCCATTGAAGAGTATAAAAATGCTTCCAAAAATGGATTGACCGGCTAAAAAGGTGTATTCTGGCTGGCGGAGAGTATTTTGAAGGGCAGAGCAAATTAAAATGAACAAAAGCACTTCCGCTATATGAGCACCGATGCAAGTGACATTATTTTTGGAACACCCCTCGTATATGGAAATAGTTCACTTATATAGTCCGGAATCGAACCGTTTCTTTGTTTAAAAACTAATATGTATTTCTGCATTTTGCGTCTGTCTGAAAGAGAAGGCCATCCTATTTCTTTAAGTAAACTGTTAATTGATACTGAGCGTGTCAGTCCTGTAACTACTCTGGCTGCTTCGTACTGTATTTTTTCTAATGTTTCCTTTTCGTACAGTGTACAATTATCCCAGACTACATACCCATATTCCAAAACTGGCCTTAAATATGATACATACATTTGTTTTAGGGTTTCACGTTTGAGTTTATATTTTAAAGCTTGCATGGAACCTAAAATCTTTGATGCGGACAAAATGATATGTGCAATGTGCTCGTGCCATAACCCGTTTTGCTTAGTATGACGACAAGATGTTTATGATGCTCAACAAAATATAGCGAAGTACCATTGAAGCATAAAGTAGGGGATGCAGTATTGCCTAGAGTAAACAAATATGACTTCTGTTTGTTTGGATTACAATTTACAAGCCATTGCTTGGACCACATAGATATCCTCTCCAAATCATGATTCAATTTAAGTTCAATCTCTGCGGTGTTTGATGATGATACTGCTAAGGAACTATCGTATGCAAACAGTCGGGTAGTTGATAACAATGAATCGGCAATATCGTTCACATATATTAAGAAAAGCAGAGGGCCTAAGACTGAGCCCTGTGGAACTCCCGCATTTGTACATGACGTGTCTGAGAATGATGAGCTAACAAAAACCCGCTGAGTGCGCTCTGAGAGATAGTCTTGAATCCAGTCAATAACGTTGCCTGATATTCCGTGTTGTCTAAGTTTGAACAATAAACCTTTGTGCCAAACCCTATCAAAAGCTTTTGATATGTCACAGAATACCATACATGTGGACTTGCGATCGTCAAAAGCCTTACAAATTGTTGATTATATATATCTATAAGTTGATACAATGTTGAATGCCCTGGTCGGAATCCTGCTTGGTATTTATAGATAAGTTTGTTCTCATGGAAAAAAATATATAATTGCTTAAATACTGCACGTTCCATGACTTTCCCTACACAGCTTATTAGTGATATTGGCCTATAATTTGTAACTATGTGTTTGTCACCTTTTTTTAAATAATTGCAAGTTTCCAAGTTTCAGGATACATTCGTTCTTGAATAGATCTATTGAAAATAATACACAGCGGTCTGCATATTGTTTTACTGGTTTCATTCAACGTTCTGTGACTTATTTCATCCGGACCGCTTGCCTTGTTGAGTGATAGGTTAGATAAAATATATATTATATCGTGTTCACTTATTATCAAATCATTAAATGTATATTGAGTTTTAAAGGTAAAATCGGGAAGCAGTTCATCGTAATCATCTAATGTTGATATTGATGTAACATACTTATTTAAAGCATTTGCTTTATCTATATCCGACGATAAATACACATCAGAATTGGGATCTTGTATGATTGAAATATTTTCATTATTTTTAGAACTTTCTTTAATGATCATTTTGACCGTTTTCCAGTACAGTCTTGGATTATTTATTTTCATATCTGTTATATGGACTTTAACAAACTTCTTCATATTGTTAACCTTGTTTCGAAACGATTTGTGTTTCTGCCAATCTGAATGTTTCCCACTTTGTATTGCTATTTGTTTCTGTCTATCTCTCTGTCTAGATGTTCTACGAATATCTGAATTATACCATGGCTTATCGTTTGGCCTAATTGTTACATAATTTGTTGGAATACATCTTTTGGCCAGACTGATAAATTCACACGTAAAACGTTTCGTGGCAACATCAACTGTGTCGTGATATAAAAAGGACCAGTCAATTGTTAAAATCAAGTTATTTAGACGATTAAAGTCAGCGCGTTTGTAATTTCAAACTTGCCGTTTAAATGGAACATTATTAATTATTTCACTTTTGATATAAACATATGTTCCAAAATGATCACTAATGTCTTTAGGAGTCTCATTTTCTCTACGGGACCAGTGCGCTCTCCTGTTAGTGTCTTCATTATTTGCATAGGATAGAAAAATAAGTTCATAGTTTTTTTTTACTTATTTACTGAGGTTCGCATGTGTATAGTTGATTCTGATAATTCAAAAGATGTAAACCCTTATCAGACTTCGCGTCAGACACATGATGTTTGATCTGGATCCACTGTTCTAAATGCCAATTGTATTGTACTAACAATCGAAACAGGCGCAATAAATACGCAGACGGTTATTTTGGCATTTTCTCAGTATGATAAAGGTCATATAAGGCTAAAAATTACAGTTCGCCTTGAGTCCTTTTCACGCGGGCAAAAATGGTCGCATTCATTTTCAAAGTTCATCCAAATCGCCCAGGTTGTAGAATATTTGCCCGTGTTCCAAACAATTTGCAGTTATTCGAATATAGCTGCTTGCAATTCTGTTACATCGCGCTTAGCCGGATTAAAGAACACTGGTAAGACGTTTAGATTGCTATTTATAAATACAACGTAAGGGATTTGCACTTTATTGAATGTTATCATATTTGAGCAGCATAATAAAAGTACAGTTTCTATATCACAACAACTTAACCCTTTCGCTGCCGAATACTGTCGTCTGCTAACTTTGTCGTCTGCTACAAATTTTCATTTTTTTTTCAGTTTTGTTTCAAATATATAGTAACAGCAACAAACAGTTTGGATCCTAATGAGATGCCGAGTTACTCGGCGTCTCATCTGGATCCAAACTGTTTGCATAGGCAATCACAGATCCGGCATTGGCATCGAAAGGGTTAACACTGCCATTCATTAGTACATGAGTAACATACAGTATAACCCCGCTAATGCGACCACCTAAAAGAGGTATACCTCTGGGTACTAGATGCAGGTGGGAGCTTAATGCAGGACAAAAGTAATACAGAAAGCTCCTAGAGGAGCTTTCTGTATTACCTTTGTCCTACATTAAGCAACCACCTGTTAATAAAGACATCAATGTTTATTCATTAAGTGGTCGCATTAGAGGGGTTCTACTGTATATAGTATAATGCTATACAGTATGAAAATAAATTGGGGGGGGGACTAAATTTTATTACGAGTTTCAATCCGCATATAAAATTATTATTTGCAAAGCAAATATGTCTTTGCCGTATAAGAAAACAGGTTTTAGCATATTCCTACATGGTTGGAAAATAAATCGCTCCATTTATCACAGTCTGACAATTTGGTCAATCTGACACGAAATTAGCGCTGCTGTCAAAATCCAATTAACTACGAGATCCCAGTAGACCAAAATCATTCATTTTATCGCTTACGTAGTATCTCGCCAGTGTCTGTTTGTTGTGGTGATAGACTTTATTATCTTGATTAGTATAAATGTTAAACAGTGAACATGGCATCTGTTTGAGTTGGTTCATAAATGGTTTTTGTGGTCGGAATGATAGCCAAAAGGCCAAAATATGCACTATTTTAACTGTAAATAATGTCACTATGTACAGCACACCAGAACCTAAACCAAACAAAGTCCGGTGTTTACAAACTTGAACTCTGACTCTGACATACTACATTACGCTGAACCCAATGTGTTGTAGAAATACTGATTGAGTGTCAAAGCTGTTAGCATATGGCTTTTAGTTTTTGGTCGCGAACGGCAGGATAAGGGTTAAATTGCTATAAATGTATTGACAAGACGCCACACTTGCAGGTATTCAGAGTTTTACCGTTTCAAGACATTAATGAGTAATTATGTGTTGTTTGGCAGTTAAAACATTAGCCTGCAATGAAACGTTGTACATGCGCAGCATATCGTCTGTGGCACTTTTAAAACTTTACCGATTTACAAAATGCTTTGTGAAAGTTTTGGACAAGTTTCATCAAACCTAGATCGGCATGAGATGCGTAGTTGCTTATCGTCTTATTTGGATCTATACTGGTTGCATATTTAGCACAGTCGCATCCAGCAGGCTAAGGGTGACCGGATGGGCACTGTACGGGATTTTGACACGGTAATGTACATTTGGGAGAGGCTACAAAGCGGTATAATCAAATAGTATTTGCGGCGTGAATCTGCTCGCGCATCTCATTAGCCCCTGATGTTACGTAAATTAGTTTAAACATAATTTATTTCAATGAAGATTGAAAGGGGTTGGGCCACAAGTTCTACCAAGTACGCCCCCCCCCCTAGAATATGCATGGATGTCTAAGAGTAATAGATATTGTAATTTGAATTTTGGCAATTTAGTGGTCAGACTAAAGTGACTGCTGCTAAAATATGTATGTTTTCCTGTGACGCTTTAGAACTAACAATTGCGTTTAAGTCTAGCAGAGGATTGACAAGAGACACTCTTACATTAAGAATCCTTAAATATTTTTTTAAAAAAAAGGCTGTTAGAAAGCCATGGCATGAGCTGCCACGTTGAACAGTTGGTAGTCACACGTGTTGAAACCACGGTATATCTCGTTATTTATTGGCCATTCCTTCCGAAGGCACGAGTTATATGCTGAGGATTACCAGCTCACTAATCTACCGTAACTGTAAAGTGGTCAGCAAATCACCGGTCCTATTGATCATGGAAATTGCATCTGTAGCATCTAAATAAAATGAATGTTAGTTTAAACACTCACTATACTTATTCCAAACGTACTCAAACTTACTTTAACATTAATAGACATATAACATTATTTATGTTTTCCTGTTTTGTAAACATTCAACAGAGAATTAATAGCTTATATCTTGAAAATGGTCTCACCGCTGAACTGCATTGTTATTTTTCTTTGTAACGATATTTAGGATATCAGAGTAATCAGCCGTGTCCTTCAAACCGGTTGCATACAAATTATTACCGGTTGCATACAAATTATTTCTCTTTGGTTACAAGGCATTTCGGTAATGTTGTACGCAATACTTACATTTCCGAGGTTCGTGTATTGAAAAGCAGATCAAATAAGGAAAACATGGTATTAGAATGTAGAACAATAGATGTACTGAATTTAAGGCGGATTGCGTCTAGAACTGTCTGATATTTAGTATGCTTTAAGTCAAAGACGCAGCGCTACATAGGTGGCGTTATAGTGTTAATTTTTTACGGCCAATTTCTCAAAACATTTCGATTTCATAGGGGAATTTTTAAAATTCCTTACTGCACAAAATGTGATTTTTGGTTTGTTTTGCAGAAAAGTATTTCCAATTAAAATATTATACAAAAGTAGGGGTTTACCGGATGATTTGTTGTAACTCCTTAATATGCTTAGTCCACCCTGAAAACTAGTGTGTTGTTAGTGGGCTGTGCTTCCATTGTAGGGATTTTCCATATAAATACTAAACCTGTTCGATACTTGCGTTTTATTAGAATTCAAGCATTTTAGGGTCTGGTATAAAGGAATGCCAAAACCTTAGGTTTCAATTTCTAAGCGTCGGAGACTATTAACTACGTTGTAACTTGTGTAATATTCCCGCATTTAACTTGGATGTTGAAAAAACACCAGTTTCCAAATGAAAATGTATGTAACAATCAGAAGTACAAATCATTATTTTCGGCACACGCAGTAAATATTTAAGTTCTTTAAAGGGATTACCTGCTATTTAATACTGTATTGTGCACTATACCAATCAAATCTTAATTTGAAGTTTAGCCTAAATTTATTCACTTTACGCAAAATAAATGTAATATTTAGCGTCTCCAATACTTCTCCTGTGAACTGTTTAGCGCGTTAAAGTAAAACAAAACATGGCAGATAAATACGTAAAATAGTCAGCTTATGTAACTCAAAACAATGTCAATGTGAACAATCTAGACCCTAGCAAGCTACTGCGTTTCCGACACCGCGACAGTGTATGCTGTTTACAACAGTAGGAGAAAAATAAAACACTGTGTGTTATTGAGTGACGTTACATCCACATACAGTAAAACTTCGTTTATCCGAACACTAAAATACGTATTATGATCGATCTTTAAGACAGGTGGCAGCTTAATGCATGGTGAAAGTCATGCAAAAAGCTCCTCTAGGAGCTTTCTGCATGCCTTTCACCATGCATTAAGCAGCCAGCTGCCTAAAAGGGTCTAAATTCTTCTATACCGAAAATTCGAATAATCGAGGTTTTACTGTACATATACTGTAATTAACGTTATCCGTTTATCGATAAACTCAATACAGATATTCAGATTTGATTCGGAGTACATATATAAATGTGTATCTCAACGTCTGATCGCAGATCTACACAGTTTGGATTATTTCATCATAAACTAGAGACCTATTGGCATTACTGGTATTGCATTGTAAATTGGAACAGATGCATACCAGAAACCATGCCATAAAGTTGTAGCCTGATCAGCGTTTGAACTATTTAAAACGTATACAAACGTTTTGATCTCTTGAGCAGAAAATAATCAAGAATGTTATTAGCGCCGGAAGGCGAGGAACGAAACCACAGCGGTAAGGCCTAAATTATTCGTAGTCGGAGATCGTAATCACTCGACCACACATTTACTCTAGGTTCCATGGAAATAACCGTTTTGCAATCGTGTAAAAGTACACTACAGTATTTGAAGCAGACGGAAATATTTGAAGGCAATTTGATCAAAATTCGTCTGTTACATAACGGCGAATGTTGAACAACAATTATAGTATATTTACTCAGTTGTTCCTAATTTCGTTTTGCAATATGTACACATGCTATCATATTCACCGTTAAAATGTGATGTTGGTTTTTACCGGATTAACCCTTATTATGCTTAATTACAATTCGTCTGCTCAACGTCTCGTCTGCTCATTTTCAATCTTTATTGTTCCAAGCAAGAAGTGCCGCTCTCTGACATATCTATTAACAATAAATATTTACATGATACTGTAAATCTCTCTCTCTCTCTCTCTCTCTCCCCTCTCTCTCTCTCTCTCTCTCTCTCTCTCTCCGTCAAACTGTTTGTAATATTCACCGACTCGCCCAAAGTAAAATAAAGTCTCTCTCCCCATAATTGTGTGTAAGTTGTAATTACTTCTATGCACCCACAGAATGAACGGAACCGCTCAATTTTATCGATAAACTTGACAAAATCTGATTTGAACCGGATTTATGTATACAGTGCCTGTTATGTCGGCTTATTAAGATAGATCAGAATAAGGCATGTCTGATTCTTTGCCTTTAAATTCGAGAACCGTGTCGAAAACGTAATACATATAATATCGTTCAGTGAGAAAGGGACACCTTAGTGTAGCAGACGGTGACGGTGTAGACCCCGACGAGTCCTGAAACCTCTCAGGGTTTGCTCTATTGACATCCATCAGTTTTTAACAGTGCAAAAACAGTGGGGACTCCGAATGATTAGAACGTGCAGCTGATTGAGATAATTACTCAGTAACACTAATTGCGTATTGTAAATAAATTTTAACAACGTTCAAAATTAAGTGTAGGTGCGTGTGTGTGTGTGTGTGTGTGTGTGTGTTGGGGGGGGGGGCACAAAGCGCATTTGAACGGCATGGCATTTAGTACATTAAAAAGCATTGTCTGTGTTTGTCGGAAATGAAGATTTGAAAAAAATATATATAACACTAGAGCGGATTAAGTAAGAGATAAAAATCAAACTTGCTCAGGATTATGATTTGCATCAATAGAAACCATAACATGCTCTCTCGGACCTACGACATTGTCAAGATTTGAATCAAACAGGGTTGAATTACTTTCAACTTCGCGTCTAGATTACGTTGAGTTAGACACATACAGTTGTGCAAATCGTCCTAATGCTCTTCTGTTCTGTTCTTGTTTTTATTTTTCATTAACTCAGAATAAAAATTGAAAACAATATGTCGGTCAGAGTACATAAAGGAGGTCTACGGGCTCTTCTATAAGCTAAGCCTGGTCGATATTGTGAAGCCGACTATAGTTTGAAACCTGATGGGGGTCCCATGAACTCGACTTCTCAGGATTCAAACTACCTTGCCTGTACGAACAGGTGACACCAGGGGTCCCCCCACACAAACACACAAATACTCTCTCACACACACACATACACAAACACATAAAAAGGTAAAGGTAAAGGTGAGGTTTATAGTCTGGAACTACATACAATGCACATATTCTCCCGACTTCACAATTTACCCCCTGATCACTGGGTTATAAGACGGCCAATAACACTCGGCGCTTAGGGCAGCCATGTCACATTAGCTTATTTCCCTCACAGATACCCATTTATACACCTGGGTAGAGAGGAGCAAACGTGGGATGCATTTTTGGCTCAGAAAAATTCTGAGAGTCCGATGGCAGGATTTGAACCGGGGACCCTTCGATCCAAAGTCTAACGTCCTACCACTGGACCACCACTCCTACATAAACAAATACACACACACACACGCACACACATAAACAAATACACACACAAACACATGTTTGTATTGCATGCGTTCTGATGACGTTGGCTTATTTCTGGCCTGTGAGGACTCATAAGAAATAACATGTCTATGGTGTTACTACTTTCTCAACAGACTGGTCATAAGGGGTGGTTATTAGCCAACTAGATTATTATTTTGTTAAACTAATATTTTCTTCAAAATCCAGTCAGGGAATTATGTCAACCTTATTAACTTTTATGTTAACATAAAATAAATAAACAGGTATTTGATTTAGAATGTCTTGTTGTTTATAAGTTCATTAGCATATTCATGAATATTAATGAGAAGCCTCTTAAATTAGAGAAAAAGACAGGAAAATGGTGAAAACCAGATCTGAAATCACCTGTGATGCTCCAAATGGATAGAGATATGTTCTTATACATAAAACCATCTCATTGAGAGCAATCTAGCTGATGCTATGTAAAAACGTGTCGCTATGGGTCATCTGCATTTTATTAAGTTTTAGAGTTTCCATGGCAAATGTACGTCCGGACAGCGTCAACGCATAGAGAATGTAAAAACGTTATATCACAGGGCCTTGGGCAGCTGGGAGCTAACATTATCAACATGTTACCAAATATAGTTATAAGAAATACAATGGTCTTTGATTTAGTTTCTCATGATGTTAATCTGTTCATCAGCATATTCATGAATATTAATGCTTAAATTTAACACAACGAAAGAAAATTATTTTAAAAAATGTAGAAATGAAGTTCTTAAAGATTTGTTATGCTCCAAGTACACCAACACAAGTAAGAGATACATCAAAATATCTTTAACAACTTTTCAGTTATGATGATTTAGCCGGTATTATATTAAAATATGATTTCTTTATCAGGCATTTGCTTTTTCGTACGCGGGTAATATGGAAATTTAAATCATGTCAAATAAAAAACTTGAAGGATTAAGATTTATCTAAATCATTCTGCTTACTTGCTTATTTATGAATAATGATTTGGGTATCACAAACAGTCATGAAATGATTAAGGCTGTATTATGACTTGACCAAAGAACAAAATATTGAATCAAGAATTTAAACCTTTAAACTTACATATTTCGTTTGCGTTATCCTCATCAGTACATCACAGCAATGGTGATTGAAAAAGATATTTCTATCAAAAGTATCAACTTTTGGGGAGGTGCTTATCTAATGACTTGTACACTACAATCTGCCAGCAGAAGACGCAATGAAACGAGGTATGTAAAATGGAATTAAAATAGACAGTAACAGAGTGAAATCATGTCTTAGTGGTGTTTAACTGGTACATCTCGTGAATTAACTTTGAACTAATCGAAGCATGTATTATGCAGCATAATTACAAATAATTATACCATTGTCGCCTTAGTATATGTACAAAACATTATGTCCCTGAATACTGTAAAGAATGTCTCAACCGGTTTACAGAAAAAGACATGTCTGTGTGATGCGCTCATTCATCACCATATCTGTATGTATTATACTGCAAGTTTAGTCCCAATGGTAACCAGTGTCTTCAATGATCCCGATTTTTCATCTTCTTTATGTGCCATGACTTGTGGAGGCAAGTAACCGCAGACTCATAATGGAATGGTCTAAGAGCCACACTGGCATGGCTCCAGTCATGTGCATCTGATGCTGGGGGTATTACTGGATAGGCTATATATGAGCTCGTCCAAATTGGCACCTGATTGGTGACCCGTTAAATGTGTCGGATTAAGCAAATTTACAAGGTGGCAAAGATCCCATGTCAATGTTATGCAAATCATTAATTGTCTTATCTTCGCGCTTCTCCATAGATTGCAGCAGTTTCAACTAGAGGTTTGTTTTTGTCACAAAAACAGATGTCTCCCCCTCCCATCCTCTTTCAAATACACACGTTTAATGTCTGTAACTGCAAACTTATCAGGGTCTAATTTTAAGTCATCTGGGGCAATAATTCCAACGTTATCAGGGAGAGACAATTCAAAAATCACAGGTACACAACAACACATGCTGGTCAAGATTCCTGTGAAGTTTGGTGACTCTAGTATTAGTGGTTTCAGAGATACACGCGACACAAAGTAAAGTTTCTCTTATTTTAAGTCATAAGGGGCAGTAACTCCAAAGTTATCAGGGGGAGACAATTAAAAATTCCAGATGCACAACAACTGGTGAACATTCTTGTGAAGTTTGGTGACTAGCCCTACTGGTTTCAGAGATATGTGCAGCACAAAGTTTCTCTAATTTTAAGTTATCATATCAGGCTCAATAACTGAACAATTTTCAGGCGGAGACAATTCAAAAAACCTAGGTGCACAACAACTTATGCTGGTGAACATTCCTGTTAAGTGTGGTTACTCTAGCCCTACTGGGTTTTAAGATATGCATGACACAGTTTCTCTAAATTTAAGTAATCATATCAGGGGCAATAACTCCAAAGTTATCAAGGGGAGACAATTCAAAAATCCCAGGTGCACAACAACGCATGCCGGTCAACATTCCTGTGAAGTTTGGTGACTCTAGCCCGAGTGGTTTCAGAGATATGCACGACACTAAGTAAAGTTTGTCTAATTTTAAGTCATCAGGGGCAGTAACTCCAAAGTTAACAGGGGGAGACAATTAAAAAAACTCAAGAGCAAAACAACTCATGCTAGTGAACAATCCTGTAAAGTTTGGTGACTCTAGCCCTACTGGTTTCAGAGATACGCGCGACACAAAGTTTGTATCAATTTAAGTGTTCATATCAGGGGCAATAACTAAAGAATTATCAGGGGGAGACAATTCAAAAAAGATAGGTACACAACAACTCATGCTAGTGAACATTCCTGTGAAGTTTGGTGACTCTAGTACTAGCGGTTTCAGAGATATGCGCGACACAAAGTTTTCCTAATTTTAAGTCATCAGGGGCAATAACTCCAAAGTTATCAGGGGGAGACAGTTCAAAAACCCCAGGTGCACAACAACTCATGCTGGAGAACGTTCCTGTGAAGTTTGGTGACTCTAGCCCAACTGGTTTCAGAGATCACAAGTTTGTGACGGACAGACAGACAGACAGACAGACGGACGGACAGACATACAACTCTGGCAAAAACAATATGTCTCCCCAAAAATGGGGGAGACATAATTCAGCGTACATTGTGTATTATTTGGTCAAAACTTGCATTATGATTAATATAGATGTGATGATAGTTGAATATATCACACAGAAAGGTCTACCGCTTGTAAACCCGTAGAAACATTCTTAACATTGAGGCCCAGAATCGAAATGAGGGATGGGTTTTCCGTTTCTTATGTTATCATTAGTATTTATTGAATTTGACATGATAATGTTCCATGCATGTTTTGCCATGCATCTTATTTTAGTAATGTGACATGTATCGTTTCTCAAAATCTAGCTATCCATCTTCAGCATGCACTGACAACGTTTTGTACATGTGCTGTAAACGACAATGATATAATGGTTTGTAAATACATGTATGCTTCTGTTTGTAAATACATGTATGCGTCAAAAGCATTAGCCCTCGAAAAGTCTAATGTCACTTGTATGTCACGAAATACACACGTTAAAAAACATTGTTTCATTTCTACTTTACAAACCATGTTATATTACTTTTCGATGTTCTCATCAATACTGGTAATTTACACGTCATTACAATGGCGTCTCCTCAAAATATGATACTTTTAAAAATGATTTCATATATCATAATCATTACTATGGTGTACTGATACGGATAACAACAACGAAACTACTCGTATATATGCAACTATTCAAATGAGCCGAGACATCAGCCTACACATACTCCGTTTAGTTCACTTATTAAATTTAAGTTCTTGAGTCATTATCTTAATCTTTGCTTAAGTCAGACGCTGGGTAAATCATTTCACGTTTTTTGTGAAACCCTACTCATTGTTATGAATATAAAAGTAAGCAGATTTTAAAGTCTCATATCACACTTGGAAATTCAAACGCTATTTTGTACCTTAACTGTTCATTTGTTTTCATACCAGAAAGAGGCACAGTCATGCCCGTATAAAGAAAATAACGGATACAGACACCATAGTTTGATATAAAACCAGCTAAATCATAATTAATTCGAAAGCGATTGAATTATTTCGGTGTACTTTGAGCATACCTGATGATTTAAAATTCGTTCTACTGTTTTTTAAATAATGTCCCTTCCTTTTGTTTTATTTAAGCATTAATATTTATGAATGTGCTAATGAACTGATTAACAACATGATATTCTAAATGGAAAAGTAGTAAAGTCAAGCAGGCAAAGCCACATACAAGACGCAACCACCACCAAAACACCGATAGACAGCATGACACACATACACAGACACACAGACACACAGACACAGACACACACACACAGACACACACATACACACACACACACAGACACACACACACACACATACACACACACACACACACACACACACACACACACACACACACACACACACACACACACACACACACACACACACACACACACACACACACACACACACACACACACACACACACACACACACACACACACACACACACACACACACACACACACACACACACACACACACACACACACACACACACACACACACACACACACACACACACACACACACACACACACACACACACACACACACACACACACACACACACACACACACACACACACACACACACACACACACACACACACACACACACACACACACACACACACACACACACACACACACACACACAACCACACACCCAAACGCACACTCACACACGAGATGAACACAGAAAACACCAAAAGACACACAAGAACCAGAGACAAACGTTCCACATATGAACAAAATCACAAGCACAAAGGCGCAAGGAAAACAAAAGGAAGGGTGACAAAGAGAGTACTGCCTTGGCACGGTCAGTAGCAAAAAACACCACTGGGGGTTTAAACCGGTTTACGGACGTCCTAACCTCACACTTCTCTCAAAGTCATCCTAGCTTTACAAATAGTGTAAATAAAGGTATCCCCGCTGGACTTACCCATAACATAGACGACGGTGAACACAGGACAATATGTAAAACATAGCATAATAACTGTGACAATCCGTCAAATATGTACTCAATGACTTTGCTAAAGTCAGAGCACCTGCAGGTAAGCCGTTAAGGGCACGACAGGGAAAAAGTAGTACATGAGTCTGGTAAGCTCATCCTGTATCCAAGTTTAAGAGTATACCATCATAGAGTACTACCCTCGGCATGTAAATCAAAGACCATTGTATTTCTTATAAATTCTGAAGGGTGGTGAAAACTATATTTGGTAACATGTTGATAATGATACCTCCCAGCTGCCCAAAGCCCTGTGATATAACGTTTTTACATTCTCTATGCGTTGACGCTGTCCGGACGTACATTTGCTATGGAAACTCTAAAACTTAATAAAATGCAGATGACCCAAAGAGACACGTTTTTACATAGTATCTGCTAGATTACGCTCAATTAGGTGGTTTTATGTATAAGAATACATCTTTATGCATTTGGAGCATCACAGGTGATTTCAGATCTAGTTTTACCATTATCCCTGTCTTTTTCTCTAATTTTAGGGGCTTCTCATTAATATCCATGAACATGCTAATGAACTTATTAATAACAATACATTCTAAATCAAGGACCAGTGTATTTATTTTATGCTTAGTAACAATTTGATACTGTTAGCTACCAGCTCTCGAAGGCCTTGAGATATAATGTTATCTCCTCTATGCGCTTACGCTGTCCGGACGTACCTCTGCTATGGATACTCAAAAACGCAATAAAAATGTATATAAGCCATGGAAACACGATTTTGTTTGTTAAACGCTACTGTGATAAAATATATGAAAATTCTGGTATTAATGTTTTTTGGTCCATAAAAAATTCAAATGATGTTTTAACAAAACTTGAAAATGAACAGTATAACATTTCTTTACTGAGCTCTTATGATTTCTCTACACTCTATACTACTCTACCTCACCATCTTATAAAGGATAAACTTATTAAATTAATAGAAAAAACCTTTGCCAGAGAAAACAAAATGTTCATTGCTTGTAATGTTCAACGTTCATTCTTTTCGAATTCAGAAGTTGAACATTACACAATGTGGACTTGCCTTGATGTTTGTAGATCTCTTACCTTTCTTTTAGATAATACATTTGTGCGTTATGGGGATACCATATATCGTCAAGTTGTTGGTATACCCATGGGTACAACTTGTGCCCCTTTTGTTGCAGATTTGTTTTTGTATTGCTACGAGAGGGATTTTATGCTTAGCTTAAAACCTGATACACAGACCGATATTGTTAATGCTTTTAATAAAACTTCAAGGTATTTAGACGATATTTTGAATTTAGATAATCCTTATTTTGATACTATGGTTTCTTCAATCTACCCAAAAGAACTGTCTTTAAACAAAGCTAATCAATCTGACATTAATGCTTCATTTTTAGATTTGAATCTTTCAATTACAAATGATAAAGTTTCGTCCAAAGTATACGATAAAAGAGAAGATTTTAATTTGAAAATTGTTAATTATCCTTTTCTAGATGGGGATGTGCCACGTTCTACATCTTATGGGGTTTATATTTCTCAACTTATTAGGTTTGCCCGAGCCTGTTCTTTGCTTGAAGATTTTAACAGACGTAATTTAGTTATAACTGATAAACTTCTTAAGCAAGGTTACAGATATCACAAACTTCGGAAAACCTTTTCTAAATTTTATTATCGAAATTTACCTCTCATTAGTAAATATAATTGCAATCTACGGACGTTACTGCGACAAGGCATTTCTCAACCAGAATTTTATGGGGATGTTATCTACAAACTTAGGAAAATTCGGGGTCATATCCATTTTCATGATTTGTTTATAAAACGCATTAAAACATTTAAAAAGAAAGGTTATGATCCTATTATATTGCAACACACTGCATGTTTGGTTATCGACCCTTTTACAGTCGGTAGCTACGCTTCCCTCTTTGCTTGCGCGATGACAGGCCGAGGGTAGTACTCTATGATGGTATACTCTTAAACTTGGATACAGGAGGAGCTTACCAGACTCATGTATTATTTTTTCCCTGTCGTGCCCTTAACGGCTTACCTGCAGGTGCTCTGACTTCAGCAAAGTCATTGAGTACATATTTGACGGTTTGTCACAGTTATTATGCTATGTTTTACATGTTGTCCTGTGTTCACCGTCGTCTATGTTGTGGGTAAGTCCAGCGGGGATACCTTTATTTACAATATTTGTAAAGCTAGGGTGACTTTGAGAGAAGTGTGAGGTTAGGACGTCCGTAAACCGGTTTAAACCCCCAGTGGTGTTTTTGCTGCTGACCGTGCCAAGGCGGTACTCTCTTTGTCACCCTTCCTTTTGTTTGCATTGCGTCTTTGTGCTTGTGGTTTGTTCATGTTGTGGAACGTTTGTCCCTGGTTCTTGTGTGTCTTTTGGTGTTTTCTGTGTTCATTTCGTGTGTGTGTGTGTGTGCGTTTGGGTGTGTGGTTGTGTGTGTGTGTGTGTCATGCTGTCTATTGGTGTTTTGGTGGTGGTTGCGTCTTGCATGTGGCTTTGCCTGCTTGACTTTACTACTTTTCCTTATATAATACTCTCCTTGATGATGCTTTATGTAAAAGAACATATTTGGGTGTATTTGGAGCAACACATGTGATTTCAGATCTAGTTTTCGCAATCTTCTAGTCATTTTTCTTCATTTTTCGGTGTTCTCATTAATATTCATGATTATGCAAATGAGGTAATGAATGAAAATATACTCTTAATGAAGGACCAATGTGTTACCTTTAGTTTGACACCTGTTTCAAACTCTTAGTGCCCCAAATAGCATAGATATACAATGTACTACATTAAAGCCTTTACCAACCGTCGTTTTTTCAGACCACTGGTAGCCATGGAAACGGTAGAAATACCCATAGCAGGAATGAGTTTTTTCATGTGTACAATTTTGATTTCCATTCAGCAGACCCTACCAAACACTCTGGTACCCATGAAAAAAGTCAGACGGGGTGCACGGTAACCCTTTCTGGCCCGGGGTACAAAAGCACACGATCAACGAATAAGTACTATAAGTCTTTACTGTAATTAATATGCACATTGCAGTCAAAATGTATAAAATAGACGAATCTAAGGGTAATGATCATTTCCTTTGATAGTCGAACGTTTACACCACCTTTTCATAAATTAAGTTATTGAATGAATAAACATATCAATTTGTACGTTTCTAATAGCTAATAATTATGCTTTTTCAAATGTTTCTCTAAACATATGTGTAACTAAATATGTGAGGAGAGTTTGTCTTATGTGTGTATCGAAGTTTCTACTGAAGAAACAACGTATCTGTATTTTTCTATCCTATCACCTTTACATGACATACAAAACAGCAAATCCAGATGGAAGATATTGCATTTTGAATTGTTAAATCAATGTCACCAAGTAGTATCTGATAATGGTCAAAGGGACTATCCCAATATACGTTAATTGTTCATAATGCCACGTGTAATTATATAGTGCAAATGCACCATTGCATATGAAAGTAGTATGCCTGTTTCAAGAAGTGACAACTGGAAGGCTGTAGTATAAGACATTACTTACAGTGAAATGTTGAACTCTTTCCTATTACCAGATGACAAATTTCTAGTAACAAATGTGGGAAGAATATTATTACCAATTTGATTTGTCGTCTTTCTACAATTAAGGTATGAAATTTGATTTATGCTTAATTAATTGTCACGAACCTGTCAATAGTTTGAACTATTGCATCTGTTTTAGATATGCAACATTGAAGGTACATGTACATTATTACACATAACTTACTCATTAGTAAATATAAATGCAATCTACGGATGTTACTGCAACACTGGATTTCTCACCTTGAAATCTATAGTGATGTTATCTACTAATTTCGGAAAGTTCAGGGTCATATCCATTTTCATGATTTGTATAAGCATAAGAAAGAGGAATGTAGAGAGACACAGAGACCGAGAGAGAGAAAAAAGATAGATTGGTTGGGAATGATGAAAGAGAGATAGAGTGGAGAGAGAAAAAGAAAGGAGGTCGGAGAGAGAGAAAGAAATTGACAGGAAAGAGAAACAGAAAGACAGAAAGAAAAAGAGGAAAGAGAATAATATGTATTGATGGGTAAGTGGGTCAATGAGAGACAGAGATAGAGGGATATGAAAGTAAGCGAGTGGGAAGTGAAGGTGATGCAGACAGAGACATAGAGAGCGAGAAAGATAGTATGGTGGTAAGTGTGAGACAGGCGAGAGGATGACAGAGAGAGAGCAAAGAGGGAAGAGATATGCTAGAATGGGAGAAAGACAGAGAGACAGATACACACATACACAGTCAGAGACAGAAATAGAGAGACAGAGAGAGATACAGATGGAGAAAATGGAGATGAAAGAGAGGAGAGCGCGATGGAGAAGAAAAAGAGAGAAAAGACAGAAAGAAATAGAGACAAACAGATAAGGGTGAATGGACTGGTATGTGGGTCAGGGATAGAGAGAGACAGAAAGAGAGAGAAAGAGAGAGAGGGCGAGAGAGAGGGCGAGAGAGAAGAGGGGAGCGAGAGAGAGATAGATAGAGAGCAGAGGCAAGAATGGAGAGGGGAGAGAGGGAATGGGAGCGGTTAGGCAACAATATACATTGTAGATGTCTGTGTTCGTTGTACTTAGAACCTGTATTGTCAACGCAATATGACTGCTATGTACATGTTTTGCAACTAAATAAGCTAAAACGAATTTTCTGAAAAGACATACATAATGTAGAGTAGGAAGCTTTAGAATGGAAATTAATTGCTAGTTAAGACCTGCGTCAGCGTCTAACGGCATTTGAAGCTCGGGTTTCAGAAGATGTGCCAGTACTTGGAATATACCATGTTTTGCTTTGTAATCGAATACATGCCTTTTCAGAACTTCACTTCGTTTAGATCCAATGCATCAACGTCGATGCAATAGTTGCAGCACGACGACACAGCTGCTGTTAATGACTAACATTAGTGTTCACAACGCAGGACATGAGCTATTTTCTCAATATTCTTCAAAGAATTCCACCAGCAGGTGTGCCCTTGCAATCAATTCTGGGTCTTTGTTTGTGTATGATATCTGAGATTAATTTTCTTCCGAAACCATCTATTTCCTCATATATACAAAATCCAATGGGCTGTGATTTTTCATAACCGTCTAGATGTCAAATATAGTTTGGCCATTTTGCATCGTAAATACGTCTTTTAAGATGATGTGCTTTTCTCAGTTCATCGTCATTTGGGTCTAGTGAGTGCACAATATGCTTTACATCATTGCGCTTTACATTTTCCGATGGTGTATTTAACGGCGGTTATACAACGACATATAATCGATTTACTGTCCACTACTTTTCATTTCATGTCCATCACATCATTGTAATATTATGGGGTTTGCATAGACATAAATACTTAAGCAGACATCGATTCTAAGTATTTTTGATTAGCATTGTCACATGTTGGTATGTATGTTCCGAAAGTTCAATCACAAGACATTCTTGAGTACCCTCACTGGGTCACCAAAGTTTATTACATAGATATATAACTGGACATAGCGAAATCGTGATATTTTGGAGAGGGTGACTGTTAGTAACAGTGACTTATAATGCTCAAATTATGATTTGAGTGCAAACTGTATAATAAAACTCCAAGGGAACTTCTGGTATTTCGTATACTTTGATTGTGTTTAACTTTTGCATAAATAAAGGGAACTTGTGGTTACCTGCGCCAATAGTTTGGATTTTGGGTCTACATGGTTCGAGGCGATCGTTGTAAACATATATGAATGGCGGTATAGATACTGGATCCGAACTGTTTGTTACTCTGTTTGATAGTTAGATCATATGTTCAGAGAATTGGAAATAAATGCTGATTTGAGCGATTGTAATATGTAAAGACTGTCACATGTGACAGAAACTGTTGTTAAGCATGTAAATAATTCATATGGTTTATGTAGAATGAGTAGAAGTCGATTATCTGGTGCCTATCTCCCTTTCCTATTTTCGATGTGTAGGTAAAGGTTGACTGGTACCCATTCCAATTTATTTAGACCCTTGCTTGACTCCTTTATTTGAAAGACGCACCGTGTCACGCCTTTGCAAACAGAAATCAGAATAGACAGGGTCAGATCTGGGTCCATGCTTATAAAACTTTTTAGTTGAGTCTGAATTCGTTCTCAAGCTTTTGATTGGTCAGATTTGAGTTCTCAAGCTTTTGATTGGTCAGATTTGAGCCAAAGGCTCAAATCTGACCAATCAAAAACTTGAAAACGAACTCAGACTCAACTAAAAGTACAAAAATGAGTCATGCAGGAAGCACCACATACAGAACAAACAGTCGCCCGAACAGCAACACAAGGAAACAGCAAATGTACATAACTATAAAAACATCAAGAGACGCACAAAGACAAAACAAACATACAATAGGGGGAAGATGGAAGTACCGCCTCGGAACGGTCAGTGACAAAAGTCACTGGGGGTTAAACCGGTTTATGGGCGCCCAGCCTCACACTTATTTCATCCTCACTCTAAAAGACAAACCGTGTAAATAAACGTATCCCCTACAACAACCGCGATGGCAAATACAATGGTAAAGTTCATGTATAACGAAAACATTTAAGTGAACAAACTGTATCCACCTATCGCTAGTGTACTCAATGGTTGAGCTGCAAACAGAGTAACTGTAGAAAATTAATAAAGGGTACGACAAAAACGAAATAGTACAGATATCCGACGTTCTCCTTTAAGAAGTTTTATAAGTATGGCTACAGGGTTTTTTCTGTTTGCTAATGGTATATAAATGTATATAAATCTGACTCTACTTCCTTGTGACTATTGTCACTGACCGTTCCAATGCGGTATTTCCACACCCTACTGTTGTTTGTTATGTTTTTGTGCGTCTCTGTGTCTTTCCATATGCATTTACATTTACTGTTTGTATGTCATGGCCAAACTATCCGGTTGTAATATGCCATTGTAAAATCCAGCTAATATATATTCCTAAATAGCATTAGGTAAAGGGCTAGACGTTTAGATGAAATCAGAAAAAGGTGCTATTTAGTGTAAATAACAGTTACTTTTATTACTTTTCTTGAACGCCGTCTTGTATTATCATGTATGTCTATATATTATACTCCAAATATTTAGAGGATAACAAAATCCAGCTACTGGTGTACAGTACATTAGTTACTTTACATTTGCATGCCTTGATATAGGATGATATATGCTAAATCAATTTCCATACAGAATGTGAATAATAAATACATCGACTCTAATTGCTTTGTCAGTTATAAAATTGAATTCAAATATCCGAATACAAGATATGGCAAAAGTGTTTATGCGCAGAAATAATACAACGATCCATGTAGCACGATTATGGTTTTCATTGGGACATTGTTAAACTGTATATCGAACTTGAAGATCTGACAGAGAATGACACCGCCATTTCAAACCTAGCAGCCCTGCTCTTGGTATGACAAAAATTAAATTCAATGGCAGATAACTAAAACGAGATCAGATACCCCAATGTTTTTGACTTAAAATGTTTATCATATGCTCTATTCATTAAAAAGTTTTATGGAACTGTTTTCATTCGACGTGTCATCCCCCGTATTAATGATTCTACGAGGTCTTAAACACACATCTTTAAGATAAAACGATATTGCGAGGACTCGGCTACACACAGATATTTATTGTCATGAAATTTTGGATTTACGAGGATTTAAATATTTAATCGATAGTGTGAGGACTTGGGGTGAGCACTCCGATTGGCGGCTTTCTTTATCTACCGGAAATCTGACCGGCTCATCATACACACATTTTATGAAGGGGAAGTAAATTGTGCATCAGGTGGGTACACTTGCGACAACTTACCAACTTCATTAGGACCTATAAATTTCAGGTTATTCTTAGCATAGATCTCGTTTTGACAGCATTTGTGAAAACAACTTTCCGATCGATTGCAAGTCCTCTATATGCAAACCGTCCTCAGATCATTGGTGTGCATCAACGCTTAAGTCCTCAGGACGTATGCAATACACACACACACAAACATTTTACCATTGTTGAAATAGCAGATATAAAATTATTGTCAATGCATCCTGTCGCAATATTTTTAGGGTTAGGCCTTCTCTACAGTTTGAGTTCAATAACATTCTTGTCAGAATGTTCGTCCGTGTGTACACGACCTAAAACAAATATTCTAACGCAATCTGACAATTTCCTGCAATCTGATTGGCTCAGTAAGCAATCCTCCTACATTGACATATATTCCCAGTGTTTTATGTTATTTCCATTGTTTACTTTGTCACGACTTGACCGGTCTCTTTTATGCACATGTGTCATGTTGAGAATTATTGAGATACTCTTACCGCTGTGTTCCAGATTTTTCCATATTTATTTTAAAATTCAAGCATAACGTTATAACGTGACGTCATTGTTACAGACGACGTTTTGGGGTGTGGCACCAAAGACTAGGATAACGTTTTATTTTTCCCGACATGTGTATTGAATTAATTGAACATGTGAAATAGCTATTGCATAATTATTCATGACTAATGAAATAACAAATTACATCTGGTCCGGTGTTTTATTTTTGTATGAACCAGGGTGAAAAGTTCCAGTTAAGAAATCTGAGATAAACTGGTGCATTATTTCTTGCCTCATCACTCATTTAATCATCGGCGCGCGTGGGATAGAGAAAACTCGGGCACAAATGACATTAAAATCGGATTAAGCAATTTGGTATTTTTCGTGTTAAGATTGCGTTAGAATAGGCCTTCGGCGTCGCCATTAAAATAATTTGCGACCGTTCAAAACCTCATATACCGTCGCAAATTTCAAATTACAGTAGGATTTACCCTATATTTGCTATCTGCAAATATATTACAGTAAAGCCATTAAATAGGTCTAATTCTGGATCTGTATGGCAAGTGGTACGTTAATGCAGGTCCAACGTAATGCAGAATGCTCATATAGGAATGTTCTGAATTACATTTGCGCTGCATTGAGCAACTACCTGCGTTTGAAGACTCATGTATTTCCATATATGAAAAGCTGCTTATGACAGGTGCTACTGTCCATTAAATTCTAAAAAAAGTTCCACATGTGGACATCGATTTTATTAAAAGTAGAACTAACAAAAGTAGAACTGCCACTACGTGGTCTTTTACCATTTCCGTCTTCATAATGAATCAAGCTATTAATAGCGCAAAATTAAAAAAATGCTCAATTAAACAAAAACAGGGTATTGGGAAAGAAAAACCTTTTGTCGCTCTTTTACAGATTTTGCTCTAACCCATGGCAGTAGATCCAATGTTTATCAATGCTCCTAGAGGAGCCGTCTGATCAGGGTCTGCTCTGTTTGCTAACAAAATTTGATATATCTTTTTCTTTGGTTTCTAAAATGTCTACAATGTCCCACCTTCCATATTTTCTATAACTATTTTGTGAATGAATATTCAGTAGGTATTGAAGTTTGGAATAAACATAGAACAGGGAACCAGGGTTAAGTGCAATTTTTACTACTTCTGGTTTGATCAAACATTTGTGCAACTATTGACCAAGTGTCAAACAGCTGGAATTCTGATTTGACATCGTGATAATCCTCGTCGTAACTGGTACACATGTACCAATATGTTTGCAAATACGATTAACCTTGTGGTTGCGGCATAAAGGTGAAGTCAACATTTAATTTAGTTTTATTTTTGTAATCGCCGATATCACCTGAAAACGATTTACAGGGCTTGCTGCATTGGACGAACTTGTGACTACATTTGTAAACAGTCTGGATCCAGACGAGATGCTGAGTAACTCGTCTTCTCACCAGGGTTCAAACTGTTTGATACACCATATACGTTTTAGAGAAGAAATATAAGTAAAGTCCACTTTGAAACTTTAAGCAGACGGCATTGTTTGCAGACGAAAATAAATAATTTGGCGCCAAAAGAGTTAAGATATTTCATTATCAAAATACGCCATGTCATCTAAAATGACGTCATGTAAAGAAAATGTTTGAAGACATGTAGTTATAAAGTGCATAACTCTACTGAATCTTCTATCAAGGGCAGCTAGTTGGTCCTCCATTAACACTGGGGATACAGGGTCGGACAGCAATGAGGTCCGCATCATTGAGCTCAGCTTATCAGGTCCTAGGAAAACGTTCAGAAAGTTGAGGAATGTTGATTTCTTAATCAGACAGCATTTATTTCCCCGACTGGTGTGATAATTCAAATGGCCTTGGTTTTTAGGGTTCCCAAATCTAGAATTAGAAATATGTAAATTATACACTTCTTACACTTCATGTTATCGTCCAATCATTTAACCCTTCGCTTGCTGTTCACGTCAATATACCTACCTGTAAATAGTGAAGACCCAGATGAGACACCACCTGCAGGAGCTGTCTCATCAGGGTCTGCACTATTTACAAGTGAATTGTGCAACCAGTGCACTCCGCAGCAGTGGTTGCGCAGCGAAATACTTGTACACAGTGAAAATATATGTAATTATACAACAAGGTATGGGTAAAAGGAGAAATGTATTTTAAAATTCAGCAAGCGAAGTGTTAACCATTATAGAGCTACAGATAACGGTGCCTACCCATATACTAAAATCCTCATTTCTCCATCAAACCCTATTGTGATCACTCTTTAGAATCGTCTCGAAGATTCTAAAGAGTAGTCACAATATAGGGTTTGGTGGAGAAATAAAGGAGCTATTCTTGAAAATGTATACATTTCTTTTTGTCCATATGTATTACCGCTCAATCCATTTAACCATAACGCTCATGGAAATTTATACAATAATTCTTAACTTCATGAATATTTAGTACAAGAATTCGTATGATGCACAATGAAAACTGTTTTTCTGACATTTCAGGAAATTTAGAATCAGATATGTATTATTCCATAAGCATTAAGCAAACAGAGCAGACCCCGATCAGATAGAGGAGCACTCCGATAAAAGTCTTCGCGGTTTGTCATTCAAAATCCTCTCGCAAAGTTAACCCTTTTACGCTGTATGGACTTACCAATAAACTACATGACGAGCTGTTCCACTCTGTTAATTCAGGGTTGAAAGGGTTAAATAAATCTAATCTCCATTTTGATGTATGTTCCACCAAGAATTGTTATTATCCACCGTTGCTTTTGAAAAATAATGTTCAACAATACAAACCTTGATCAGATGGGAAGCGGGTATCTGCTCTGGGTCTATACTGTTTGGTTATGTCTATTTGTAAGGATACTGGACATAAATGGACTATTTTTGTATCTTTACAAGTGGCCATAATTGATAGTTATATATAAGGAAAATCAAACAGAACTATTATTTCCTATTATATTTAATTACCCTTTATGCTATGAATATGTAAGAATTAATGACATAATGGACATACATTATCAGAATGGTTATAATGACATCAGGAACATGTGAATATTCACCAATGCACAGGCTGTAAAAATGTATACATATATCTAGGTGGGACTATATTGTCTTTATGCATTAATAGCCGTACCTATGAGGTAATGGGATAACTCTTCACTTGCTGTTCACGTCAATATGCCCACCTGTAAATAGTGAAGACCCCGATGAGACAGTTCCTGCAGGAGCTGTCTGATCAGGGTCTGCACTATTTGCAGCCAGTGCACTCCACAGCCGTGATTGAACAGAGAAATATTTGTAGACAGTGAAAATATATGTAATTATACAACAGGACATGCGTAAAAAGAAGAAGTGAAATTTAAAGTTCAGCGAGAGAATGATTAATCGATCTAATAGAACATTTATACAACCTTAGCATGTGATTCAGACGTTATACACTGTTGAGTACCATACTGAAATGTTTTGGACGAGTGCACAGTCGAGTCAAAGGTAGCTTTTCACAGATGTGAAAGAGTCCAATATATTTCAGTACGGGATTCAACAATCTATGATATCCTCTTTATTATACACCATCGTTTACTACTCAAACTAGAACCATCACTAAAGGTGGTTGATACCCCCACCTACCTCCTTGTCAAAAGATCCAATGACTTCAATACAAAAGGCAATAGTTCAATAATCCTTTCATCCACACTTGCGGAAATAAATTTATTAAAGTCCAGTCAACGAATGACTCACATCAAAATTATGTCACACACATCTACACATCATTATAAGTGCATATGCAAATTTTCAAGTTCAATGGCGAAGAAATCTAGAAGTAGTACTTGAGAAGTTATGCTCTGGACAAAAAAAATACTTAAGAAAAGTAACAAAGGGGAATTATTCCCTCAAAAATGAATACAGAGTTACAGTCCTTGTTGACTGCACATCCTCTCATCACCCTATATCCATATATAAAGTTTCATAGTTGTACCTACAATACTTGAGAAGTTATGCTCCAGACAAAAAATTGATTCTGAAAAGTAACAAAGGGGAAAAACTCCATTTAAATGAATTTAGAGTTACAAACTTTGTTAACTGCATATCCTCTTATCACTCTCTATCCATATATAAAGTTTCACAGTTGTACCTACAATACTTGAGAAGTTATGCTCCGGACAAAATATTGCTTCTGAAAAGTAACTAAGGGGAATAACTCCCTCAATAATGAATTTAGAGTTACAACCCTTGTTGACTGCACATCCTCTTATCACCCTCTATCCATATATAAAGGTTGACAGTTGTGTCTGCAATACTTTAGAAGTTACGCTCCGGACAAAAAATTGCTTTTGAAAAGTAACTAAGGGGAATAACTCCCTCAAAATGAATTTAGAGTTACAACCCTTGTTGACTGCACATCCTCTAATCACTCTCATAATGTGTACCATGTTTAAAGACAATATCATAAACAGGTTTCAAGAAAATGGCATGTACCAAAAATATATCCCAATTAAGAGACAAAATCTGAAGTTAAAAAGGGGCATATTCTGTCATATTTTGTGCAAGAGTTATGATATGAAACATGGTGAAAACTGTCCGCACATAACACTTATACTATGTACATGTACAAAGTTTGAAGGTGATATCAAAAATGGTTTTCAAGAAAAAAGCAAATGTCCCGGAAAAACGCGAGTGACGGACGACGGACGGACGGACAAGTTGAATCACCACAGGTGATGAGGGTATAATAATCAACTATTGATCTGTTGTTCATGTATAATTTTATAAATGCATAAAGAGAGGCAGCTTGTTCGTGAGAAGCCAGACTTTGCAAAGCTCTAGTATTGTTTTAATGTATTTTATTCAACAGTGAATAAACATGGTTGTTTTAAACAGCAGATGGCTGCTTAATGCCAGACAAAAGTAATGCAGGCAGCTCCTTTATTAGGAACCACCAACCTCAAAGAATCACGTTTAGACTCAGATTTAGACTCCTTCTAGTGGTCGCATTAGAGATGTTTACAGCATGTACACAAAGATTGCTCATCCTAATACATGAAGCGGTATCAGTGGGATGCATTTAACCAGTCTTATGGAGTCTAAATACCGAGCCAACATGGAATACAACCCGTTTAATATCCATGTAAGAAACATGCTCATCTAAATTGTGGCATTTCAACCGCTTCTTAACCCATTCCTACATATTGACGACTTTTGACGACTCTGTAAAAGTCACTTTGTGAAACCATTGTCATAAATAGAGCCTTAGATGATGCTCCTTTTCGGTAGATTTATTCAAAGAGGTTGGATCTAAAAATAGCCTATGAGGTAATGGGTTAACCCATTCAACGATTTATTTTCAAACGGGCCATTCCAAAATTCAAACTGGCCAAGCTCACTGTTATTATTCAAGGATTAAGTTAAGAAAATAATATCATGACAAACAGTGCAGACCCTAATAAGAGGGCTCGTCTAGCAGTCCATCCTTCTTGGTCTACACTGTTTGAAAATTACAATAGTGACTCGTTTTCCGTACTGGGTTAATACTGTATGTTAAGGGTTGCACAGAACTTATGAGACCAGCATCACTTTCTATACGAAGTCCCCGTAATTAGATTTATTTATTTGCACCACAGTGATTCCATTTCGAATCCATCCAATTTTTGTTTTCGCTCGTATTCTCAAATCAATGGAGCGATTTTGGACCATTTGTAATGCGTTTTTATTCGGATGATACTTATACTTATCACGTTTATATAGAGTCCTTAATTACTCATGCAGTATGTATCTATTTTATGGACAACTAGAAAAGTGTGTATGTAAGACACAGCGATGCCCCCGAGGTGGTGCTTGCCTAGCTGCACGTAACATTCCTAAGTCATTTGACCTTAACCATGGGTTTGCGGGCAGTATGGGCTGGGTGCGTAATGAAAGTATGGGTGGTGTTTGATGTGTATATGCATTTCCTGGTGCCAGTAGCTATTGCGGTAATGAGATATAAGACGATGAAAAAACCGTGACAACCAACTGCACGTATAATTCCAAAGTCATTTTACCTTGACCTTTGGCTTACAGGCAGCCTGGGTTGGGTGAGCAATGAAAGTATGGATGGTGTTTAATGTGTATATGCAATTCCGTGGCAATAGCTACAGTGGTTAGAGATATATCAGACGATGAAAAACTGTGACCTTGACCTTGGTCTTGCGGACAGCATGTGTTGGGTGTGTAATGGAAGTATAGATAGTATTTAATGATAGTATTTAATGTGTATATGCACTTCCATGCAAATAGTTACAATGGTTAGGGAGATATAAGACAATGAAAAAACTGTGACAACCAACTGCACCTAAATTTTACCAACTGCACGTAAAATGTCCAAGTCATTTGACATTGGGCTTGCGGGCAGCATGGGTGGGGTGCCATATTATAGCACAGATGGTGAATAATGTGTATGAGAAATTTCATGTGAATAAGTGTAGAATTACTGACATATAACGCATTATAGCAAAGCGTGACGCACAAGACAGACATACAGACAGACGGACGGACGGCGGACAGACGGACGGACAGGTGCAAAACATAATGCCCCCTGACTGTCGTCACGGGGGCATACAATTGTAAACGTTACATAATAATTATACAATAAGTCCGAAACATTTTCAAACAAGCTATATATGGATTGTTTAGTCGATTTTTACACGTTTACATTAGAAAAGGACGTGTGTAATATAGCAGTGAAGCATTTCACCGAATATAAGGACACAGTTTGGGACATAGACAGTGTATTACTATTAGGACATTTTCTAGAGTGCTGGTGTTTCGCGACCTTGGAAGGTTGAGTGTTTTTAAACAATTTCTGCGCTGCTGACGTTTTGTGTTATACTACAGCACAGATCAAGCTGTTTATTCGCACTATTGAGGGCACTCTATGTAGGTAGATCTACCAATATTTCATATTTCTGATTTTTGACATTGGATAATATGACTCAGTGAAATCTATATAAAGTCTTTAGTTTCCGCTATACAAACGAAATTTGGGACGCACATGATGACGTAATATGACGTAAAATTCTTCACGCATGAGTGATCATTCTTCAAACGAAGGATGTTCAAAAAGTTCCGCTGGTGTATAAAACTGTTACCAAAACAGACATAATGCATCGTCTGCAGAATGGATTGTGGTGGCAGCAAGGGACCCCTATGAAACCATTCTGTATGATACTAAAATTTCGTCAAAGACTGATGCAATAACCATAATCATCAAATCACATGAGGCATATAAGATTATTGAAGAATCACTGTTTGATCGCTATGTGTTCAATTCAAATAAAAATAGAACCGGTGTTGAAAGTCATTTCACAGAGTCTGGTAAAAACGTGGTGTTGTCCTTGTACAATAATAAAACAATATTTGTACAAGGCAATGGTTGCTGGTCCTGGAAAGAAAATGTGTTCAGTATAATATGTGATTCTTTGAGAGAAATGGCAATGGAACCCACAATTATTATATCTGACACATCATCGCCATCTTGTTATTCAGGGAGCACAAGTCCATTACTCTGTCTCAGCAGAATGATAAATAGTGTAAGATCTGCTAGATATAAAGTAGGCATAGACAACTAAATGGATACAATGACTCTAGAAATCCGGAGACACCAAACTGTACACCAAAGCGTAGGACGACATCGCAACCTTATGTTGATAATGACATCGCCTTAGTTAAGCAGCTTTGTCAGTCTACCACTTTTATTCATCAAGATCCCAGTGAAACAGTCGTCATCGATGATAGTAGCTGCAAAACACCATCTTCTGATAAAAAATCCATGTGTGAAAACTTCGTTGATCTGCCTAGTACTCATGACTCATTAATACAAACCCATTCAGAGAAACAAACTCAGTGTGAGATATCCAGTTTTATTACTCCTGCTTTACATGAAGACAAAAGTGCTGAAAAGTGAAAATGATAGTTTGATAAAAATAGTCGATTCCAAGGACAATGAAAATAAAACACTCAGATCAAAGTTGAGTGGTCTTTCCTCTGATAAGGAGAAAATTGAAAGCGCTCTAACAGGCGCCAGATCCGATCTCTCTTATGCAAATGCTAAAGTGCTTATAAATGAGCAAGACTTAACACAACTTAAAAAGGAAAACGAAAAGGTAAAAAAAGGAGAAGTCTGGTCTGTTAGATGAACTAATGGAAGTAAGAGGACGAACAGATAGTGTCGAAACAAAAATAGATATGGCAGCTGAAAATGTTGAAAATAAAGTGATACTTGAGATAAACCAGCTAAAGAAAGTATTGGTAAAAGAGCTTGACGATATAAAATCACAAATAAGCAAATCAAAGGCCCTAACTAGTAGGTCGACCATAGAAGAGCGTCGGGAAAAAAGGAAGTCAGACCTATTCCAACAGTGATAACTAAGAGTAAGGAAAATACCACTCCAGGCAATGAACGCAGGAAAAAGACTGCATTTGTAGCAGGTGACTCTATGACCAGGGTTTTGAGCACTGCTAAAATGTGTGACACACATCTTGAAGTAAAGATAAGAAGCCATCCAGGTGGACGTGTTAGAAGTATTGAAAATTCAATTCTCAGATTGCTGGATACGGACCCAGAGTACCTGAAACAGTTAGATGCCATCGTTCTGCATGTAGGTACAAACAATATATCTGATTCAGACTGTAGTGAAAGCATTGCAGACGAATTTAGAGATACAGTGCATTCCATAAAATCTATCAATCCAAGAGCAAAGCTCATTGTATCATCTATTAGTCGAAGAAGGAATGACAATCAAGTGAATGACATAATTAGAAAAGCAAACAGTTCCTTAAATAATATGTGCCAAGAGAATGGCTACTACTTCTTAGACAATGATGCCGGACAGAACATTATATAGAGATAATATACACCTAAATGCAAAAGGAGGGAAAGTGCTTGGTGTCAGTTTGAGAAACGTCCTGAATAAGGCACTTGGTATAACACAGTCCGAAACAATGTCTGAAAATAATTCGGGTTTTCACAACGGGAGGTTCTCTGGGAGGAAAAGGACTTACAACAACAACAACAGAATGGTATTTATGCCAGTACCATCCTACTGGCTGAACAACCAGAACCCATGGAATGTTCCCAACCATGTTTGGGGATTAAATATGGTCGCATTAACACATTTGTCTAACCAGAAAACCATCCATTGTAACCGAAATGACTTTTCTTTGAGTTTTGAAATTAATCAGGAGACTGAAGAAACTAACAGTGAGTTTTCCTGCATATCTCTAAATTCTTGTAATATAAATGCTGTCAATACAAATACTGTCAATCTAACCCATGAGGCTCGATCTACTTTAGACACTTGTTTTGAATGCATTGATGATCAATCAAATGATTTTCAGTATATTGGTATACTTACTTTGTGATACAAATACCCCCGACAGCAATCAGCGTAATTTCAAGCCATGTGTTGACAAGAAAGGTTTGAAAATAATTCACTTAAATATACACTACTTGTATCCAAAATTAGATGAAGTCAAACTTATCATAAATCAACAAAATATTGACATTTTGTGTTTATGTGAAACTTTTTTGAATGATTCTTTCTAAAAAATTGAGCTGATTATACATACTTTCAAATTATTCCGAAAAGATAGGCAGACGCATGGGGAGGTCTGCTTATTTATGTCCGAGATAATTTGACTTGTGTGGAAAGATTAGATCTTCAAAGTGCCGCTGTCGAATCAATATGGCTTGAAATTAAGCAGTCTAATTCTAAGTCATTTTTGTTATCGCATGTTTACAGACCGCCTTCTTCAAAAAGACAATGGTTAATATATTTTACTTGTATGATGAAAACTCACCATTAGATGAAAAAGAATGCATTGTTATTGGTGATTTTAACTTTGACTTGATAGAACTGGACGGTCCTTCCAAACCTTGGCTTGAAATGATGGAATCAGTAAATTTCAGTCAATTGATGGAAAGTCCAACAAGGGTCACGCCTAATTCAGCTACATTGATAGATCATGCATTTGCTAATACTCCATTAAATATATTAGATGTCTTAGTTCCTGTGTGTGCTGTAAGTGACCACTATCCAGTTTGTTTAATTCGTAAAATACTGCCACATTATCTTAAAGGTCCTGTGCATAAAACTATCACTTACCGGTCAATGAAAAGATTCAATGAAGGTAATTTTCTATGTGAACTTTCCAACAAGCCATGGTTTCTTATAGATAATTATGATAATCCAGATGATTCATTAGAGTTCTTTCTGGATATTTTTAAATCTACTTTATATATGTACTTCACAACAGCAGGTGTTAAGTGCTTGTGTGGCGGCCGTAAAAAGTCGCCCCGTACTTCATTCTCAGTGTTGTTATGTTTTCTGGTCCTTCGGGATCATTAGTTTTCATGTTATTAGTTTTGAAAATTGAATACTGCTTAAGCCGGTGCTAGGGGGCGTGAGTAGTGTTGCACTTTTAATTACTACTCATGAACAGACTCAATAAAACCGAGTCTGCAATTTTCTCTTTTTGCATTTCTGCTTTTGCTTTCGAAGGATCAACCATTTTCAGAACATATGTACTTCACAACAGCAGGTGTTAAGTGCTTGTGTGGCGGCCGTAAAATGTCGCCCCGTACTTCATTCTCAGTGTTGTTATATTTTCTTGTCCTTCGGGATCATTAGTTTTCATGTTATTAGTTTTGAAAATTGAATACTGTTTAAGCCGGTGCTTGGGGGCGTGAGTAGTGTTGCACTTTTAATTACTACTCATGAACAGACTCAATAAAACCGAGTCTGCAATTTTCTCTTTTTGCATTTCTACTTTTGCTTTCGAAGGATCATTTTCAGAATATTTAAACAAACATGCTCCATAAAGAACACGTCGCGTAAAAAGAAATCACCAACCAAACTGGATGAAGCCTGAAATTCTAGAAGCTATCAAAACAAGAGACAATTACCATAAAAACTTTGGAGACAATTCGTTAAAGATCTTATAGTTGATGCAAAGAAATGTTTTTACCACGAAACTATTAACTCTAACAAACGCAATCCCAAAATACTATGGAATAGTCTCCGTGAGATGTCTGGTTTTAATGAACAAATTCAAACTAACTACATTAATGATGCTAATGGGGATCCAATTACTAACCCTAAGGAATCAGCGAATGTGTTCAATGAACATTTCTCATCAATATTTCGAACAGCTCAGAGTGATATACAGCATGGTGATTACTATAGAAATAGTACAATTACAAATATTACTACAACGCAACTTGAGGATACCCTTGCTTTTATCATTCCCGAAGTTAGTGTATCATTTGTTGAGACCCAGCTTAAGTCCACAGGTTCCGATGGTCTTAGTGCAAGATTTGTTAAAATTTCTGCTTATATCATAGCTCCAGTCCTTGCTAAGATCTTTAATCACAGCATCAAGACACATTTTCCCCCAAGCATTAAAGACAGCCAAAGATGTACCCATTTACAAGAAGGGTTCTAGGAATGATAAGAGTAATTATAGGCCTATTTCCATTTTACCTATCATTTCATTGATTTTCGAACGTCATGTTAGCATTCATCTAAAGGAGTATTTTGAGACTAATAATCTATTTTATTCTCGACAGTCGGGCTTCAGAACGAATCATTCGTGCGAAACTGCTCTTGTCAAGTTATTAGATGATTGGATTTCAGCAATTGATAATAAATGAAATTGTAGGTACGGTATTTCTAGATCTTTCTAAAGCCTTTGATCTGGTTGATCACAGACTACTAATAAATAAGCTAAAACTATATACACTTGATTATTCAGCACATTCTTGGTTTAGATCATATTTACATAACAGGTTTCAGCAAACACAAGTATCTGGTGTATGTTCTAAGTCAACTCTGGTATTATCAGGGGTACCTCAATGGTCTGTCTTAGGACCTTTGTTATTCTTAATTTTCATAAATGACATGCCCTATACAACTAAACATTCTTTAAATGACATATTTGCGGATGACACGACAATTTCCGCCCATGGCGTATCACTTGACATAGTCTTAGATTCTCTAACTAATGATTTATCAAATGTTAGAATGTGGTGTTGTCAAAATAGCATGACTATCAATGTAGAAAAGACTAAAGCAATGTACATTACATCCAATCCAAAGTCATATGGTATTCGATTAATTGAACCTACATTGAAATTTGATCATGATTTTATTATATGTAGCACAGAAGAAAAATTGTTGGGGTTACAATTGATAGCACTCTTACTTGGGAAAGACAGATTGACATTACCTTAAAGAAATGTAACTCTTTACTATTTTTGTTATCGCGGATAAAGACATTTCTCACTATCCCTATACGAAAAATATTTTTTTTAATGCTTAAATCCTTCCCCATCTTGGCTACTGTTGTATTATATGGGGTAATTGTAATGTTTCTCTAGAAGATAGACTTATTCGATTTCAGAAAAGAGCTGCAAGAATAATTCTTGACAAGGATTACAATAGCCCATCTAATGTTTTATTTAACGAACTCAAGTGGATGACCTTTCCTGAGAGGGTTAGATTTCAAAAGGAGGGTTTATTATACAAAATTTTCAGCGGTCAGTCTCCCGATTGCCTAAACGATTTGTTTAAGTTCACCTCAAATGTCCATAATCGAACTCTACGATCTTCATCTCAGTTTCAGCTTTATTCTCCAAGGCCTAATACTGAGATCTTTAGAAAATCATTCGTCTATTCTGGTACACTTATTTGGAACAGTCTTCCAATTACTATCAGAAATGCCATTTCTGTTAATCAGTTCAAACTATTTTATTTGCAGTGGATCCGACAGAAAAATTAACCAATTAGTCCATAATTATACATCTTGACAACATATATCCTTTATCTGTACATAACGTATTTCTCAATACCGGTATACAATGTAAACAGTTTTTGTTGTAGCAGTTATTGTTGCAGCAGAACTGTTCTAATGCTGTATAATTATGCTGATTTCATTTTTCATTATTGAAATGGTTTAATAGCGTAATTACTGCACTGGACACATTGTTTAACATTATGTTCCGCGATTGTTATCTTTGCTCATAAATGTATGAAATGTACCGATTAAGAGGGCATCGGGGTAGATTACCCATTTGGCCAACCGAGCTACCCTTATTAAGGTATTTTATTCATTCATTTACTCATTTATATTAATTGGGTTACTCCGAAAGCCTTTTTTTCATTCATTCAATTCGTCAAAAACCTTCTGCTTACAGTTGTGATCCAGATGAGACGTTGAATAACTGAACGTCTTATCAGGTTCAATTAGTTTACACTATCTGCATTTGTTTTAATTTGAAGCAGAGGACAATTAAGTTGAACTTATAACGAGCTAAATATTTTCTCGTATTTATAATAATGACAGCGCGGGTAAATGGCGTCACAAATATGTGATTTTCATAGCGCGTGCATTCATCCACCTGAATCGGGGTCAGATGTCATTTATGCATTTCATTTTTTTGTGTGCAACACTTTATACAATATCATAGGCGTAGCTAGGGCTTGAAAAAATATACGCACATCGAGGCACGAATTGCCGAGCGGGGGAGAGTGTGGGAGGGGGTTTCCCCCTCCCGCCCGTGGGGTCCGGGGGCCTCCCCCGAAAACAATTTAGAAATTTAGATGTCAAATGGTGGGCTCTGGCATGTCTTGGACAATACTTTTTCATGGTAATAACTTGCAAATAAACCTAATTGTTTTCAAGAATTAGGTATATTTTGAACAAAGTTTTGTTAACATGGCCCCCGGGAAAAATTGAGAAAATTATATGTCAAATGGTGGGCTCTTGCATGTCTTGGACAATTATTTTTCATGGTAATAACTTGCAAGTTAACCTATTTTTTTTTCAAGAATTAGGTATATTTTGAATAAAGCCTTGTTAACATGTCCCCCGGGAAAATTTGAGAAATTTAGATGTCAAATGGTGGGCTATGACATGCCTTGGAAAATTAGATCTATTTTGAACAAAGTATTGTTAACATATACCCCTTTTTATTTGGAAGTTCGGGATGATGTTTCGGAAATGAATGTATGTAAGTGCCTAGTTTCACTTTGGATGCGTAATACAACCTCGTCATCATCCACATATTTGTAACCTACAATAAAGAATCTTTCATATGATGTTTGGATAATTTAATAGTGTGTAAATTAACTGTTTGGATCTCTCAGGCGGTCTTGCCAGGCGGTGATGAGCTATAAAGGCTCGACCTAACCCATCAGTGGTACAAATCGTGTACTAAGTACAGAGAACTTTAGGAATCTGACATCCTAAATCTGCTTTTGATATTGAGAGTTCCTATATCTAGAAAACATGCCCAAAGAGAACTTGAAACCTTTTCAGAAGCACTAGGAGAAGAGGCATGAGTGTCTGAAATTTTACTGTGCGAAGCGTCACATGTGGACGATTTCGTCGTCTCAGAGGAATTTTGATTTGTTCATGTTTCTATTGCATATTTAATCACTTCCGTCTCAGTCTGAGAGGTATCATTTTTGAAAAGAGTGGCTTGTCCTGGTATTTGGCCAATGTTTCTTTTCATTGCCGATCCTGAGATAACGACGACTAGATTATTTCGGTCTAGATCTAGATAATTGGACCTATGTTAAATACTTTTTTTCTTTCAAAGTGGTTGTGTATACATGTGTAATACTATTGACGTTTAAAGTTCTACATTAATTCATCTATTACCGTAAGCGTTGATCTACAGTGATATCTATATTACTTTTGAATATATCTTAATCTGGGTATGTAGGATCTATTGCTAGATCTTATTAAATCTAAAACTAAATGACAAGAGGGGTGTATCTTTTAAATAAAGACCCAAAGTAAAACAAAACACTGACCTCTAATAGTGTGCAATTGAAAAATACATGTAACTTACAGTAAGATCTAGACTCGCCGCTGTTTTAAAACTTTCTGTGAATAGATCCCTACTTAGTTAACTGTTCTGGAATTTGAGCTGTCGATGTAGGAACTTTAAACATATTGAGTAAAATATGCTGACAAAGCATTGCTGTTTGATGACGTTTGCAAGTTGATGACGTAAATTTACAGGATGATGAGACTGTTCGCGTCATAAATTTATATGACCAAAGGGTTTCTATTATGACGCGCGGTGAACATTAAATTTCAGTTTCCCAGACAGATGGTATAGATTCTGTTTAGCTTATAATTTTATTTCTTTAATTCCAAAATAAATATCATGTAGAAAATGGCTTTTTGAAAATTTTGGCGTTGAATTTTTTTTTTATACGCATGTGCGTATTCAGCGTAATGGGCGATACGCCCTTGAGTTATAGCTTTATATTATTAACTATTTGGATGCTAGTGGCAAATCAAATCTATGATAACAGATTGGATCAAGATTAGACGCCAAGTTACTCGGAGTTTTATCAGGATCCAACTGCGTGTCCTTAAAGAATAAATCTAAAAATTGAAGCAACAATTATCAGTTGTCCAGACGCAAACATACTGAGTTTCTGAACATTGATTTCGAGTGCATATATATCAGTGTTTTACTGTTTTGTATATTATATGAAATGCCTTTGTTCTAGGGCCTCAATGTAGGTTAGTCATTATGACTAATTGAGCTACCCTCGTTAAATAAAGTATTTCATTCATTCATTTCATTCGCTTAGTTTTATTGTTACTCATTTTTAAGTTTGCTCTTGAATGTTTGTTATCGTTTGTATGCTAAGACATTATTTGTCTCCATTAATACAGAACATCATCTGGAGTGAATCAACCAGCTTTAATCTGGATGAGACGCCAATTGTTTTGGTGCTTCATCTTAAAAGCAACTGTCTGTATTATATCTGCTAAATAACACCTAACTTTTTTAAATAGCCTTTCTTTTCGATTCCATGCATATGTACAATAGCTGGTGAATATACGTTACCACACAGCGTCTGATCGTGGTTGGACCCAATGTCATTGCGATATGGGGCCAACTTTGCGCTGACGTCAAGTGGGATATGGGTAAAACCTTGAAATATTATAGACCCTATGCTAACCATTAAGTAAAACTTTCATTCTACCATTAACCATATAAGATTTGTTTATATATATGATATCTTTAAAGATGTATGTAGATTGTTTTTAATGTGCTTGTATATATGTTACTGTTGAAGACAAAAATGCTATTTACCCTCTGGCATTATCTAACATTAAAGGTGAAGTTTGGTTTCCGAAGTCTTCATAAAACTCAATGTGATGGCGGTCACCGTTATCTGAAAAAATAACACTTGTCGCCGATATCTAAGAAATAACACTTGTCGCCATTATCTAAAGAAATAACACCCGTCGCCATTATCAAAAAATAAATAACATTTACCACCGTTAACTGAAAACAAGTAACATTTGCCACCGTTATCTGAAACCATATACAGTAAATTTCCGATTAGATCTATTCGATTTTTGTGTATAGAAAAATTTGGACCATTTTAGGCAAGTTGCTGCAGGAGCTTTCCTAGAGGAGCTTTCTGCACGACTTTCACCATGCATTAAGCTGTCACCTGTTTTAAAGATCGATGCAATAATCGATATTTTACTGTATTTAGTGTTCGAATAATCGAGATTTTACTGTAGTTTTATTCAGTAAGTGGACGTTTATAACAAGTACAACTTAACACATATAAACAAACATGGAGAGGGTACGTAATAACAGTTATGTTTCTAAAACATGTACATAGTATAGAATTAGAGAAAACATATAAAAAAATAGATCTTTGTAATCAAAGTAGACCCATTTTAGAAGGCGCTTGTAGGACCAGTGTCTTCTCGGTATGCTCATGGCATTATACAGATCAGATTCAATAGTTTCTTCCGTGGTTAAATTTGTACCTGTTCATAGCTACAGTTGATCTTCGATATCTCGATCTCGGATAACTAAAAGGTCGTACTTAAAAAAAATTACAAAACAAAATTGCTCATAAATGATTCACTACGGATATCTAGAAATACATGTAACAGTTTAATGCAGGTGTAAAGTAATGCTTTAAGCTCCTGCGGTAGCTTGCAGCATTACTTTATACCTGCATTAAACTGTCAACTCGAGATATTGTCCAGATTAGAAATACGATAACTCGAACTTCTGTTATCTCAAACTAATTTGTATAGTCCCTTAAAGTTGGAGATATCGAAGTTCAAAGTTCTGGGTCCATGCTTATAAAACTTTTAGTTGAGTCTGAGAACGTTCTCAAGCATTTGATTGGTCAGATTTGAGCCTTTGGCTCAAATCTGACCAATCAAAAGCTTGAGAACTCAAATCTGACCAATCAAAAGCTTATAGTCATTATGATTTATATCTACACTTACAGCTGTCTTGGACGTCCGTTGATTGACTGAACACAGATATCAGATGCATGCTCAACCCTTTCCTTGTTCTATGTTTATTACAATTCTCAATACCTACTGAATAGTCATGGACAAATAGTTATAATGAAGTATAGAAGGTGGAGCATTGTAGCCATTTTAGAAAGTAAAGAAACAGATCTATTACATTCCATTAGCAAACAGAGCAGACCCTGATCAGACGGCTCCTATCTGATTTGGGTCTACTCTGTTTGCAGATGAGTGAAAATACGTTTATATGAGGGAAAGGGTTAATGCAGGACTATAGTGTGACTAGACTAGGGTCAATAATGGGTCAATGCGAACCCATAAAGGTGCTAATCCATATCCTGAGCTTACCTATAATCATGTCGAAGTATTGCATATCAAGAGACTCTGAGAGGAACCTATCTCCTGCATGAAATTCCCGCCTGGTTTTATCGCACATGAACTTGTATGACACCCAATCGGATTTTATTTTTCCGCTGTGAATTATAATAAAATAAATTCTTAGTAAAGAGTAACCCTTTCTGTATTTCATATAAGTAGAATTTTGTATACTTGTGTGTGGATCATAAAGAACATAATCATTCAGTTTGGGTTAAATTTACAGTTGATTTCTAGCTTCTCAGACGTGCTAGATAAGCTGAGTTACTAAACATAGCAGTATTAGAAATCCTTATCTGGAACACCCCTTGTCTGGTGTATTCATACGCACGATTAGGTAAAATCAGAGAAATATACATACATGTATATGTCTCTGGTAAAATCAATACAAAAGGAAGGAACTCTTACATAATTATACCAACATTTCAATAGTCAACGAGTTTATAAACTAAAATTGATACGTTGTGTTGTACGTTAGTCCCTCAGTCATTTATATTTTACGCCAAAACGTAACGTTTATGGTAATGTCATACCGGTAACAAATGACGTCATTTAATGTCACCTGCAGTTCTTTGCTATTAGATACGGAAGTCGTATTACGCCATGGAAAGTAGTTCTTCACAAAATCCATTAAATTACTTGTTTTAGGGTGTATTTAAGCGAGATAAATAATCAAGCATGGGTTTTGTTAAAGCCGGGAGTTCTATATCCTTGGAAAGCTCGTTTCCGACTGGGAACAGACCAACCGAGGGTATAGAAACCCCGTCTTTAACAAAAAACATGCTTGGTTCTATTATTCTCGCTTCTCAGACCTGCTAGATAAGCTGTGTTACTAAAAAAAGCAGTACTAGAAATCCTTATCTGGAACACCCCTTGTCTGGTGTATTCTTAAGCGCGATTAGGTAAAATCAATACAAGGGAAGGAACGAGTTTATAAATTAAAATTGATATAAGTAATTAGCCCGGTTATGCAATCTAATTCTATTTATCATATAAACATTTTATAAAAGGCTAATTCAATTAACCGAACACGTTGGTTTGTAGTCCCCTGGTCATTTATGTAAAACGTAACGTTTATACCGGTAACAAATGACGTCATTTAATGTCACCTGCAGTTTGTTGCTATTAGATACGGAAGTCGTATTACGTAAAGGAAAGTAGTACTTTACACAAACAACAACATTAAATTACTTGTTTTTAGGGTGTATTTAAGCGAGAAAAATAATCAAGCATGGGTTTTGTTAAAGCCGGGAGTTCTATATCCTCGGTTGGTCTGTTCCTGTCGGAAACTCGCTAAAGCTCGTTTCCGACTAGAACAGACCAACCTCGGGTATAGAAACCCCCATCGTTAACAAAACCCATGCTTGATTCTATTAATCTCCACCATACCCTGTAACCGATCTGGAACAGAGATTCCCATCTCCTCTTGTACTGTACAAGTTCTCCCCTTTAACCCAAGTTCATCAGGCGTGGGGTTAACAATATGTACCACACTAACTTGAGCAGCAACACTGTTCCTCTTCCAAGTAATATACCTATCAGTCAAATTGAGAGCACAAACCTGAGGGTACTGCTGCCAGGACAGACATAAGAAGCACCACCTTCTCACTTGCCACAGGTTCAATGGCATAGGTATATAAGACGTTCATCTATAACACATTCAACATGAGTGATAGAATTTGGAGGAATAACTACTCGCTTGCAGACGTTAACTAACGAAACCATCGGGGATTACTTCGGCAACATGCTGTTTATTTCAATTTGTTCTGATCCCAAATCGAGAACATATTTCGTAAGATCTAATATTATTCCTAGCCAAAACGTCAATTTCCAAAAGCATATTATCTTCATTCGGAGCCACATATACAATTTCCTGAAAATATTTTGAGCTTAAATTGAGTGTAACAGGTCGAACTACAACGCCAACCATGTCTATATTTCCTGCAGTATGCTAACGTTTCCAGGTGCGGATCCAGGATTTCTAAGGGGGGGGGGGGCGTAGAATGTTTTTTGGAGGGGGCGTATATTTTCATGTTTGATGACATAAATAAATAGTGTGTTTGTAATACATGTTAATTAAGAGCTTAATTGAGTGAGGGAAATAAAACACTCCTACTGAATCACTGTTTTATTGATTTTTAGTAGATACAACGACCACTAAATTACATCAATTATTTTGTGTTAAAAAGCAGGTGGCTGTTTAAAGCAATGTGAAAGTAAAACAGAACGCTCCTATGGGAGCGTTCTGTTTTACTTCTTACTTTCACCTTGCTTTAAGCAGCCACCTGCTCTAAATACCAACTAATTAACACAATTTAGTGGTCGTTATAGAGAGGTTTTATTGTATATAGATCTAACATATTACTAAAAAATTGTTTTGGCAATTTTAGGGGGGGGGGACGCCGGCCCCGCCCCTCTAAATCCGCGCCTGGTTTCGAATGCCTGTATAATCTGTCAGAAATTAACGAGACTCCCGCCGAAGTGTCAGCAATCGCAGACAATTTCATACTGTTTAACGAGATATGAACCCGTATCATAGAGATGGACCTTAATTGGCATACAGATATGTGATCCTTGATCAACAACTCAGTTTGGGAATCCTTGGCCTTACTGTTCTCAAAAGGAGTAGTTGCCCTACAAAAAATCAGTTTCGCCTTCTTCACTAACCATGACCGGAGTTAGACCTCTCCTTCCAGTCCCGACTCATTTAAAACGTTCTTCTACTTCTTCCTGGACTTGAGCAACAGTTCTGTTCGACCTTGGCTGAAAAGTTCTCTTAGGGCACTCAAGAGCAAAATGACATGTACCACCACAAGTGGGTGGATCTGACGTGTTACCCGTTTTCTGATTTTGGCCAGGACCAGATAGATTGCAAAGAAGCGGGATCATTGTGTCAATGTTTTGGTTAAGAAGATCAACCGAATCAGCCATACGTGGTTTATGTTGTGGTATACCGGTTGGCTTTAAAAATATTTTCTGATCACCAGATTGCGCCGGCCACCTAGAAGGAGCATTTGTGGCGGCCTGTATTAATGGATCAGTGTCCTCAGCAACATATCTCACTTGTTTATCTTCCTTCCTAGAGTCACCATAGATCACCTGGTGGTTGAGTTTATACCAGGAAATAGCCTTAACTGCCGCGTTCATTGCCACAGGGTGCCGTGGGCTAGATATAATTGCCTGTCCAGTTGCTTTGTCAATGCAGCCCTGACAAAAACGCATAACAACCATACTCTCTAGCCGTTCAGTTGTGAGTTCGGGATAAGCCCCAAATCCTAAGTAAAAAAAATCCATCTGCCCAATCATCTATATCCTCCCCTTCTTTCTGACACTCTGCTATAAATTTAGCCATCAAATTGTATGGAATGTCCTTCTATCTCTGATCATGTCAGAAGATGCAGCACCCTGTGGGACCACCGGCTCAGTGGCCTGTGGCCTTAGAGTCTGCTCATCCTGAACTTCAACTGCAGGTTCTGGCGTCTGCGTGTTTTCATCCAAAATAGATAATTGATAATCTGTATCTGAATCTCTAGAATCCATTCGTCATCTGGATGCGTAAAATCAATTTGGGAAATCAAAGTAGCTGTAAATCGCAAATGAGGAATATCCTTTAAGTTATCCAAAGTTATTGATCGGGCAGCTCGGAACTCAAGAATATTCAGTGAAACCTTTAAACCACCCCTTGTAATTTCATTAGGGACCCTTCAGAGGCACTATTGATCAAACTTTTATCCATTTTGAAGAAGTAGAGGTAGATTTAGAAACAAATGAAAATTATCTTTTTTGAAAGAGAAAACTTGTTCAAACACTTCCTTTCTACAAAACCACCTTTAAATCTCACTAAAGTGAATAGGGTCAATTAAAGGTCTGAAAACAAGGCATTATCTAGGGTACTAAACATATCTTTACAAAAAAGCAAACAAAAAATGACTTGGCACAGGTAAAAAATCCAAGGGTAGACATGAACCAGTCAAAACGCTAGTGGAACCTAATTCATAGATTAAATTGTCAAAAGCCAAAAAATCACTAATTTCCACGAAATGCGGGGCAAAAATACGGCACAGTATTATCGTCACGTGAAATGAGCAATTAGAAATATTAACATGTATTATTTGCCTTTCAAATACAAGCCCAGACAACCTGCAAGAATGTCGCTAAATGTGAGAGAATTACACCCGCACAGAGAGCGAATACTCGCAGGGCCATTATAGTAATTATTGTAAAGTTAAAAGCTGATAAAATAGCTCATCAGGATCGCCATGACTGGCCGACTATCAATCCCAAGGGTTGTTTTCAGTATCGCTTAGAACTATGACCGGAGTGAGGGATGTTTGTTTATTTCCCTGAGCCTCCGGTCGACGCATACGTATGGGCGATAGACATTCGCCCCCAGTCGGAAGGAGTCCACCCACAGAAAAACCCAGTTTTACTACACCCCTTTATAAGGGTGAATACGCGCAGCTGGGTTAGCCATTTACGCCATGGATTTTACGTAAGGAATAATGACATTATGAATATAAATTACTTTTATAATAGCACCAGAGACAGAATCGTTTGACGGTGGCAGAAACTATAGAATCCTATTTATATTATGTATTAAGCAAGCAGAGCAGACTCTGTTCAGACGGCGGCTCCCACAGGAGCCCTCTGATCTGCGTCGACAGTATTTGCAAGGCGTAGAAATGCGTTTAAATTGGAGCAAATGGTTGGCTAATTGTGCCTTTTTCAGAACAACAGATGAAATGACTTACTCAATGTTATTTCGCCATGGGTGTATTCGATCAGTGAAGCGAGCTGTAGGGGGAGTCGGCAAATAGAGCATCAGGGCCACCTCCAGGCTGTCCGGCATACCACAGATTGCACTTTGTTTGTTACATAATTGTGTGCATTTACCGTAAAAACAGACCCGACCATCTGAACATAAATAAAAACGTGTAGTTCAAAATTATTTCTAAATCCGACCATCGACATACAATACAATACAATACAATACAATATCTTTATTTCCTCCTGTCTAGGAGATTATGCATTGCTACATGTACAAGCAAAAGTTTAACTGTATTTAACACTATGAGAAAACAAAGTTTCTTATAAATATTTACAATCTAATATGACCTTTGAATGAATTTAATGGAATCAGGGCAGTGTCTTTGTCACATTATTACACCTTCATGGTGTCATTACACGAGGTCATTGGTGCAAAACGTTTTGTACAAGTGTACACTGGTATATGTATTGGTAAGAGCGCTTTAGAAATAACATGCTGTCGTCATCGTCAGGCCTCGATCCAATCGGTGCGCCTAACAGTTTAAGGGCTAGAGATAAAGGATCCATGTTTAACAAGTCGTTCACAAAGTCGGTGCTGTAGCAAGTAACGTCACAAATAAACTGCCAACGTAAGGTTGACGTGGTAGAACAATCTGAAATTACGTGTAGGAGTTTATCAACATAAACTGCACTGCATACTGTTGTACACTCTTGTGATTCTAAGTCAATCCGTTTGCACCATATTTTCGCAACTGTTAGCATTATGTGCCTCAAGGAAGAGTCGCTACACACTTTATACACAATTGCACCACACATTGTTGGGTGGAGCACCCTGAACAAGCTAAATTCGTCATCCATGACAGTTCTATTAGCCCAGAGTTCATTTTCACTGTCGACTACCAGTGTTTTGACAGTTTTCTTCCAAGCTGCTTTCGTCGGTAACGAATATGGGTCTACTATAACATTGTTTACGAAAGTCTGTAGCCTGTATTTACACAATATACATGTATTTAAAATGCATTGGCGGATTTTAGAACAGGAGGTTGCTTAATGCAGAAATAAATACATTCTGATAAGAAAACAGAAACAACAATGCAATAAGAGAAAATTGCAGACTCGGTTTTATTAAATAGTGCAACACTGCTCACGCCCACTAGCACTAGCTTAACCCATTCCCTCATATGCTATTTCTGGAGCCAACGTCTTTGAATAAATCTACCGAAAAGGAACATATTCTAGAGAAAAGGATTTTTTTTAGAATTATATAGTTTTGAAACCCATTGTGATAAATAGGATATTTGCTCATATGGAAACAAAATACTTTTACAGGGGCGTCAAAATACGTGAGTAGGGGGAATGGATTAGTCGAAGTAATGAACTAAGCCCCCACGTGTCTCTACGACCCAGTTTAAGATATCGTTTTGATGGTCGCCTGGGGGGGGGGGGGGACTTTTGTTGTATTTCGACAATTGCTTGTTAACCTATATTTGAACTTTTGCGAGTAGTAATGCTCTTCAGTCACATTTCCTATATCCTATGATGTGACACAAACATCATAATATCGTTTTCTGACAACGAGAATTTGCCAAGCGAACTAGAGATTAAAGTTTGATACCATATAATGTGTTGTAGACACACCTTTGTCTTTGAAGATGGTACGTCGTATATTTATCGGAGCCAAAGGTTTAAGATCAGTCTCTATACTGATATGGCGGCCCACAGCTGGAGGCACTCTGTAGAATCCTAAAATTCTGGAAGTACAGCATGAAAAGACCCTTAAAAAGTGCGTGCCGCTTGAACATTGATAATAATATGCAATCGTGTATTTATGGCGGCCCTGCAAAAATGTAAAACAGTCATTTACTCTTTTGTTGTTTATACAGTAAAACTGGTATTTACCCTTTACTTAATAAATCGCCTTTTCATGTGTGTGCAAATTAGACCAAGCTCAGAAGACTCGTGTAGGAACCTTCTAACCAGGATCTGCTGTGTGTGTTTATGGAATTGAATTATAGATATGATCTATAGTTTCGGCCGAATTCTACATTCCTTTGTTTATATGAATTTATATAAAAAAAAAGTTAAAACAATTTCATGGTGTTATTATTTCTTACATGAATATTCATGACTGAAAGTGTTAGGTGACCATTCAAGCAAGTCTAACACTCGGTCGTCAAGGCAGAAGGTGGACTTAACCTTTTCACTGTCAATGTAACATCTATGATTACCTATGTAAACAGTTTGGATCCAGATGAGCCACCGAGTAACTCTCACCAGGATAAAGACCTTTTGCTATTGTGACCGTTTAAAAAATGAAGGTCTGTAAAAATGAAAATTGTAACAGACAACAAAGTTGCGGACTTCAAACTGTGGCAGCGAAAGTTTTAACCCTTCGCTTGCTAATCGCGTCAATATACCTACCTGTAAATAGTGAAGACCCAGATGAGACAGCTCCTGCTGGAGCTGTCTCATCAGGGTCTGCACTATTTACAAGTTGATTGTGCAACCAGTGCACTCCATAGCAGTGATTGCACAGCGAAATACGTGTACACAGTGAAGATATATGTAATTATACAACAGGGCATGGGTAAAGAAGGAGAAATGTATTTTAAAATTCAGCAAGCGAAGGGTTAACTCTTTCCCTCATATAACCGCTTTTTCTGGCATATGCAAACAGAGGAGCCATCTGACCAGAGTCTGCTATGTTTGCTTTTGACATGATGTAGTTCTGATTTTACAGTTTTTGTCAAAGTAAAAGGTTTCCTGGAAAAGTTTACATTTTTAAAAAGCAGCTAATAAATATTCATAAAGTCTTTATTTTGTTTTACATGAACATCGAACGGGGAAAGGGTAAATAAAGCATCAACGTGATACATAATATAATTCACAAAACAAAATCATGAATCTATTGCATTTCTATTGGTATGTATCCAGCACAGGGGGCCATTTCGTGGGTCTAGATGGTCTAAAAAATCAGCGTATTTTGTAGGAATTTCACATCGGAACTGGCTACAGCTTAGTCGGACTGTATCAAACGTTATATTATTTGAAAAGAACAATGTCCCAGCTTCACGTTTGTACCAAACATTAGTGGTTTTATTTCGAATCGGTCGTGAAATTTGCGAATGGGTAGTTGGACCCCTTGTATATAATATAACACTAAATCGACCCAATCAATTGTTTTGACTTTTTAGACCATCTAGACCCACGAAATGGCCCCATGTGGTAACCAGTAACTATCTGACTTTTAAGGTTTCTTCAATTAATGTTCATTTAACACAAATTTCATATTTATGCTTATAGTGTTCTAGTTAGAATGTTCGGGTACGATTGCATTAGTTATATTGTACAGGTACCCATCTAGCTTTTCTATTTTCACGCCACAATCACCGGAAAGTGATTTAACCATTCGCTTGCTATTCACGTCAATATACCTACCTGTAAATAGTGAAGACCCAGATGAGACAGCCCCTGCAGGAGCTGTCTCATCAAGGTCTGCACTATTTACAAGTTGATTGTGCAACCAGTGCACTCCACAGCAGTGATTGCACAGCGAAATACTTGTATAAAGTGAAGATATACAATGTATGTAATTATACAACAGGACATGGGTAAAGAAGGAGAATGTGTTTTAAAATTCAGCAAGAGAAGGGTTTAATAGTGCATGTGGACGAATCTGTGATTATATGTACCTTTACAGGCGGATTGGGTCTAGGGGAGATGCAGACTTACTGATTCGGTGTCTCATCAAGACACAATCTGTTTGGCACTCCAAGTATATATACAAATGTATATTAACCCTTCGCTTGCTATTCACGTCAATATACGTACCTGTAAATAGTGAAGACCCAGATGAGACAGCTCCTGCAGGAGCTGTCTCATCAGGGTCTGCACTATTTACAAATTGATTGTGCAACCAGTGCACTCCACAGCGGTGATTGCACAGCGAAATACGTGTACACAGTGAAGATATATGTAATTATACAACAAGGCATGGGTAAAGAAGGAGAAATGTATTTTAAAATTCAGCAAGCGAAGGGTTAAAAGAAAGTGAATAAATGTTTTCTATGAAACCCTTTCGCCGCCATGAGCGAGTCCATGATAATTTTAAAACAGTTTGTATTTGGATTAAAGAAATACTACTTTGAAATTAGAAATAGAAGACTATCTTAGCAGATGAAAATGTAGTTGGCACCGAAAGGGTTAAAGCAGACGACACTATTTACAGACGAAAGTTATTTTACGCCAAAATGAATAATGTTTAACAATGACAACATGACTAGCCTTACGCGCCAATGGGTTGATTAAAGTCTAAAACAAGCAGGTGGTTAGGCCTACTTAACCCTTCGCTTGCTCAATTTTAAAATACATTTCTCCTTCTTTACTCATGTCCTGTTGTATAATTACATATATCTTCACTGAGTACAAGTATTTCGCTGTACAATCACTGCTGTGGAGTGCACTGGTTGCACAATCAACTTGTAAATAGTGCAGACCCTGATGAGACAGCTCCTGCAGGAGCTGTCTCATCTGGGTCTTCACTATTTACAGGTAGGTATATTGACGTGAACAGCAAACGAAGGGTTAATTAAGGGCTATAGTAATGATGAAACTCTTATAGGAGCTTTTTGCATTATAACCAACCCGTATTATCCCTTTACGCCTTTATACGCTTTTGCAAACACAGTATACTCAGATCAGATGGCTCCTACAGGGGCCGTCTGATCAGGGCCTGCTCTGTTTGCTTATGAAATAATATACAGTAAAATCCTGCTAATGCGACCACTTTAAATAGGTATAATTCTGGGTGCTATATGCAAGTGGTAGCTTAATGCAGGATAAAAGTAATGCCGAACGCTCCTAGAGGAGCTTTCTGCACTACTTTTGTCCTGCATTAAGCAACCACCTGCTTATAAAGACAACCATGATTGTGTATTTATTAAGTGTTCGCATTAGAGGGGCTCTATTGTAGATGCCATTATCAGAAATAATATATATATAATATAAGTAATATCCATCACGTCGTTATTTCTTGCACGAATATTCATGTAGGGAAGGGTTAAGCAACCAGCTGCATAAAAGACACATAATTAGACTTAGTTTTGATGGCCGCGTGAGACAGGTTCTGCTATATGTATGTAGTTACCTATCCAAATGAAAGGCTGCGATTTCTGCAAAATGACGCTCAAATTGCTCCTGTGTATTATTATGTGCTGACCCGTTCCTTGAGTACCTACAAGTATATCATGAACATTACTTCAGCACCACCCTACAGGTAACAGGTTTAACGTTGTTTTAATAGAGGGTTGTGTTCGGGAAATAACATATGCAGTTCCTCGAGTCCGAAGGACGAGGCCAACAGCAGTCCCAATGGCTATTGCAGATGATTTTGCCCGAAACAAAAGAGTATTAGCGCTATATTCTGCATAACATTCTTCCTGTGGTCATTTAATTGTTCAACATACAACAAAAAATACAAGCTATAAGCTGCTTCTTTGGCGGTCATTTGATATAATACTATTACCGGGACACGTTTTAAACGCTGTACATAGTGTTCGCGTCCATGGTTTGTATTAGGACCCGCAAAGCTATGATTCAAATCTGTCCACAAAGGGGCGTGGACACGAAACTCGCCTTGTAAATACAGGTAATCGCGACTACAGCAGCACGGTTTATACAATGATAGTAGTTTAGTCATATTGCGGCTAATAGCTGATCACAGGTGGATGAAACCCCTAGAGAATGTTCTTTGCACTGACAAACATTGGTCTTTGCACAGACCACCGGATAGAACCACCGACATAACGCACGCCAGCCTACCAGCTAGCTGACTGTGGTAGGTCAGTGGTTCTACCGTTGTAATCTTCTGCGTACAGAACAATGTAATACCGTTTCATGTATGGAACGTCTTCGGGGATCTTGCTCCATCCGTAATTTGGTGGACGTCGCAATGTGACTGAAATAGTCGCAATGTGACTGAAATACTGTTAAAGCGACGTAAACCCGACAGAAACAAACAAATAATAAACAACATTTGTTTTCTTATATTTGATTCAATATGTAGTCTGGTACAGAGTAATACAATTGAGTAAGTCGGTAACGTTTTAGCAGTTATTAAACGTTATGCCTGCCCATGTCCAGTCACTTTATTTAGCGACGACTATAATGTAGAAATTTCTTGGTAGTCCTGCATTAACGTACTGTCTGTCTTTAAATCTAAGAACTATACTTGTTTTGGATGGTCGCTGTAGACCGTATATGTATGCTTTCTCGTGTTACCTCATAGGTTTTAACAGCGCACGCCCGCCATCTTGGAATGTCACCAACATCTTCAATTGGGTTCCAGTAGTAACCTTATCTGCAAAAAGCAACTTTGTAATACTGTGTTGTCAATCGTAACTGATCGGCAGTTTCTGACAAACTCGGAAAAATACATCTTCTGTAATATGTGTTATATTTTGCCTCGAATGTAGAGACACCATTTTATTCAGTAGAGTTACATAATCAAAGAGATATTAATAAAATTAGAGAGATTGATTTTCATTTCAGTCTGCAGCAGCTAGTTGGATGGTGTGTAACCTCCTGGTTGCTTACTGCTGTCGCCACAACAGAAATGAACTCTGGCCCACTGCAAAACAAGCAGCCCGGTGGCGTTCTGTCAAGACCTGTCCCACATAGGGCACCCTAGCCCTAATGGATGCCCGAGTTTGCATGAGGCGACGCAAAACTATTTGCATTCTATCGATGGCTTTGGTACGAATTGAAAACAGTTTGTATCCAATTGAAAGCATTTTATTTCCAAATGACACTACCGTATAATTACATTTTGAGACTATGTGAAAGATATTAAATAATTCTAATAAAAAATATAGTGCCATAATTTGTAGTTGGCGTGATTTTGCATACAGCCAATTACTCTGCTGGTGACGGTTTTGAAATACCCCGGGAAATGTTACGTAATACCCGAACCTTAAGAGGGTTAAATAGTTCAAGCTTCTCATTGTTGTGATATCCCGCTGGTTTATATTAACGTTTAGCCTGCTTGAGAAAACTTTCGTTGGTAGAAAATATCATCTACTTCATCTGACAGAATTGCTTTATTTGCATTTCGTTTCAGTATCAAACAGTTTTTATCCTGATGAGACGCCAAGGTGACGTCTCATAATTTCTTCTAATGAATCTAAATCCATCGTCCAAAAAAGTGGACACTTTCATTAAACTTCATTGAAATTGTGTTTAAGTCATAGCCACCATTCAAATTAGAGAAAAAAAACCAATGCTAAATGTGGCTGGAATCAGGGCTTATTTGAAATGTAGGAATAAGTTGGATTTGGGGGCAAAATCAATTAATACCGAAAGTTGTTACATTTAACCCATTTCCTCATATTGACGCCTTTTGGCGCCTCTGTAAAAGTCAATTTATGAAACCATTGTGATAAATAGAACATTTGCTCCTGTGGAGCAAATGCTCTATTTATCACAATGGTTTCAGAACTACACAATCCTAAAGGTTTCCATTTCTCTAGCAAATGCTCCTTTTCGGTAGTTTTATTCAAAGAGGGTGGGTCTAAAATAACCTATGAGGTAATGGGTTAATGGACCTATGGAGTTTCATACAACAATATTTACATTCGCCCTGCAACGTCCTTATATAACCTTATTTTAAAAAGAAAGTTGCATTTTCCAATGAACGTTCATTTCAATACCGGATCCGTTGAAATATAAGAAATACAATGGAATATAAATATAAGAAATGAATGACGTGCTCCTGGTGTTCATGAGGTTATGCAACGCATAGCTTTACGAGCAAAGATTCACGTGAAGCCCTTCGGGCTTCACTAACTTTGCTCGTAATGCTATGCGTTGCATAACCTCATGAACACCGGAAGCACATCATTCATTTCTTAAATGCTACCTGTTGAGTTTTAAAGCCAGTCGCGAGGATTTGGGAAACAAGAACTGTAGAAGGTGAGACACCCAGCTGTTTTACTGCCTCTCAGTAATTTCTCCAAAGCTTGATCGAATTGGAAGTAGTGAAAATTTCACCGGATTCAGTTTTGAGAAGACACCATTTGTTTTACAGTGGTTAACGGCCAAGCCTCTCCATCATATACACGCCTTTTTGCTTTAACCCTTTTTATGTTCAGTATTCAAGTGAGAAATAATGACACCATGAATATTTATTAGCTGATTTGTTACATGATATAAAAATGTTCAATGATTTTGTTTGTTTTGCCACACACTGCAGAATCAGATCTATATCATGTCAAAGGAAAACATGACATGCCCTGTTCAGAGGGCTCCTATAGGAGCCGTGTTATCTGGGTCTACTCTGTTTGCAAATGCGTGAAAATGTGCCAGATGGCCAGATGGCTCCTGATTATGAAATTATAATAGATACAAGCAAGGTTTTACGCAAGCGTAAAATGGCTGCGTAACATGTATTTAAGCAGGATAGAAGAAAAAGAGGAAGCAATATTGGGAAAACATGACTGTTATGTATGAATTAATACATGTAGCAGAAACGGGGGATACCTGTGTTTGACACCAATAATACACATTACGTCACATATCAATGTTATTCATTTGCTGAAACACACTGACGTAGAAACCATTATCACATTAAGTGATGTTCACAAGGCATACAAACTCCCATACGTACAGTCTACATGACATTATTCCGATAGGTCGACGCAATGCCGATTAACTTTTTCACTTATATTGTCCCCAAATTAAGAACAGGTTAGTATAAGATAATTATACAGTTAAGTTGAAGCAAATTCATGCACAATGGTGAAATATGCAAAACGGTCAACAAAACCACGAGTAAAAGGTCTCAGCTAAATAACTTCAACAAAGCCAAAATGCAAACAAAGGACTTATATTTTTATGTAGAAAATGGTTTTAAACCAAAAGCACGTATACTAAGGGTGCTAAGAAAATATGAGAGAAAAAATAATAATTCAGCTTCCACCGAGGATCGAACCCATGACCTCACGTTTCCTAGTCCATCGTTATAACCCTTAGACCACGCTGACAACTATGCTTGGGAATGTGATTTTAATCAGTTATACCTAATTCACTAGCATTTTCACTGAAACTGGATCATGGCAGAAAAGAAAGAAATATCCCCGACAAAAATATGCTAAGAAAAATATATGAATGAAAATAAATAAAATACATGAATATATATAAATGAAGACTTGTCTCACAGTAAACCATATTTATTAAAAAGATTGGCTTTTATAGAAACACAGGACCGCAGAAACGCATAGTCAAAATTCAAAGTCGTATAAGTTTGGGCTGCTTTCGCAGCCCAATGAATTGGCAATTTCCAGCAAAACCAACAATTCCTCTGTAAATGTGCCATCGTTAATATAAAGCTAATTAATATTTATGAAGTCATTATTTCTGACATGAGTATTCAACAGGTAAAGATTTAAGGACTTAGCTACTACAGTAAAATCTCTCTTAACCGGACATTAACCCTTCTCTTGCTCAATTTTAAAATACATTTCTCCTTCTTTACCCACGCCCTGTTGTATAATTACATATATTTTCACTGTGTACAAGTATTTCGCTATGCAATCATTGCTGTGGAGTGCACTGGTTGCACTATCAACTTGTAAATAGTGCAGACCCTAATGAGACAGCTCCTGCAGGAACTGTCTCATCTGGGTCTTCACTATTTACAGGTAGGTATATTGACGTGAATAGCAAGCGGAGGGTTAAATTTAGTATAAATATCGGTCATGGAGACAGGTGAAAGCTTAATGCAGGATGGAAGTCATGCAGAAAGCTCCTAGATGAGCTTTCTGCATGACTTTCACCCTGCATTAAGCAGTCACCTGCCTAAAATATCTAAATTCTTCTCTACTAGAATTCCGGTTAAGAGAGGTTTTACTGTATTACCTATGTGTGTTATTGGTTGCGTTGACATGTCACGTAGCACACCATCTACAGCGGCATCATCCGGGTCATAAAGTGCGTACTGACGAATGTTGCTGTGGAACTGGTACCAGTTTGTACTATTGGCAGTTCTGTAAACTTGTAAAAACATTGTAAGACCCAGGTGTATCTGGAGCGTGCCTGAATGACACAAGACTTTTGGGACCACTGTGTCTAAGAGGAGTTAACCCGCTACTCTATAGTAGTTTATTTCAGCTCAAACATTTACGTATAGGTTAGAGCATTTTTATTTCATACTACGGAATATAGACCTCAAGGCACGGGACGCGCCGAGAGGACTATATTCTGTAGTATGAAATAAACATGCTCTGAGCTATTTAGCACAATGCTCTACCGTCGCCGTCAATTTTCCCGCCAAAATATAAACTGGCATTTCGGTAAATGAAATGAACAAGCTTTTTCATCAAGCCTCATTCTTCGTTGAAACATGGCGGACAAAACACTGAATTTCGGCGTATTACTTGAAAGCGCTAAGGAAATATTCAATACAACGATTTGGACGATATTTATATTCTAACACAAGCACGAGGAAACTTCCATCTCGCCTGTTCAAAACCGGTATCAGATGCGGAATTAATAAAGTGCATATTAAGTGATCTTTAATCTTTAATTAATATCTTAAAAATGCGTGACGCGTTTCATCAGATCATCAGGCGCAGTAATATGACGTCATGACGTCGACGTCACTATTTCCTGTAAGGGTTGTTACTCTATCAATTTTAAAGGGAGACAAATGTTTGAATTAGAAATTAATTGCATTCAGGGTTGGTTTAAATTTTTGTATAAAATATTTGTCTTTTTCAAATTCCTTTAAGCGAACATTTAGAAAAATGCGGAATCAAAACCCTTCAACATGAAATATTTCCCTTTTTTAAATTAAAGACAGATAGTGTTTCAGCTAGGCTAGAATATATATATATACAAACATAATGATACAGTCCTTGCGTGGATACAGAATATATGAAAAATAATAATTAGAAATCCATTTTTTTACGTTTATTTGCGTTAGCGCTTTCGATGCTATTGCATATCATCAGACATTTTAAACGTTTAGACATTTTAGACTTATTACATTGTGTTACTCTACTAAGTATATGTTTATTCTCCGTAAACTTTGCTCTGGTAAGAAGAAGTTTCTTTAAATTTGGAGCTTGTCTTTTACTTTTTATTATGTTACATTTATTTAAAATTTTAGACATGTTTGAGTCTGTATGTAATATTGATAAATTAGCTTTTATTTTATGAAAAAGTTTTTTTTTTTTTTTTATTAAATGTTGAAATGTAAGGAAGAGTAGTAGATGTATTTTTAGCGCTGGGTTTTAGAAGGTCTGACTTAGGGATTTGCTTTGCTTTTTGTATGCTATCTTGTAAAAGCAGTTTAGGATAACCTCTTGTACTTAAAGTGTCTTGTAATTCTTGAAGTATTTTATTCCTAACTCTGTCACATGAAACTATGGTGCAAATTCTTTTTGCCAAGTTATAAGGTATGTTTACCTTTGTGTGTCTCGGGTGACATGATTTGAAATTAAGGTATTGCATAGAATCAGTTGGTTTGTAAACAATGTCAGTCATTAATTTGGTGTCTGTTATTTTTACTAATACATCTAAGAAAGGTAATGAAGTGCTGCTATATTCTACTGTAAACTCAATGTCTGGGTGTAATTCATTTAATATCTTGTGAAAAGTTTTTAAATCACTGATAGAATATTGCCATAAAATGAAACAATCATCAAGAAATCTTTTCCAAAACGTTTTTATGTAATCAGAAAAATGTTTGCGATTGGACTTTTCCAATGTTTCATATAGTCTTTCTAATCATATACTTAGTAGAGTAACACAATGTAATAAGTCAAACTGCTCGTTATGTCAACATATTAGAGAAAGTGATTCTTACAATTTTAAAGGTACAAAATTATATGTAAATCAACCAATGTCTTGTGATGTAAGAAATGTTTTTGTATGTTTTTACATGCACTGGATGCAGAGAGTTTTATATAGGACAAACTAGTGACAAATTGAGAACAAGAAGAACTATCCATTCACAGCAAATTAGAGACCCATCAACAAGACAAATTCCTTTAAGCGAACATTTAGAAAAATGCGGAATCAAAACCCTTCAATATGAAATATTTCCCTTTTTTAAATTAAAGACAGATAGTGTTTCAGCTAGGCTAGAAAAAGAAAAATATTTTATACAAAAATTTAAACCAACCCTCAATGCAATTAATTTCTAATTAAAACATTTGTCTGACAGAGTTACAAGCCTTACAGGAAATAGGGACGTCGACGTCATGACAACAAAGTCATGACGTCATAATATTGCGCCTGATGATCTGATGAATCGCGTCGCGCATTTTTAAGTTATTAATTAAAGATTTTAAAGCCATATAACATTTAGTCTTTTTTAATATATATATACGTGTTTTCACACATTTGCAAACAAAGCAGACACAGACCAGACTATAGGAGCTGTCTGGTCAGGTTCTGCGCTGTTTGCTAATGGAATCTGAAATATTTGTTTCATTACTTTCTAAATTGGCTAAAATTACCAACTTACATACTTCATTATACTATTTTGTCCATGAATATTCGGTATTGAAATTTGGACCAAATATAGAACAGGGAAAGGGTTAGTTCAATGTATTGAAAATTTTCGCTTAACTGTTGCTAGATAAACGTATTTGCCCAATCGTAATATCGTACTATTTTGTGTAGAACTCATGAGAGTGTTAAACTTGTGTATGGAAGGCCAAGAGCAATTGTTATAGTAATTGCTAAAACAGTTACGTCTTATATCTCTGTAATACGGACATACTAATACAAAATGATATTCAGATTCGATAACATTCATATTGCATTTATTACATATTCTATTAATGCGTTCTATATTTCTATGTCTACCTTCGTCAATAGCTAGTTTATGTGCCGAACAACGTAGTCTAGAGAGAGCAGCACTGTGTTTATGGTTATTTATACAGTTCAGGTATTTTTCTAATTGAAACGTTGTTTTGAAACCTACGTCTGTTTCTAATTTAGATAAGTTGTCAAGTTCATTATACCAATGCTGTAGATATTGATCACTTATGCGCTCAATTACTTTAGATATCTGCAGCTAAGTTACATTATCAGCGTGCAATAAGTAGGAAAACCCTAGATCTTCTAATAATTGTTTTACTTGTAGCGCCCAAGGATTTATGTGCTCATTTTCGCTTCCTCTTATATCAAATAGCTTAAACATAAGCGAACTGGGATCTATAAATACGCCTTTCTACGCCTCTGCAAAAAGAGTAGACCCCAGATCAGGCGGCCCATATAGGAGCCGTCTGATCATGGTCTGCTATGTTTGCTCATGGAATAATATCTTTGCAATTACTCAGTACATATTTAATGTATAACGTGGGATATTCTGTTACAGTTAAACCGCTCTAAACCGGAATTCTAGTAAAGAAGAATTTAGATACTTTTATGCAGGTGGCTGCTTAATGCAAGATGAATGTCACGCAGAAAGCTCCTAGAGGAGTTTTCCGCATGACTTTCAGTCTGCAGTAAGCTTCGACCTGTCTCCAACTTGGACTTTTATACTAAACTGGTCTGGTTTAGAGTTTTTTCTGTATATGTTTTAACTACCGACTGTCCGAATCTGTACGGTCACCTCATTACTTACTCACCCATAGTAACCTGTGAAAAATGGAAGTCTAGCGGATGCCTTTCGGTAATTAATATTTAGTTGTTTAGAAACATGTACTCCGTCACTGGATACAGTCCAAAATGACCTTGGAAAAAAGTCTTTATTCACAGAATTAATTTTACTAATCATGGAATAGACCTTGGGGTCTGTTTGGATCACATCTCCGAGTTCTTTCAAATGTGTAGTTACAGCATTTCGATAGGCGTCGTTCAACAATTCCAGATTTGCAGACTGTCTGTTGGTTACGTTTAATCCGTACGGTGAGTACACACATTTTAACAAAAACGCCACACATATAATGCATATAAAAACAATAACTCTGTTCAACAATTTCATTGTGACTGTAATATTGCAATTTAAATCAAAATCAATTCACACATTTAGTAATATTTGTAACTCCTGGTTTTCCTGAAGAAATGATACACAGTAAAATCTCTCTATAACCTAATTAACACAATTAAGTGGCCGTTATAGAGAGATTTTACTATACAGCCTACCAAGTGTAACCCTTTACCTGATATATATTGTTGCTCATGGTTTTGCAAACGTAGTAGACCCAGTACAGATGGTCTCTGTAGGAGCCGTCTGATCAGAGTCTGCTTTGTTTGCCTTTGAAATATTCTTTTTCCGTTACCATAGTTTCTGTCATGGCCGATACATCGTGTGTTCACATGACGCAATAGAAAACAAATCTAATTCGTAATCATGGTGTATTAATAATCAGAATGACATTCCGAGTTAACTTGTCCAAACACTATTTCAAGTTACCACCACTACACTTAGCGCGATTTGTCTCTCCGGACTTGATAATGTTTATACATCTCCCTCGGTAATCAATGTCACCACACCATTCGTTGTATAGATTAATGCGTCTCTGAATGGACTTTAAAATAGTACCGATCATGATAGTTATTATACGTGGCAGCATAATTGGGTAGCCGTGAACGGCGACCCTTTATTTTTATTTTGTTTTGGAAAAGTCTATGGAAGTAACCGACGTAAAATAAAGTTTCTTGTATCTTGTATCTTGGAATGAGAAGTCATTGACTGGGTACAAAGATCATATGATTGGTGTCTGAAATACAACGATGTCAAAAATTCTATTTTGTTCATGACTACTTTGTTTGTCTTTTATGTCAACAAGATTTTATAATATACAAAAAACTTGTATTAAAGCAATACAAAACAATCGCAAAAGCAATAAAATCAGGAGGCACACACAATTTGATAGTCCCTCTAAAGGACGTATTGGGGATAGACTTTCCACGTGTACCGACTTATTTCAATAACAATGTGCGATCCGGTGTATTGGAGTATGTCGGTAGACAAGATCAGGCGATTAAAAATCACAATATTTATATTTTTTTGTTAACTTATAAACGTAATTAGCAAAAGTGTCACGTGAATACACGTTGCGATGAAAATCTCTCAATATGCAGTATATCCTGCTGGTGCGTTGTAAACACACAGCCAGTCTATGCTGCAGTACGCTTTCCCGCCACGGTGGATTAATTATAAAAGCGATAAATCAGCAGAGTTTAACGTCTAAGCGGCTGTTGCCGAGTGGGTCAACCCCTTGCTTTCTGTTTGAATTTCACTTTTGTAAGATCCGGCGTGGGTTCGAATCCCCCATTAGCCAAATTCTTTACCTCTCTTTCTTTCTTTCTTTTATCTGTATTATTTTATTGCGTCAACATATTCCGTCAATATAATTATGCATATTTACAGAGAATTTAGAATCAGTACGTTTTTAAGCTTAGAAACATCTACTATATAACCTCCTAACCTAATAAACCTAAGTTTATCTGCACCCCATTTATTACGTCAGTCACTAGAGAAGTTTCAGGTTGGTGACTTTATTTTCATCGGATAAGACAGTCATATCCGTTTGAAGGTTAAACACATATACTTATTATTCATGGTCTAGTGATCAACTTATGCTCGTATATGCATTAACCCTTTCCCTGTTCTATGTTTAATTCAAATTTCAATACCTACTGAATATTCATAGACAAAATAATTTAAATGAAATATGAAAGGTGGAATATTATAGCCATTTTAGCAACTAAGGGAACAGTTATATCAAATCCTATTAGCAAACAGAGCAGACCCTGATCAGATGGCTCCTGTAGGAGCCGTCTGATCTGGGTCTACTCTGTTTGCAAATGCGTGAAAACGCGTTTATATGAAAGAAAGGGTTAAATCAAACCATTATTGCTTAAAACTTGTCTGCATATAGTTTTCTTTGCATTATTTAATCAATAACTTTTTAATTTGTATTAGAACTATAACGTTATAGTGTGTTTCTCCCGATGCGTTAGGACTGCTGAACGAACTGAATTTATTATTAGGTAATAGTTTTTATCATATCTTCGTCGGTCCATCTGTCTTTCATGTAGTCTACTTGAATAAGTTTTCGAGATTTTATTCTCCCCGTAGTATATGGCATATACACCACTAGTCTGGTCAGGATGTATCAATGTTTACTTTTGCAAACAGCTTGGACCCAGATGAGACGTGTACCCAATAAAAGATAGATAAATCGTGATCAACAGGCTAAAGGTTAAAGGCCATGAATGCAGCACAACAGACGTTAGTTTACGTGTATAAGCACGTTTCAGCGAGATAACTGCTGAAACAATGTTTAACCCTTTACCTGATGAGTATGTAGGAATATGGACACACTTTCACATAGATAAACACTTGCATGAGTAGGCTATTCTTAAAAAAACAACAGTTTTAGATTCATACCTGGTCTTAATTCTTTCTGGCCTGACGGATATGAATTTCACATCTCCAGGGAAGATAGCACGACACGAAATTTCAGTAAAGAGTCATAATGTGAATAAGTAGCCACTTCCTCGTTTAAACCTTAAGTTATTTTCAATTCATAACATACGTAAATGATGTTTGTTTGCGCGTCACAAACTGTGCATAGGCTGTCCCAATTAAGAAACTAATATCTATATTGTATTTTAATATGTATATATAATCACGATTACTAATTGACTGAACCAACACATATACATTTCAGTATTACTACTAGGCACTCGTAGTACGACTAGTTTACAAAATGTCATTAATAAGTTATAAGACTACTAATCACCGGGTTAACGCGCTCGACTACAATACCAGAGATCGCGGGTTCGATCCCCCGTCGGACCAAATCCTTCGGACGAGACTATAAACCGAGACCTATGTATCAGAGGGCATGTTAAAAGAATCAGAGAAACTCTGTCGATCATAAACGTAGGACATCGCGCCCGGGTGTCTCTGTATCCTTTCGCCCTCTCTTTTGGACTGGACGCTACTTGGACATTAGCCGTGAGCAGAAACAGAAGTACGTTAATTCATTCGTTTCATCTATCTTGAGTTACGCAAGTGAAGTAAGGGGTTTCGCCCAGCATAGCTGCATTAAAAGAGTACATTGAAAATTCTTAAAATCAATGCTAAATATTAAACAATCAACTAATGGCACAGTTTTATATGGAGAATTAGGACGATATCTGCTGAAAATCAACTTCCAAATGAAAATTGTCAAATATTGTTTGAAACTGTATGGGTCAAAATCGGGTAACTGCATACTTACAACGGTAATTAACAAAATGAGAGATAAAACCAACCAGAACAAAATCAGAATTGGGCAAATAACGTGCGCATTCTTTTACAGAATTGTGGTCTCAGCGAAGTTTGGTTATACCCTGTGTCAATTGACATAAAAGTATTTACCCCAGTACTTCGAAGAGGCTTTTTAGATATGCACACCAGTCAGTGGAACATAGAGATGAATTCGAGTACTTCATTATATCTTTACAGAGAGTTAAAACTTAACTTTGAAATTATAGATTACTTGACTAAAGTTTACAATGTCAAAATCAGAAACACGCTAGTAAGAATACGCTTGTCATCATCTAAATCAAGCATTGAAACTGGGAGACACGAAATCATTGACCGACATCTTAGGAAGTGTGTACTTTGTAACCTAGATGATGTAGAAGATGAATTTCATTTTATTTTAATTTGTCCGTCCTCTTTTGAATTAAGAGAAAGATATATAAAGAAATATTATTTCCGTGAACCAAACATGTATAAACTCATAAATCTGTTGAACTGTACGGATGTGAATACACTAAATAAACTTGCAATATACTGCTCAAAGGCATTTGAAAAGAGAAAACACCTTCTAGAGTATGATTATAGAAGCTGATTAGCAGACGACCAATATCATGATTACTTTTGTATACCTTATATACTATTTTCTTTGATAGGCTACATCCGCCATCAATATCTCTCATTTTCTTCTTTTTTTATATATTATTACACTTGCTACTCGCATATTTTGTGAATTGTATTGTGATGTGACGATGAACTGTAATGTTCAAGTCCTTTAATAAAAGTATGTTCTATGCTGTTCTGTTAGTCAACACAAACCAACAATTAAACATATTTATACACAGTTTGCTGTACAAAGACTGCCGTAAGCGCACTGATCTTTACACAAAATGATATTGAAACATAATTTCGGCGACTTTGAAGCTCTGCATCAATAATTTTTCTTGTTACAGTAAAAACCCCTCTAAACCGGAATTCCAGAAGAGAAGAATTTAGCTACTTTTAGGCAGGTGGTTGCTTAATGCAGGGTAAAAGTCATGCAGAAAGCTCCTAGGGGAGCTTTCTGCATGACTTTTACCCTGCATTAAGCTGCCACCTGTCTCCGAAACCGATATTTATTCCAAAATTAACCTCCGGTTTAGAGGGGTTTCACTGTACTTGTTTGATCCGAGGACGAGAATTCTAATGAATAGTTACAATAATGTGTTTAGTGGAAAACATAAGGACTTATACATCTCAAATCTTCTCTAAAATAAGGACTTTTAAATATCTGAAGTACTTCTCTAACCCTCCGCTTGCTGAATTTTAAAATACAGTTCTCCTTCTTTACCCATTCCCTGGTGTACACATATATATTCACTGTGTACAAGTATTTCGCTGTGAAATCACTGCTGTGGAGTGCACTGGTTGCACAATCAACTTGTAAATAGTGCAGACCCTGATGAGACAGCTCCTGCAGGAGCTGTCTCATCTGGGTCTTCACTATTTACAGGTAGGTATATTGACGCGAATAGCAAGCGACGGGCTACATTAAGGACTTCCTCATTTCAACTACTTCTATAAGATAAGGACTTCTACATCTCAAGTACTTCTCTTATTTCTAGCAGTGCTGGATATCGTTTAGGAAGCTGTGTAATTAAGATTTTAACTTAAGTACAATGCAACTTCTCTATACCAACCGTTTAGTAAATGCTTGCTGCATGATATTTAACTCTGCATTAAGTAGACGCCTGCATAAAAGGAGTTTTTCTTTAATAAAAGTCCGATGAGAGTGGTAAATATATGTAGAAATGTACTGATACGACTTCCGATGTGGTTCTAGCCATAAGACTGGATGTTGAAAGTATACTTTTGATTCTTTGTTCACTGGAAGCATGTAAGCTCGAATTTGAAATATCGGAGAATGTATTACACCCAAACTATATTTTACATGTAAAACAGTTCAATGCAGATCCGATTATATCTTATACCTATCATAAATACGTAAAACCCCGCTAATGCGACCACTTAATAAACAGCCACTGGCGTCGTTTAAAGCAGGTGGTTGCTTAATACAGGACGAAAGTTATGCAGAAAGCTCCTATAGGAGCTTTCTGCATAACTTTCGTCCTGTATTAAGCTACCACCTGCCTCTGCCGCCCAGAATTATGCCCATTTTTGGTGGTCGCATTAGCGGGGTACTCTTTTCTGATTAGTCGAGAACGCTCACATGCCGAGTCATCAAGCATAAATGGAAACCCGGACAATAGCGTGTAGACATACACTTGAATTCCGATATCTCGAACTCGGATAATTCGAACTTCGGGATAACTCGAACTAAAAAATCGGTCCTTCCAAAATCTTACAATACATAATTGCTCTAAAATGTATCACTACGCACATCTAGAAACACATTTCACAGCTTAATGCAATTCTACAGTAATGCTGAAAGTTCCTGCATGAGTTTTCAGCATTACTGTAGACCTGCATTAAGCTATGAACTTGAGAAATTGTCCAGATTACAAATCGCATAACTCGAACTTCTGTTATCTCGAACTAATTCATATAGTCCCTTAGAGTTTGAGATATCGAAATTCAACTGTACATGTATTCGCATATCACGGCCGCGTAAAGACGGTGTGTTCAATATGCACATACATGGATTCCATAGAACAATAGAATAGAAGTCAGGTAGGAAATTTGAAAATGACACAGAACAATGCATAGCGACACCGGAAGCAGTAACACACTATTTCATCTGAGACATATTGTTAGTATAAATATGGCCTATTGTGAATGGCATGACGAACTTAGTCAATTGGGCTGAAACAATTGACTTCTACAACAAGTGAACGCTGACAGTTCAATTTAAAGTCTACAGTAGGGCTTCTCCTAAGTGGCCATTAATTTTTTGAATATAGGAGTTTTAAAAGTAGGCGGTTGTTTAATGCATGGCAACAGTAATACAGAAAGCTGTCGTATCAGTTTTATGTATTGCTTTTGACCTGCATTCAGCTAACACATGCCTTACAAATCCATAATTTGACCTCTTTTTAATGGTCGCTTAAGACATGAAACGAGGACAGTGTGATTGCCAACTGTAAAGGGTTGACAACCAGACATGCAGTATGTCGTAGTACTATATGATCATATCCATATTTAATGAAACTTTTAACAAATTTGATGAATAAATTGAGAAAATTGGTATGTCCAATACTTCCTTCCAATAAGACAGAGATTTCGAAGGTAAAAATTAAATAATGTTTTTTTTTTACTTTATATATATATATATATACTGTATATATTTGCTTAAGCAGTTTTTCAGTTAAACTGATATTTCGACTGTTGAACTCATCAAGAAAAGAACAAGCTCTAGCGAAACGAATAAGTTGAGATATGTAAATCCTATAAGATGGAGCACGTGGAACATGTCCAACAAGATGAGGGAAATTTACAGTATTAAAATCAAAATCGTCTCTTTTGCAAAAAAATTTGGAAGAGATAATTCCATTGTCAGTGTTAAGGTCTAGATCAAGAAAAGCTTCATAAGTGTCGCAAGGATTAGCTTTATTCAGTTTGAGTTAATTTTGGTAAATGACAGGAATCATACTATCAAAGAAAGAGTTATCTATATTAAAAATATCATCCAAATATCGAGAAGTTTCATTAAAGGCTTTTATGACATCTGCATGAGTTTGTGGGTTCACGCTCAACATGAAATCTCTCTCATAGCGGTACAAAAACAAATCTGCGACCAGTAGTGCACAATTCGTACCCATAGGAATACCAATAATCTGGCGGTATATGGCACTCCCATAACGTAAGAATATGTCATTCAGAAGAAAGGTTAGTGATTCGCAAACTTCTGAGCAAGTCCAATTGGTGTAACATTTCATTGGCTCGTCAGTAAAGAAAGCTTTTTCAGTATTGTACGCCAGAAATGATGTTGTTTTCCCTGGCAAATGTTTTCTGGATTAATTTAGTAAGTTTATCTTTAATTAAATTACCAGGAAGAGTTGTGTTTACACTAGAAATATCACATGTGCTGACAATGGATAAGCCGTTTGTTCGTAAGTTTGTTTAAGACATCGGAAGAGTTTTGATAGACCAAAAGAGATTTATTCCAGAATTTTCATATGTTTTATCACAAAATAATTTAACATGTTCTTTGATCTTAGTTAAACAAGTAGTCAAAAGCATAGACAATTTTGTAGTTGTACAAGAGCTAGAGTTAGCGAAGAAACGCGCTTTATATGGTGTTATGTAGTTCAGGTAACCAATAGGTTGTAAGAAGTTAATGTTGTGTAATCTTAGTATCTGCTCCAAGTTGAACACACTTTTCGACATGGTCTTTTCGTCAGTAGTAATTGAAATGTATGGCTTTTAGTATTAATAATTTCCTGCTTCGAAACATCGATATAATGTAATTGTCAAATAATAATGACAATAGTCGATGCCTTATCAGCAGGAACGAAGACGTATTTTAAATTGAAATCGCTCATCAATTATATCAAAAATTAGATATTTTCGAATCCAAAGGAGAATTCGACTCAACATGTTCTCTATGACACTATTTAATGCTTAAGTTTTGTAAAACCTCAACAATCTTACCTCGACAATAGTGAAAAAATATCAAGGATAGTATTCTATATTTTGGACCTTTATTCAGAAGGCACCATAGACGTTTATCTTTAATTATCTCGAAGTTGCCAATAATCACATCAGGAAAATTATCATATTTCAGATGGGGTTGTTATATTTGTAACAGATAATCGGTGGTTCTTTATTCTTTTTAAAGTATTTAGGAATACCGTCAATTACATTTTTGTTTCTAAATATACTTTGGAGGTCAATAAAATCAATGCCTTTGTTAATAAAAGGAATTTTAAAAACGAATATTTTATGTTCTGATATTTTGTCAATGTTTGGTCTCTAACATGTAGAGTAAAACTTTGCCCGGTGGTGGTTTTGCCACTGACCGTTCCAAAGCGGTACTCGCCTTGTCACCCTTGCTTTTATGTGTGTTGGTGTATTTGTGCCTTTGTGTTTGTGCTTTTGTTCGTGTTTGATGTTTTCGTTTCGTGTGTTTGTGTGTGCACGCGCGTGTGTGTGTGTGTGTGTGTGGTTGTGTGGATGTGTTCCTTGCGTTCCGTTGGTGTTTGGTGTTGGTTACGTTTTGTGTGTGTCTTTTCCTGCTTGACTTAACCTTTTTTCATTTGTATTAAACTAGCTGTTCCTATGCGAGGATCTGATCAAAAATGATTTTATCGGCTTGTTCGGGTCAATTTATTTTAATGTAAATATTGATATGGAAGAAACTCTATATCGAGCATAAAATAATCTGTCTTGGCTTTTCAAATCTTGTGATACGTATATAAAGGTATTAGGTATATTGGTATGAGTGCAAATATCACACCACATGTTTTCAAAATGGATATTACTTACTTAGAGTATTGGTAAATGTCCATACCATTGTTGTATGAAGTATAGCGTTATATCAGATCGAACAATTGTTCGATCTGTATTAAGCGTAACAAATGTGTTTATTTTAAAATAATTCCAATCCAGTGACGTTTACACAAAATCGCCGAATCTGATTGGTTGAAATTTGACATTCATTTCTCAATGAATGTAAAGGGCTGGTTCTCTGTCGTTGCTCCATGATTTACATGAAGTCGGTAACCAGTAGCCGATACACTATGGAACTACTTCTTTTTACTATGCATGAAGTTCTATTTATAGACAAATTCCTTGAAACCATGTTGACGTAGAATTATTGGGAGAAAATGTTGTTTTGAAGTTTTGTGGAGCGCGTATTTTGAAATTTAAGTGTTAAGAGTGAAACTTATGGTAAAAAGCAAGTGATTGTATTAATATCAAGAGCCAGCAGAGCCAGGCGGCTCGCATGGTGTAGAGAGAAAAGGACGGGGTGAACTTATGGGAGGTGGGATTAACTGTTTATTTTTCGGATGGAAGTAAAGTGGTGATCGGCAGTGATAACCTGTGTTGATTTGAAGAACACAAACCAGACTTAGTGTCAAAGTGGCATGGCCACTCTGCCAGTGATAACAAAACACTTTCCCGTGAAATCAGTTATTTCAGGACGACAACGTACTGGTAGGATAGCTGTTTACCAGGCCAGAAATAATATTTTAGATCCAATTCTTGGCCTGCACAGTCACCGGGATTTGAACGTAATTGAGAATACTTGGCTGTATATCAAACGTAAACTTTCATGTAGAGTGCATTTTATTGAAAATAAAAGGGATTTGTTCAAGAGATTTCGAGGATCTGGACACGTATTCCACTGGTCTATGTTCAGAGCTTATATAGATCGATTCCAAGGAGGATTATGCAAGTTAATCGATTAAGAGGAAATATGACAAAGTAGTAAGGTAGTACATGTGTTGAAATAATTCTGTTTATTGCGTTTTAGTTATTGTTAACTTCAATTTGTTGCAACTAGGTCAAATAGTTGAGAACAGTCTATGATACGTCATCTCTGACGTAGGATACAGTACACAAAGTGACATAGTTGTTAGAATGTGTATTGATTGAATTCCTACGCACGGCACTTAAAATAGCCAATGTCAAATTTGTTTTTATGTCTACAGGTAACCTTTTTTAAAAGGACGGATGGGTGGAATTATAAAGATTGAATTACATTTTGGTTGTGTTCATCGATGTATAAATCCAGACCTGATCACACACAACTTTTTACATGAATTTCTTCGGAATTCAGGCAAGTTGTATGTGATCAGGTCTGGATTTATACATCGATGAACACAACCAAAATGTAATTCAATCTTTAATTAAATTGGTCTCAGACATTATTAATCACCGACTGAATACAAATATATGTGGCTACAGCTGACTGGTATATGGATTGACAATCTGTAAAGACTTAAGTACACATTACTGATCGACCGTACCGTACAAAACATATTTAAATCAGGAATGATTTTCCACCATATTTGCATACCGTTTACGGTTACTTGCTATTCCAACCACGTTTACCCTTTCATGTATGCAGTATTCTGGGATTGAACGAATTCAATCAATTTCGTCTACGTTATATGGTAATTATCATTGTGGCTGATTTAAGAGGAACATGTCTCGTTGAAGAACCTTGACAAGACCCCACGGTAGAAATGAATACAATTAAAATTATTAATATGTAACCAGGGTAGATAAAGATGACAAAACCCTAGTGGAGTTCGTTTAGTGTATTCTCCAACAGTAATGTAATATATAGATGAATAGGGTTGAATAGGGTCTGCAAAACAGATAAACAGAATATAAGTTCAGAGAAACGACTATTTCTAACAAATTCAGTAAATGCAGCGTTGTCAGATACGCATAAATACAATATTCAAGCGATTCAGTATAATTAACTAATAAATAAACCAAGTAAACTCACCAGCTGGTCGGAGTATGAAGCCTGCTTAATAACTAAAGAAGTGAAGTAAGTATAAGTAGATGTCTTCGCTAGAAGAGTTAGAGCCAGAATGAGAGCGGGAGCTAAAGGTGGTGTTGCACGTTAACTCGTGTCACGTGACTAAAATAACCACGTTATCCTCGCACGCATATATCAGACACTCCCAAACCGGTTCACTCTCTCTTTCCAACCATGGACATATACAGGTAAATAAATATAAATAATGAAACGGGCTATAGCAAGCGGAATTCGACAATGTTATAGTCTGTTTCAAGATACAGCGCTAGCAACGGTACAAGGGATCTAAACCTGGGTTACAAATATTTAAACGATCCCAGATTGACTTGCTGCGTAAAAAGTCGGCAAATTCAAAGTCTCTGGTTCTTGTGTGTCTTTTGGTGTTTTCTGTGTTCATTTCGTGTGTGTGTGTGTGTGTGCGTTTGGGTGTGTGGTTGTGTGTGTGTGTCATGCTGTCTATCGGTGTTTTGGTGGTGGTTGCGTCTTGTATGTGGCTTTGCCTGCTTGACTTTACTACTTTTCCACATAGAGGAGGATCAGGTCTACACTGTTCGCCATTCATTCAAATCATCTGGCAAGTTAAAGCCTTTCATACTGAATATACCCTGTTACACTAACAATTCAGCATTGGAAGGGTTACTGTTACGTGTACTCTATAGTTAAACGCTGATGGGACATTCCATTCTGTAAATTGAGCGTTTAACCCATTCCCTCATAGGCTATTTTTAGATCCAACCTCTTTGAATAAATCTACCGAAAAGGAGCATTAACTAGAGAAAAGGAAAAAATTAGAATTTTGTAGTTTGAAACCATTGTGATAAATAGAACATTTGCTCCTATTTGCAAATGCTCTATTTATCACAATGGTTTCACAAAGTGACTTTTACAGAGTCGTCAAAAGTCGTCAATATCAGGGAATGTGTTAAATGGTTAAATCTACAAATCAATTTCGACATAAATAAATATGCAAACAGCTAGAGTAGACCCATGATCCTGTAGATCCTGTAGGAGCCGGCTGAGCAGGGTCTTCTCTGTTTGCTTATGATATAATATAGATACAATTCTAGTTTCTGCCCTGGTCAAACACCCTGTTTACATGTGTTATTATAACAATTAATGTTATTAATATTCATGATATTATTATCTCTCTACATAAATATTCATGGAGTAACGGTTTAATGCAGAACGTAAATAATGCTCCTAGAGGTGTTTTACATAACATTCGCCCTGTATACAGAATAAGGCTTAATTTGGTGGTCGCTGTAGACAGGAAAATAATATTAATGAAGATGATAATAATAATACAGTAAAACCTCTCTATAACGACCACTAAATTACATAAAGTATTTTGTGTTGAAGGCAGGTGACTGCTTAAAGCAAGGTGAAAGTAAAACAGAACGCTCCTATTGGAGCGTTCTGTTTTACTTTCACCTTGCTTTTAGCAACCACCTGCCCAAAATACCAACTAATTAACACAATTTAGTGGTCGTTATAGATAGGTTTTACTGTAATAGTAATAATAACAATAAGAATAAAAACAAATAAGCATGATAATAATTACAGTACAAGCCACGCGGACTTTTTGTTTTCCGCGGCCCCTCGCAATTTTATCCAACGCGGACACGGGTATTTTTGTCCGCGCTGATATGCGGTCTTCCGCAATCGAGCGCGGGTTGTGATGGGTCCGCGCTGGTCCCTCCATAGGGGCACTCGTCGCCGGGCTCGATCGTTATCACCGCTGGTTGCGGTGGTATCATCGTGGACCACTGTGTACCACTGCGGATCGCGCTGGACCTTACCTGGATTGATATTTATATCCTTTTCATCCTTTTATATCCATTTTCACGGCTTATCTTTCTCTTTACATGTACATACAAATATATACATCCATATTGTGCAAAATTGATATGAAATGTATGAAATAAAACACTCGAGAAATGGTTCGTTTAGACTAATTCCAAACCGAAACTGTTCTGCATTCGGCAAACACAAATTAATCCATTAAAATCCATTATTTTTGGCGCGTTTGATTGTACTGGAATATAACCTGGCCACGAATTGTCTGATTCGTTTCTGCAAAATATGGGTGCGATATTCTAGTATGCTTTCTATTTCAATTATTTTTTGTTCAAAACGTAAGATTTTTTTATATAGAAACACGGAACACCCGTTAAACACAAAACACACACGAAATAAGTTAATAGGTTGTATAAGTTGTATCAAGTTTGCATACGTTTGTGCACATTGTTAGCGAATTCATCTTCATTTCGATTCTATGTTATAGGTTCCGATTCTAATTCCTAATCGATTTTGTTTTCAGTTTCACATCAGTCTAAATTTTAATCATCAGAAATCTACTGGAAACGACCAATCAGTACGTATATCAGTACGTATCAGTACAGGAATCTTTCATTGACTGGGTGGATAATCATGCGGTTCCTACCGGTTAGTGGTTATACATTTATTGTATATCTATTCCATATCTTTCATTGACCGGGCGGATAATCATGTGGTTCCTACCGGTTAGTGATTTTATATTTATTGTATATATATTGCATACATTTCATTGACTGGATGGACGATCATGCCGTTCCTTCCGGTTTATGATTTCATATCTATTGTATATTTTTTGTATATCCTTCACTGACCGTCCGGCTAGTGGTTTTTATATTTATTGCATATCTATTGTAAATCTTTCATTGTCTGGATAGATAATCATGCGGTTCGTTCCGATTATTGATTTCATCCATGTACAGCGCTTTTGAACGCACATATCCCGTGTGAAAAGAGCGCTATATAAATGTGGTATAATAATAATAATAATAATAATAATAATAATAATAATATAATACAGCAAAATATATCTCTCATACATGTACGCCAACTTTCTTTCTTTTTAAAAGCATATTACTTAATTTAAATGCCAATTTCTAGTTTTAAAGTAAGCCGGTGGTCTAATATTCGATGCGTTAAAAATGTAACTGCCCCTGATAATAACAAAATTACTGCAAAACCTTATAAAACGAACCCTGTGACTATACCGAGAAAATGACCTGATTAGAGAGGTTCTCAAACCGGTATAGCGAAGTAAAATAACAATTCAAAACAGTTGAATCGGCTGTCATTTAAAAAAGGTGGTTACTAAACACAGGATACATATAGCTCCAATATCGGTTTAGAAAGATTATCGGTTACGGGGCGGCGATTGTAATCAACCATTCTTAAAAATGTTGATTTGACGATCGTTTAAAACAGATGACAGCTAATTGTAGAATTGAAGTAATTTAGAAAGCTCCTTACTCTTTCTGCATTACCGATTTCCTGTGTAATCAACCGTCCGTTTTTAGAACAATGTAGGTATTTTCTTTTTTATCCTTTGCGAGCAAGTAGAGCAAGAAAAATAAAATAAAATTTGAAGGGGACAAATGTCAGCCCTATCCTCCCATGCCCAAATAGGAGAACAAATGTCCTAGAGAGAAAATGTCCGTATACCGAAGGGTAGATACAATGTACAACAAGAAGCTGAAATGAATCGGCCTTTAGGAACGCCCTATACATTACCAGCTGAACTTTGGAAAAAAAGATCCCATGATCTGGCCTTTCTTTGAAATGGAAGACATTCTTATTTATGTGTTGGACATGCCTCATATGTCGAATAGGGGTACACACAAAAGCCCTTTACTACAAAAGCTTCTCATCTAAAAGCCCCTCACTACAAAAGCCCCTCGATCAAAAGCCCCTCACTAAAATGGTCAAGGCTTACTATTTTTGTTAATTAATCATTATACTCCAAATATTTGGACAAAGTGGACCAAAATCAAAATTACAACTATCTGGATCTACCCTGTTTGCTGAATGGCCAGTTTATAAAGATTCATTAAGTAAGGTAATTAGCACACTCTATACTTATACAAGTAAACATTGTAGATCACAAGGAGGAGATTCCTTATATTTATTTCAAACAGGGTAGACCCAGTTCAAATCTAAAGCTATATGATCTGGTTCAACCATGTTTGCTTTGTGACAGTTAATATAGATTCAATAGCTGTGAATGATGCAATATTATCCATATTGTTTATAAATTATTATAATACTACCTCAATTAACTTAAACACAAATTTTTCCATTTTCTAATTCCTTAACTTTCTTAAATTTCAAACAGAGTAGACGAAAATCAAAATACTGAGCTATCTGATCTGGAGCTACTCTGTTTCCTCAATGACAAGCTTATAAAGATTCGTTAAGTAATGTAATTAGCACACTCCTTTTAAAAGTACACTTAACAAAACACTTAAAGTTCAATTAATGTTAGTATTGTTTTTTGTTAGGGGCTTTTGTAAACCTCGACCATTTTGGTGAGGGGCTTTTGCAAGAGGGGTTTTTGTAGTGAGAGGCTATTGTTATACACCCGTTGAATAATTTAGATCAACAGTATTTAGAATTTTAAATCTCGTTTTGTTTTAATAAGATCTAGATATTAAGATATACATGTACAGGCTCACGGCAATCATTTATGTGTAGTAAAACATCTTCTTTTTGGCTACTGTACAGTATCGTATCATTTTAGTATAGATCTAGATCATTTCAATCTATACTGTCTTTAGAACTAGAATTCACAATAATCTAGCTGTTTTAAATCGTTAGGGTTTAATTATGCTTAGTCATAGATCTAATAAGTCAAAACATAGTTATCTTCTATTTTTCGGGAAATCATAACAAATCATAACTTTAGACAAATGGCACATTGTTAGGTAGTTCGGTTTCATTACACGCATTCCTATTACGTAATAATTCAAAACTTTGTTAACAGTGTGTGATAGACGGCAGTTGTGTAATCATGCTTGCCCCCGCTGAGAAATTAGGGGATTTACTGACCATCTGGCACCTTTGATCGTTACTATTTTCTTATGTCTAGCTAGTAAATTACAGTATACATGCATTTAGGCTGAGTAAGTAATATTATAATATAGTCTCCAACTGTCTAACACAATTCATTTTCAGTATTTAAAACAAACATTGTAAAACCCCGCTAATGCGACCACCAAAAAGGGGCATAAATCTGGGTGGCAGGAGCTTTCTGCATAACCTTCGTCCTGCATTTAGCAACCACCTGCTTCAAACGACGCCAGTGGTTGTTTATTAAGTGGTCGCATTAGCGGGGTCTCACTGTAGTTTGTATTGTTAAATGCGGGAAATAAAACTACTGACATTTGAGAACTGTAGACCCAGACAAGATGGCTCAAAAGGCAACCATCTGACCAGGGTCTTCACTGTGTATTATTCAAAATCATATAGCTAATTTAGGTCTTATATAATGAATGGAATCTACAGTTAAACAATGACGAGCCATTCCACCTTAAAATGCAAACCTTTCTCTAATATAAACGTATGTTCAAGCATTTGCAAACAGCGTAGTCTCAGATCTAATAAGTCAAAGCATAGTTATCTTCTATTTTTCGGGAAATCATAACAAATCATAACTTTAGACAATTGTTATAACAGTTATTTAAAACTCTTAAATGATAAGACTCAGATCAGATTTCTCAAATAGAAGCTGTTTGACCAGGGGTCTGCTCTGTTTGCTTATCCCTTTACCATATATAAACAATTTCCTTGCCCTTGCAAACAGAGTAGACTAAAATCTGAAGGCGCCTATTGGAGCCGTATGATCGAGACCAGCTCTGTTTACTTGTGAAATTATATAAGATCTGCCTCTACATTTTCTACCAGTACCAAGAAAAGTCATGGACCGTGTACCTACACCATTATAAAAATCAACTTATAAATATTATGATGTCATCTTTTCTGACATAAATATTCAACAGGGAAATGGTTGAAACCCACCGACAACCAAACGTTAGGTTACGAATTCAGCTAAAGATCTGCACGTCTGACATGACCCGGCAATAGAAGTAAAAATTCTGAGAGCATCGACGCTTTTCACGTGCTTGCAAACAGAGTAGACACGGATACGATGGCTCTTATAGAAACCGTCTGATCAAGGTATTCTCTGTTTGCTTATGAATTTATGTTGGATTTAACTCTATAGTTTTGTTCCAATACCAAAACAGCCTCAGTAAAAAAGCTATTTTAAAAATAAATTTAATAAATATTCATGATATCGGTATTTCGGTTTACGGACATTTGCCCCCCCCCCCCCCCCCGGGACACTTGCCCCGGACCTGTGTCCCCTATTTGGGTATGGGCGGACATTTGCCCCCTGGTGTTTTAGTTTTATGTGGACTGTAGCTGCCTAACACAGATTAACTGCCTGTATAATAAATTCAAGATTTTTTTTGAAAAAAAAGGTTAAAAGATAATTTTGAAAAAAGGGTGGCATTTTTTCAAGTGGCATATTTTCCAGTGGCATTTTTCCCAAATCAGGGTGGCATTTTTTCCAGTTGCATTTTTTCCGGTGGCATGTTTTCCAGTGGCATTTTTCCGCACTCCGCATTAAGCAGTCACTTGCCTTTGAAAATGATACACTAACACTAATTCGATGTTTTTACACGGAAATAAAATTTAGTCGATTTTTATTTTAAAAGAAGATAGAAGGAAACCCGACAAGAAAACAAAATATCATTTTTAAAAGCAAATTCTTTCAGCATAATAAATTTAGGTAACTTGGACATTCTCTATAGGACCCTACAAGTTTCAAAAGATAAAAAAAAATATGCAGATCAACCCTTAGCCCGCCGAGCGTGGCTTCCTTAATATTTACAAACAGTTTGTATACTGAACTCAGAGTCTTATATGTCTGATTCTCATTTTTTTCTGTTTGTTTTCAACGAACTAAAGCAATGCCTATTTCATTTATTTTGCAGATTACCTTTTTGAAGCGCATGATAATTCAGTATAATGAAGGTCAAATGTTTTGGTCATACATTAAAACAATGATCGCTTTGCGTGCTCTACAATGTAAGGAAACTACCCTGATGTTTCAGTGCAGGGGGTCATTGATTTATGGTCATCATTCACATTGTGTTAATTATTTGGTCATCAATAAAGTTCCGACAACTTTAAAGAAAGGCTTATCGGGTATTTCCGCTCTTTTGCGACTATCAAGATGTCACAGCTCATTGGTTCAGTATCTTTAAGACCCACCCATTGAAAAAACATAATCCAATCAACTGTCACCTATAGGCGTGTCAATCACCAATAATTGATATCGCTCTTTATGATTGATGAGCGACCATCTATATTTCCCACAATATTAAATATAAAATGAATGGTTTTTTGTATTCAAAATTTCTTCATATTGTACTTTAACCCTTCTTTGACCTCTTAGAGGAGCCGTCTGATCAGGGTCTTCTCTGTTTGCTAATAGAATTTGATAGATATATATTTCTTTGCTTTGTTAAATAGCTGCAATGTTCCCTCTTCCATATTTCATTTATAACTACTTTTGTCCATGAATATTCAGTAGGTATTGAAATTTTGAATAAACATAGAACAGGGAAAGGGTTAAATAAAACAATCTCTATAAGCTTGACATTGATGTCGGTGAGGGTTTGACTTTCGGTTTAAAACCAGTTAATGTTATTTTGCATGTTAGTATTATTTTATGAAATTGTGAATACCAGATATCGATCCATGCTATCAGACCGGGACAACGCCTTATAGACCAGACTTAGCATACTACGAGCGCATGTGAATAAATACAGGGACACTGTATCAAAATTAAATAATTATTATGTTTTAGACTTTGTTATTGTCTGACACATAATTAATAAGCCCATAATATATTTCCTCACCGTCCCTGTCCCTCTATCTCTCTGTACAATTGTTGTTGTTTCTAAGAAGCCCCCCCCCCCCGAAAACATTTACAATGATACGCAATCACAAGGCCAGAAGGGACGTCAAAAGCTTTCTCTCTCCGTCTCTCTCTCTCTCTCTCTCTCTCTCCGTCCGTCTCCTTCACCTCTTTCTCTCCCAGTCTGTCTCTCTGTCTCTCTCTGTCTCTGTCCCTATCTGTCTCTCTGTCTGTCTCTCTGTCTGTCTGTCTCTGTGTGTGTCTATTTCTGTCTCTCTCTCTGTCTCTGTCTCTTTACGAATGGCAATTTATGCTTGACAGATCCTATAAGAAACCAATGCACATCCTGATCATACAACCTCTAAGAGCTGTCTGATCTGGGTCTGCACTGTTTTTAAATTGCGTCAATATATGCTACTAGCATGAAAAGGGTTAATAAGACTTAAATGAATAACATTACGATCCTCTAGGAGCGGTCTGATCTAGGCCTATTCTCTTGACAAATGCGTGAAAACAGGTTTATATGAGGGAAAGGGTAAAGGGGTGGAGAGTTGTATCCAACCATTATTTGTTGAAATACTTTTTTTTGAAACCTTAACACTTTACTCCATAGTTTGTGTTCAGTAGAGGAACCGTCTGATCAGGGTCTACTCACTTTGCTAATAGAATTTTATAGATCTGTTTATTTGCTTTCCTAAAATGTCTACAATGCTCCACCTTCCATAATTCATTATAACTATTTTGTCCATGAATATTCAGTAGGTACATGTACATTTGTATTTAAATTTGGAACACATATAGAACAGGGAAAGGGTTAATACGCGCGTGGGGTCGAAACAAATATGACCGAGTGCTCCTGACATCTATAATATCTGCGCTACGCATTTTCTGAAAATCAGATTGTGAAAACAATTGCTGCTGATATTTTGTATCTATTTCTTTTTTCTCGAGCATTTACAGTCTGGTAATCGTTAAAATCTGACTATAAATTGTAGTTTTAGCAGAAAGAAACCGTTTCAGTCTCGGGTTTTGGGTGAAGGCTATCTATATATGTATGCTATCTAATTTCATTTTGAGTTCTAGATCTGACAGTATATTCAATATGCGTTTCTTCAGTTGAAAAAAAATGCACATGTGTATTTATATATACATGTAAACTTTTGTATATATCTTATCTAAATAATTTATATCTAAATCGATTAAACGACTGCCAGTCATAAAGGTAGTGTCCGCGGTGATGCCCCGCAATCCACCTGGATCTGAGCACGGACAGCGATGGCTCGGCGGCGGTAATATCCCGTAGGGTAAATTTCGGTCCGCGGTGGACACAGAATTTGTCCGCGGTGATCCATAAAAATTGTCCGTGCTGGAAACCCGCTCTCAAATAATTTTGTCCGCGCTGGTAAAACGGAAAACAAAAAATCCGCGTGGCCTGTACTGTATGGTAATGATAATAATAGCAGTGATAATAATACTTATAATAATGATAAAATAATAATGTACAAAATACAAAATATTAACGGTTTTTATGCATTGACATATGCATAAATGGAGATCTGAAGAAATAAGGTATAAAGACAAAAAAGAAAGAAAAATAAATCCGTAGTCCGTCGCTAACATGCTGAACATATGAATTGTGTTCATCTTTAGAATGATGTCACCGTATTCAAGATGACGTTTCTCCGTGCATTTGTATTCTTTATACACTTAAGAAAAATCGAGGAAGACGAATCCTAGTGATCCGAAACACGCAGAGACATTTCGTATATGAAAACGTCTCTAAATGTTTACAATTTACCCGAAGAAAATTATCATTATATAGATTTTAGACGGACAGATTTATTCATGAATATGTATGTCATGTTTGCAAAAAACAACAACAAATATATAATATCACATAAACTAAACAAACAATATGGCATAAAATGTCTATATACCTAAATATTTCCGTGATTTCATAGAATCATTCAATTTTCAGACATATACCACAGAATAGACATATTTTGCAGAGGCAAATAAGACAGAATAACCCATTCAGTTTTGTAACTTATTTCCAATGAGGTCCATACAATGATAGATGTCATGGTAAAAAGGAATTGCCTGCAGTTATGTTGGACTTACAGAACAGTATACATCTTATCTTACATACTATTATACGAAGGGAGAAAACTCGGGCTAGTACTCTTTTCTCAAGTGATACATCTGTAGTCCCTTGTAAACATGGTAGACCAAGCTCAGATGGCACCTTCAGGAAACGCCTTGTTTGCTTATGAAATAATATATAGCTGGTTTTACAGTTTCTGTCATGGCTTAACGTTTCTCTGTTCATGCGCCATTATAAAAAAACCAGCTAGTTAATATCCATGGTGCCATACTTTCTTTCATAAATTTCCATGGAGTAAAAGAAGGGTGTCGGAATCACAGGGGTCTGGACCGCTTCATGGGGGTCTATATGTACTATATAATAACAAGGGTTCCAACTAGCAAAACGAATATCTGTGTACCAAAAGTACAAATATGAATATAACTCTTGCAATTTCAATGATAACTTTGTAAGTCTTTCGGCTATTGAACGCCAATGTATTTAACTATCAAATAAATATAATCTTCTGACGGTAACTTATGCACACTTATCAATCCAACAATGATTTCCTCAAAATTCCACGTGTTTTCTGGGTCATTGACTTCACTATTTACAGGTATGTATATTGACGTGAATAGCAAGCGAAGAGTTAAACGTACACCGTCACCGTACAACCTATCTCAAGTGGAACCTGTCCCAAGCGGTTATTAATTTATTGAACAGAGCAGTCTTAATCCTTCGTTTGCTATTCACGTCAATATACCTACCTGTAAATAGTGAAGACCCAGGTGAGACAGCTCCTGCAGGAGCTGTCTCATCAGGGGCTGCACTATTTACAAGTTAATTGTGAAACCAGTGCACTCCACAGCAGTGATTGCACAGCGAAGTACACAGTGATTATATATGAAATTATACAACAGGACACGGGTAAAGAAGGAGAAATGTATCTTAAAATTCAACAAGAAAAGGGTTTAAATTTAGTTTGTTGATTAACGCAGGATAGAAGGCTCCAATAGGAGCATTATGCATTTTTGTTGCCATGCATTAAGCTACAACCTGCCTTACAAACCGGCCAATACTTACATCTATTTTTATTGTCCGTTTCAGATAGATTCTACTGTACTTCAACCTTCGTATGATGTCAAACTGTTCAAAGCAGTTACATAGAAATAAGAATAGGAAGACGCAAATTGTATAACTTCTAACTCCTATTCACTTGTAATGCGTAACATCTGACACTTGTGGGAGTTTCTAATCATCTGTCAACAAAGGTTTCATGATAGTATATAACGCGTGCTAAGATTGAACAGTAAACCCCGCTAATGCAACAACATAAAAGAGGTATAATTCTGGGTGCTAGATGCAGGTGGTAGCTTAATGCAGGAAAAAGTAATGCAGAAAGCGGAGCTTTCTGTATTACTTTTGTCCTGCATTAAGCAACCACATGCTTATAGCGACACCCATGTTTATTTATTAAGTGGTCGCATTAGAGGGGTTCAACCGTATTTGTGTTTTTGTAAGATCGATTAACCAAGATATACCTTTTAATTACTTTGTAGACAGAGAAACTAAGATCAGACAGATCATATAGGTCTGCTCTGCATTCTTTTGAAATAACTATATCTATAATAATTTATCTATTTCTACAGTTTGTTTCATGGCAAACAATCCCATGCTCATGATGACATTATAAAGGTTCAGATAATTAATGTATGGTGTCATTATTTATGATTAAAGGATTAACACATATAATAGGAAATAAAAAGTTCTGTTCTACTTTCCTTTTTTGACAATTAAATGCCACCACTTAGAGAATAAGAATAACTACCCTTATAAGCAGGTGGTTGCTGAAAGCAGGACAAAAGTAATGCAGAAAAAATGTCTGCATTACTTTTGTCCTGCATTAAGGTACCAACTGCATCTAGAACACAGAATTGTACATCTTTTAGGTGGTCGCATTAGCGGGATTGTACTGCATTTGTTTTCTAAGAACACCATTATTATTAGTTATACAGTTCTTTCCCAGTGTACCCGGCTGAGGAAAATCATGTTACCCGAGCCGTTAGGCGAGGGTTACATGATTTTACCAGCCGGGAATAAATCGTCATGTACCCTGGGTAAGAACTGTAAAACGAATTTATTATACTGCAAAATTTTACGTTTCGGGTAATTTATATAAATCCATTTTGGCATTTTGAATCACTAAACAAGCTAATTCCCCTAAAAGCACCCCAATACATTAATTCTACCCGAAGGTATCCGATGTGGTATGTATTGTATATCATCGGCGTTCGTGTTATGATAGATGGCTGGACGATATAATAACTCCTCTGAAAACTGTTTTATTGATAATTTCAAACAATGATGTTTTTTAATTCATTTCTGCATTTTTTCTTTACGGATTAATAGTTGTCTATTATGAATTTTGCTATTGTTTAGCCGAGTCGAGATGTCGGTATTTTGGTTTCTGACCATTATATGTGGGGCCTGCCATGGGGCATGTCTATGTACCCTGTCAGCTCACAGGGTACATGGACTCATGTACACGGCTAGTTAACCAATCAGAAGTGAGGATTTTACTTTGCAGTATAATAAAATAATTTATCATGCAACGTCACAAAATAAGTCACTTCCTACTAGTTAGCATAATATTTTCCACGTCGACGCTGTATTTTGTGAGGTATAGTGCATGTGTACTGACCTGACTGGAATGCAAGTTTTGTTCAGCCAATAGGAGGAAAACAGAAGGACGAAAATGGCATAATTAAACATAAACATCAAATTAACACATTTTCTCATCTTTGTCTCAACTATCTGTCCATATAAAAGGATAAAATCAAGTTTGTTTATGTTGTAAAAGTCGATGATGTCACTGCATGCCAATATGATGTCACGTAATTCGTAGTTTAAGTCCCCCAGTAGCTTATTTCGGTTTCTGGCCGTTCCAAGGCGGTACTCTTGCTTTCAACCTATGGTCAATTTGTTGTTTAATATGCTTAATGTTTAATGTTTTTCGTCTTGATATGCGTCCTGTTATGTTTTGTCTTGTAGCTTTACCGTTTCTTGTTTGATGGTGTTTGGGGCGGTGTCATTTCGTGTGTGGCTCTCCCTGTTTGACTATATTTTTCCATATTTGCATGAAATTTCATTCAGGGGACGAACCTGCTTTCGCAATCTTTCTTTTTCTTCATTTTCTCCATTTTTCTTGGAGTTGCATGATAAAAGAAATACTATACTAGTAGTTTGGAAGTTCAGCTGTATTTAAGCTCGTCAGAAAAGTAGTTAAATGCTCGCATTTAACAATTTTTCCAACTCACCAAAATACAGATGAACTTTCAAACTACTAGCATAGTAATTCTTATTAACCTGACGAGTATTCATGGTAGACTCCAAGCATTATGAATTATGTTATTTAGCTAGCAAATGTTCATATACATATTATATACATGTATCTCTATCAGGTAAACCGTAAAACATGTCCCTTATAAAGACGACTTTTGACACATTTGTAAGCAAATGCCATTTGCAAACTCACACCACAATGTCATTTTCATACCAACATTTTAAAACAAACTGTGTCTACCTACGAGGAATTTGTAAATATGAAAAGTGAGAGAACATCTGAAATACCTTTTGATTGGTACCATTCCTGTTAAATTAGAAAACGGTTTTAAAACATCACAATGACTGGATAATGTTTCCACAGTTATTTTTTCTCATTTCATAAAAAAAAGTAAAGTACCTAGTTATAGTCTACTTTCAGTCCGAATGACCGCTCAGCCGACTGTACATTTACTCCCCTGGTCATTGAGTCATTGGCCTACAATATTGAGCACTGCTAACATATGGCGCAATCATGCAGCCGCAGTACCGGCGAGTGACCCTCACAGGTACCCATTTTAACCCCTGGGTGGAGAGTATGTGCGGGTGGGAGACACGGAAAAGCGTCTCTGAAATTTCCGGGTGGGACCGGGATTTGAACCCCGGACCTCCGGACTGATAGTCAAGCGCGTTACCACTAGACCACCGCCACCTATAAACTGCTCATGGATAGACTCAATAAAACCAAATTCAAATCAAATGATTCATTTTACCTTGGTTAATATTATATACAAATAATGCCTTAAATTTTAAATTAATTACAGCACTGTCTTAGTTTGAATTTGGTTTTGACAGACTCAAATATATATTTAACCTAACTATACAATCTATGTTTCATAGAAATTAATGTTTAGATCTGATAAGCTAGCAAACCAAATTTCTTTTAACAATTTGGGTATGATGATCGAAGTCTCAGCAAAAATTATAATAGGTGTTCGACTCTATTGATGTTGATTTCTTTGATTTCCTGTTACATGTAGTTTTTTATATCTCGCAAACTTGTTTGAGGGGGTATACTGGAATCACCTTAGCCGGCGGTCGGTCGGGCGTTCGCCCGCATTTTAACATGGGTAGCTGGTATCGCAAACTCAATTTACAGGTGTTAAGCAGTGGGGATTGTGGAATGATCTCCGAGTATGTTTTTGTCATTGTTTTGCATGAAACATGGGAACTTGGTGTCACGAACTCCTCCTTCAATTCGAAAGTTATTATACCCCAGCAAACTTGTTTGAGGTGGTATACTGGAATCACCCTGTCAGGCGGTCGGTCGGTCAGTCATGTTTTGGTGATTGATATTTTGATCAAAGACGCTATGTCATTTTTTATGCTGACAACATTTATTTAGTACTATGCAGATGAAAGGTAGAATATAACATGTAAGCGAATCAAGTGGATAAATCATGCATTGGTCAGATCTTAACTCTATTGGTCAGTGGACGGTACCAATGCAGTGATAAGCTGTGCTTACTGAGTTTTGTTTATTACAAAACTAATTACCTCATAGGTTATTTTTAGATCCAACCATTTTGAACCACTAGAGAAAAGGAAAAAAATAGAATTTTGTAGTTTGAGCCCATTGTGATAAATGGAGCATTTGTTACTATAGTAGCAAATGCTCTATTTATCACAATGGTTTCAATAGGTAATTTTTACACAGGCGGAGAAATGCAAATTGATGGAGGAAAGGGTTAACCCTATACTCCGTTAATAATCATGTAAGAAATAATGATGTTAGGAATATTAATTCAATTATATTTTTATGAACCGTGGAAATTTTAGCCAAGGTAGAAACTGTAAAGTCATATTTATAAGAATAAATTATATTTATGTCAAAAAGTGCAGACCCTGCTCAAATGGTTCCCGCAGGAGCCCTTTGATCTGGATATACACTGTTTGCAAAAATTCCTGTATACTTAAGTGTTGAATTGCACGAATCTCAAGTAATTGTGTGCTTCAGTTTGTTAGATTTAGTGTCGTTGTTTCTTTTCTTTGTTTTAAGGTCTTTGTATTTTATCAGGATCAAAACTGCTATTTGTAACGATGTTCCTAGCTGCACCCTATCTTCTTAATGCCTGTATTCTTAACTCATTCAATATAAGAAACGAGTCCTAATATCCTTTGCAAACAGTGTAGACCTAGATGAGAGGGCTCCTTTAGCCCTCTCATATAGGTCTTCACTGTTTTGTCATGTTCCACTTTTCTTTTAAAAAATCGCTCAATATTCTTAAGATTGCCCTGTTTGAATTTTGGAACAGTCGATTTGAAAATTCAACTTTGAAAGGATTAACCAGTTATTCCATAATTACACCTTTGCAGCTGTAGGAGCTGTCTGATCAGGGTCTGCTCTGTTTGCTTCTTATATGATACATGTATGATATAGATATTAATTAATTTTCATGATGTCACTATTTCTCACATGAATATCCATGGAGTGAAAATTGAATGATGTTTTCAAGCAGTAAATTGGCTTCTCAAAAGGATTATGAACTTTTTGATACTCTGGTCATTTTCTTAACCCTTTCCCTAATATAAACGCATTTTCACGCATTTGCAAACAGAGTAGACCCAGATCAGACGGCTCCTTTAGGAGTCGTCTGATCAGGGTCTGCTCTGTTTGATAATGGAATTTGAAAGACTGTTTCTTTACTTTCTAAAAAGGTTACAATGTTCCACCTTACATATTGCATTATAACTTAGTGTCCATGAATATTCAGTAGGTAACGAAATTTGGAATAAGCATAGAACAGGAAACCAGGGTTAAATAGAAATGGGAGAAAAATGTACTTTAGAAATCAGTACACCTTGAAGATCTAGAGCTACTTAAACACTTTACTTCATGATTATTCATGCAAGAAAAATGACATCATAACTATTAATTAGCTTATTTGTTATGATAAGATAGGAATACAGGATGTTGTTTTGGCCTTGACAGAAACTGCAGGTCTAAATTATTTCATAAGCAAACAGAGCAGACCCTGATCAGACAGCTCCTGCAGGAGCCATCTTATATCTGGGTCTACTCTGTCTAACAACGGTGTTAAATGGCATATCTATGGAGTAAATAGTGAACTTCTTTCTGTTCAAAGGATTGAAATCATTTCCAGAACGTTCATTGTTAACTGAGATAAACTCTTTGAATAAAGGGAAAAAATGTTCTGGCATTTGCAAACAGTGTAGACTAAGATCCGAGGGATTCTAGAGGTACCGACCAAATACATGTCATAGTTTGTCCATGTCAGTTTATAGCTTACTTAAGCAGCTCATAACTATTAAAAATCCAAATATTTCCATAAGTGCCATGTGTTCAAATATCGCACGAACAATGACAGAGCAAGACCAAATGGTGTAATATTTCATTGGCTCGTCAGTAAAGAAAGCACAATGAAGAAAATATTCCAAAAATGGAAATTAATATCATACATATTTAAGTAAAGAAAGATTTTTCAGCATTACTTGCCAGAAATGATTTTTTTTCTGGCAAATCAAGTCATATTTTATTGAGAAAAGCGAACATTAAATTGACAAATACATGTACATATCAACATATACGACATAGCAAAACATTGCCACTGTATATAGAATAAAAACGAAACGGGTGAGTAAAACAAATTGGTCGAGAGGGAAAGGGTTAATTAATTAAAGTCGCGATATGACAAACAATGTATACACTGCATGTATATTGAACAACGATAGAATATTATACTAACAAGAGGGTCGTCACGGGTGACAAATGCCCCCAAAGTGTTTGACACCGAAATGCATTTTGGTGGAAAAACAATACAATGTAATGCAGGTGTAACATGAAATTTTGATGCTGTTGAAAATGACACAGGAGTCAGTTCTTAACATTAGAAACAGAACCTTTGACGATTATGATAGCTAAGAAAAGAGCCAAGCGTCAAAACTTAGTTAAAAAGGACCCTAAGTCATTCTCAACGTTAAAAAGGACCCTGGGTTGATTGTCAACGTTTAAGGTATAGGAGATATGCTCTGGACAAGCTTTTTGTATCTGGTAAGATATAGGAGATATGCTCCGGACTGTAAAATTGATGTCAAAGGTCAAGGTCAAGGTCAGTGATCTGAAAATGGTACATGACTCTCCCCCATCCCAAGATGAACTCACAAACCAAATTTGGATTCCGTAGCTGGTAAGGTATAGGAGAAATGCTCCAGACAAGCTTTGTATAAAATCTAGGTCAAAGGTCAAGGTCACAGTGACCTGAAAATGGTACGCGACACACCGCCATCCCAAGATAAACTCACACATTAAATTTGGAATCCGTAGCTGGTAAGGTATAAGAGATATTCTCTGGACAACCTTTTTTGTAAAATCGAGGTCGAAGGTCAAGGTCAAGGTCACAGTGACCTGAAAATGGTACGCGACACTCCGCCATCTGAAGGTGATCTCACAAACCAAATTTGGAATCCGTATCTGGTAAGGTATAGGAGATATGCTCTGGACAAGCTTTTTGTAAAATCGGTCAAGGTCAAGGTTAAGGTAATAGTGACCTGGAAATGGTACATGACATTCCGCCATCCCAAGATGAACTCAAACACCAAATTTGGAATCTGTAGCTGGTAAGGTAAAGGAGATATGCTCCGGACAAGCTTTTTGTAAAATCGGTCAAAGGTCATGGTCAAGGTCACAGTGATCTGAAAATGGTATGCGACACTCCTCCATCCAAAGATGAACTCACACACCAAATTTGGAATCCTTAGCTGGTAAGGAATAGGAGATATACTCCGGACAAGCTTTTAGTAGCTGGTAAGGTATAAGCGGTTTTTAAAATCGAGGTCAAAGGTCAAGGTCAAGGTCACAGTGACCTGGAAATGGTACGCGACACTCCGCCATCCCAAGATGAACTCACACACCAAATTTGGAATCTGTAGCTGGTAAGGTAAAGGAGATATGCTCTGGACAAGCTTTTTGTAAAATCGGTCAAGGTCAAGGTTAAGGTCATAGTGACCTGGAAATGGTACATGACATTCCGCCATCCCAAGATGAACTCAAACACCAAATTTGGAATCTGTAGCTGGTAAGGTAAAGGAGATATGCTCCGAACAAGCTTTTTGTAAAATCGGTCAAAGGTCATGGTCAAGGTCACAGTGATCTGAAAATGGTATGCGACACTCCTCCATCCAAAGATGAACTCACACACTAAATTTGGAATCCTTAGCTGGTAAGGAATAGGAGATATACTCCGGACAAGCTTTTAGTAGCTGGTAAGGTATAAGCGTTTTTTAAAATCGAGGTCAAAGGTCAAGGTCAAGGTCACAGTGACCTGGAAATGGTACGCGACACTCCGCCATCCCAAGATGAACTCACACACCAAATTTGGAATCTGTAGCTGGTAAGGTAAAGGAGATATGCTCCGGACAAGCTTTTTGTAAAATCGGTCAAAGGTCATGGTCAAGGTCACAGTGATCTGAAAATGGTACGCGACACTCCTCCATCCCAAGATGAACTAACACACCAAATTTGGAATCCTTAGCTGGTAAGGTATAGGAGATATACTCCGGACAAGCTTTTTGTAGCTGGTAAGGCATAAGCTTTTTTTAAAATCGAGGTCAAAGGTCAAGGTCAAGGTCACAGTGACCTGGAAATGGTACGTGACACTCCGCCATCCTAAGATGAACTCACACACCATATTTGGAATCTGTAGCTGGTAAGGTAAAGGAGATATGCTACGGACAAGCTTTTTGTAAAATCAAGGTCAAAGGTCAAGGTCAAGGTCACAGTGACATGAAAATGGTACGCGACACTCCCCCATCCCAAGATGAACTCACACACCAAATTTGGTATCCGTAGCTGATGTGACAAAGGAAATATACTCCGGACAAAAGGTACACACACCCACACACACACACACACCCACCCACACACCCACCCACCCACACACCCACACACCCACCCACACACGCACGGTGCGATCACTATATGCCGCCAAAGCCTAGCTTTGGGGGCATAAAAATGTATTGTTTTGCAACGTGTAAGAATATAACATTAATCTTTTTAGTGCTCATTGTACCAATACCAGCTAGAACTACCACTAAAGGCGATGAATACCCCTACTAGCACATTTGACACAGAGATGGGGTTATAGCGATAAAGCTCCCGATCGCTAAATTTTCATTTGTTAAATGACGAAAAGGGAGATATTTCATTCATGCACGAAGCAACGAATCAAAACTTTTATCGCAGGTTCAGAACTTCAGGAGGTGATCAACAATACTTAAAATTTTAAAAAAAAGTTCTGTTGAAATATGCCATAATAAAAGAGTTTGGGCTTTGCAATTCAACATATTAAGTACAAATATATTGCAAACACTTGGTAGAAGGTATCACATGCCTTAGCCAGTTTGCGTAGATCAAATGGATGTTGTATAAAACCCAATTGCCATATTGGTGGCCATCTTGAATACCGAAGCCTTTTCTAAGAGACCCATTCTCTTTAAACAAAAGATGTTTGACTTCTGCACAAATACAGCCTTTAAGTACGGCATATGTTTGTCACGTCAAAATTATAAATGGATCACATCGCCATCACTAAAGGTTTGTAAAAAGACATGGCAAAACAATGTCTTATGTACCTAACCTAATCTCACTGTCAAACACTGCCTGTACAAAAATGGATCTGGCGTGCTCTTGACTACTTAGGAATCGTGTAATATTTGAGAAATAATTGACAAGTGTTATAAAGGATTGGATCCTGGTGAGACTCCGAGTTACTTAAATTGTAGCATCTCATCTGATACCAAGCTGCTGATTCTGATGAGACACCGTGCTGCTTGGCATCTCATCTGATACTATGCTGCTGATTCTGATGAAACACCGTGCTGCTTGGCATCTCATCTGATACTAAGCTGATGGATCCTAATGAGACACCGAGATGCTTGGCATTTCATCTGATACTAAGCTGCTGATTCTGATGAGACATCGAGCTGCTTGGCATCTCATGTGATACTAAGCTGATGGATCCTAATGAGACACCGAGATGCTTGGCATCTCATCTGATACTAAGCTGCTAGATCCTAATGAGACACCGAGTTGCCTGGCATCTCATCTTGTACTAAGCTGTTTGCAAATGTGACTAAAGTCGCGATTATCAGGATAATGATTTAGTCACCATTACATTTAGTGTAACTCTATCACCGGAAAGCAATTCACAGGGTATGCTATATTTTACAGGATTGTGATTACCTTTTCAAAAAGTTAGGATATGATTAAATTCATCGAAACTGTTTCCATCACTGCTTCCGCTCTTGAGAAGAAAAAATCAAAAGAAACTCTCCATTGGAACTGAGGTGCCAAGTGTTATAGGCAAACAACGTAGACACACTCACATAGGCAAACAATGTAGACACACTCACATAGGCAAACAGCGTAGACACACTCACATAGTCAAACAACGTAGACACACTCACATAGGCAAACAACGTAGACACTCACATAGACAAACAGTATAGACTTATGTTAGAGGGTTCATGAAGGTGCTCTATGAATAGGGCTTCCATTAAAAAATAGATCTACAAATTGAAGCATACAGCAATTATTAATTATCCAGACGCAACATTACTGAGTTTCTGAACATTGATGTGTTGTGCATATAGATCTGTTGTTTTTTACCGTTTTGTACTTCGTATGAAATGCTTTTGTTTGTGAGCCTCAATGTAGAATAGTCATTATGACTACTTGAGCTACCCTCGTTAAATAAAGTATTTCATTCATTCATTCATTCATTAATTCGTTCCTGTTTACTGAACCCATCGACCAGCAAATATTGTTATGTGGCGCGAAAAGAGTTATGATATTTCCTGATCAAAATACGCCATGTCATCTAAAATGACGTCATGTAAAGAAAAGGTTTGAAGACATGTAGTTATAAAGTGCATAACTCTACTGAATCTTCTATCAAGGGCAGCTAGTTGGTCCTCCATTAACACTGGGGATACAGGGTCTGACAGCAATGAGGTCCGCATCAGTGAGCTCAGCTTATCAGGTCCTAGGAAAACTTTCACAAAGTTGAGGAATGTTGATTTCTTTATCAGACAGCATTTATTTGCTTGATAGGTGAGGAGATTCACATGGTATTCATTTGCAGGGTTCCCAAATCTAAAATTAGAAACATGTAAAACTTACTCTTCTCCTTCTCCAGTTGTGCTATCGTTCAACCATAACACATTTACAGTGCTACAGATAAAGGTGCGTACCCATATACTAAAATCCCCATTTCTGCACCAAAACCCCGTAATGTGAACACTCTTTAGAATCGTCTTGAAGTGGCGATTCTAAAGAGTGGTAACAGTATATGGTTTGGTGGAGAAATAAGGGAACTAAATAATAAGATCACGAATATAAACTAACAAGTATTCTATAATATGATTATTTTACACTGGCACTAACTATAAAAGTAGACATATCTTAAGTACAAATACATTAAAGAGGTGTCTGACCTTTAAACATCATACCTACGAGATAATTGCTTAATCGATCTGATAAAACATTGATATGGTTTTATAATACCCAATTCCACTGAGCGACGATTCCGCTACGCTTCGAACATTTGGTAAAAATGCCGCGAATCGTAGCAGGAACGACAACAGCACAGTAGAAACGCCCTGATCGTAGTAGAGGCGTAACAGAAGCTCCTTGATCGCCACTTCACCGCGATTGCTTTGAACATGCTCAAAACCATCGTAGCGGCACCGCCTTGGACTCAAATCGCAACAAAAGCATAGTAAGAAATTCATGAACGCACCAGTACCAGCCGCAGCGTGAGTAACGTAGCGCAATCGCAAGCGCATCGCAACAAAAGCGTCGAGATATTTGTCGGCATATAAATGCTTTTTCACACATTTGCAAACAGAGTAGACTCAGATAAGACAGCTCAATGGAACCGTCTGATCAGGGTCTGCTCTGTTTGCTTGTAACATGATAAAGATACGATTCTTCAGTTTTTGTCAAAGCAAAACCATTTCTTAAAAAGGTTAAATTAAAAAGAAAATGCAGCTAATAAACATTCATATGATCATTATTTCTTGCATGAGTATTGAACAGGGAAAAGGTTAAAGATTGAGTCACCCCATAGGAAGACTTAGCAAAAAGAAGACATAGATCAGGCCCAACACTGTGTTTATCTTGATCTGGGTCTTCATAACAATTTGATTAATTTTCTTCGAAGGATGATGGTCAACTGCGTCGAAAGCACTTTAATCACCTATTTTATATAGAAACGTTCTTAAAGCGCAACAGAAGCGAAGCTCCTGCGCCTAGGTCGAAGAAAGGTCGTAACAGCAACGTAGTACGCGTAGACGAAGCGTAGCGTGAAATCCTGTGTCGTAGTGGAAGCGTAGCAGAAGTGTCTAGGAGAGACCTCAAGCGCCGTAGAAGCGCAGCAACAAGATCGTTATTGAAGCGTCCTATAAGCGTACTGGAAACGCCCAAGTCCCAAAATTAGGCACATGACGGCGCTTCTGTGGCGATTTGGAAGAATTTGGAGAATCGCCATAATCGTTATGAGCGCAGTTGAACCGTCGCCCAGTGGAATGGGAGTATAACGTATAAGCCATTTGTAAAGACATGATTCGAAACACACAAGTGTGAGATGTTATGGTTGTTATGGATTACAAATATAAAGGGAACAACAGTAATGTCATACAGTTTCGCGTATTTAGCAAAATAGTCAGTGTAATGACGTCATATAAGTATATAATTGTCATCGACCAAAAGTTTACAACGTTTAATCTGTACCGTACCAACAACAAAACATTTTAATGACATGTGAGTGCCAAAATAACTACAATCTACAGAATGGGTAACCTTTACAAACAGGATCCAGATGAGACACCGAATAACTTGGAGTCTGATCATGGTCCAAGCAGTTTGACAACTCTAACAAAGATATTAATAGAATGAAAGAAAAAAGAACAAATGAGACAATTTAAGAAAGCGCTTATTTTAACATAAGGCATACACGTTCAATAATTAGTTATTACAGTATTGTACTCGCCAGTTACCTTGGAAAAATGTTCTATTTAGAAAAGACATTCAGAGCATAGAATTATCATAACAAACGTACATTTCGAAATTAGTAGTGGGTGGAAATATGTTGTAATTTGATGTAAACTGTCAACTTTCATATTGAAGAAGAAAAGGTTACCACAACATTATATGGCATATTGTATTGTGTCTCGAGCAAACTCACAGTTAGTGGTATCAAAAACAGTTTATTATATACACGGTAAATCATACTGGATCCTGCTGAACAAATTACATGTACAATAGAACTCATTTAAAGCAACCATTCAATGGATAAACAGGATTGTCTTATCCCTTTCCTTGTTCTAATTTTATTTCAAATGTCAACACCTACTGAATATTCATGGACAAAATCGTTATAATGAAATATATAAGCCATTTTAGAAAGTAATTATACAGATCTATCAAATCCCATTTAGAAAGTAATTATACAGATCTATCAAATCCCATTGGCAAACAGAGCAGACCCTGTTCAGACGGCACCAATAGGCACCGTCTGATCTAGGTCTACTTTGTTTGCAAATGGGTGAAAACACGTTTATATGAGGGAGGGAAAGTGTTAAACAGGAGTTGACTGCTTAATGGCGGACTTAATAATCCTATAGGAGCTTTCTAAATTGTTTCATCCTGCATTTAGCTACCACTCGACTCAAAGACTTAGAAAAAGACCTCTTTTGGAATTTGCATCAGATGGGTATTAAGGTACTGGTATACAAAGAATATTTACGTAACCCTTCGCTTTCTGAATTTTAAAATACATTTCTCCTTCTTTACCCATGCCCTGTTGTATATTTACATATATCTTCACTGTCTACAAGTATTTCGCTGGGCAATCACTGCTGTGGCGTGCACTGGTTGTACAATCAACTTGTAAATAGTGCAGACCCTGATGAGACAGTTCCTGCAGGAGCTGTCTCATCTGGGTCTTCACTATTTACAGGTAGGTATATTGACGCGAATAGTAAGCGAAGGGTTAATACACAAAACAGCATCACATAGATGCATTTAATTAGTTTGACGGATTGAACGAAACAAAAAGAATTGAATACAAACCATTTAATATTAGTATACGACCCGTATCCATGTAACCTTTAGCAGTTTTACATTTTCTTTAAGCTTTCAGCACTAAATGTTCGAATGGACTATTCCAAAATTCAAACAGGCTAAGATTACCGTGAAAAGTCGGGGATTTATTTCAAAGAAAAGTGTTACACGACAAACGTTACAAGACACACTTATTATTTATTCTATAACAGTAAATAAATATTTTCAAAGTCACAGTTTAAGGATTTTCTAAATGTATATGCATCGCCGGGTCAGTTCCTACTTGTGAGCACATCTATCAAAGACAACGTACAGTAAAACCTCTCCTATAGGAGCGTTCTGTTTTACTTTCACCTTGCTTTAAGCAGCCACCTACATTTAACACAAAACATTTAATGTAATTTAGTGGCCGTTATAGAGAGGCTTTACTGTATATCCAAGACAAAATAAATGCTATTTACCCTCTGCCATTATCTAACATTAGAGGTGATGATTGGTTTCGGAATTCATAAAACGCAATGTGATGGCGGTCACCGTTATCTGAAAAGAAATCACGCTTGTTGCCGTTATCTGAAGATAAATGACATTTTTCGCCGATATCTGAAACAAGGAACGCCTTGCACCATTAGCTGAAAACATGTGACAATTATCGCCGTTTTGTCAGCGTTATCTGAAAATAAGTAACATTTATCGATGTTATTTGAACGCAATTAGCATGTATCTTCATTAACTGAAAGTAAGTAACATCGATTTTAACTGAACCAAACATACATTTACACGCAAATACAGTACAACCTGTGTTAGAGCCCACTTACAAACAGCTCTAAATATAGACCTTCAAAACTGATAGTAACCTAATCCTTCATCTAATAAATAATAATATAAGATATAATGACCTTGTGAATAATAAACGTTGCATTATTATAGTGGTATATGAGCCGATGTATCTTCGGCATACACTGTAGAATCAGATCTTTATGATTTCATAAGTAAATAATGCAGATCCTGATCAGGCGGCTAGAATAGGAGTTGATCAGGATCTATTTTGTCTGCAATGTGTTCAGATGTGTGTGTGTGCGTGTGTGTGCGTGCGTGCGCGTGCGTGCGTGCGTGTGCGTGCGTGCGTGCGTGCGTGCGTGTGCGTGCGTGTACGTGCGGGTGCGTGTGTGCGTGCGTGGGTGTTTGGTAGGGTCTGCTGAATGGAAATCAAAATTGTACCCATGAAAAAACTCATTCCTGCTATGGGTTTTTCTACCGTTTCCATGGCAACCAGTGGTATTGACAACGGCGGTGGGTAAAGGCTATAATGTAGTATATCTATGCTATTCGGGACACTAAGAGTTTGAAACTGGTGCCAAACTAAGGGTAAGACATTGTTCTTTAATTAAGAATATGTTTTTGTTAATAACCTCATTTGCATAATCATGCATGTTAATGAGAAACCCGAAAAATGAAGGAAAAAAGACTAGAAGATGGTGAAAACTAGATCTGAAATCACCTGATGGTCCAAATACACCCAAATATGTTTTTGTACATAAAACATCCCCAAGGAGTGTATTATTTCAAGCAAAATCGTGTATCTATGGCTAATTTGCATTTTTATTGCGTTTTTGAGTATCCATAGCAGTGGTACGTCTGGGTAACGTAAGCGCATAGAGGAGATAGCATTATATCTCAAGGCCTTCAAGAGCTGGTAGCTAACAATATCAACTTGTTACCAAACATAAAATAAATACACTGGTATTTGATTTAAAATGTTTTGTAGTTAATACGTTCATTATCATATTCATGAATAATAATGAGAACCCCCTAAAATTAGAAAAAAGACAGGGAAATTCTGAAAACTAGAACTGAAATCACCTGTAATGCTCCAAATCGATAGAGATATGTTCTTATACATAAAACCATCTCATTGAGAGTAATCTAGCTGATGCTATGTAAAAACGTGTCTCCACGGGTCATCTGCGTTTTAGAGTTTCCATAGCAAATGTACGTCCGGACAGCGTCAACGCATAGAGAAGGTATAAACGTTATATCACAGGGCCTTGGGCAGCTGGGAGCTAACATTATCAACATGTTACCAAATATAATTATAAGAAATACAATGGTCTTTGATTAAGAATAGCATGTTGTTAATCAGTTCATTAGCATATTCATGAATATTAATGCTTAAATCAAACAAAAAGAAGGGACATTATTTAAAAATTGTGGAACGAATTTTAAACCATCCGGTTTGGTCAAACTATACCGAAATAATTCAACCGCTTTCAAATTAATTATGATTCAATTATGGTTTTATATCAAACGATGGTGTCTGTATCCGTTATTTTCTTTATACGGGCCTGATTGTGCACCTTTCTGGTATGAAAACAAATGAACAGTTAAAATACAAATAGCGTTTCAATTTCCAAGTGTGATATGAAACTTTAAAATCTGCTTACTTTTATATTCATAAAAATGGGTAGGGTATAACAAAAAAAACGTGAAATGATTTACCCAGTGTCTGACTTAATCAAATATTAAGATAATTGGCTCCAGAATTTAAACTTATTAAGTAAACTAAACGGAGTATGTGTAGGCTGATGTCTCGGCCTTTGTAATGACGTGTAAATTACCAGTATTGACGAGGACATCTAAAAGTAATATAACATGATTTGTAAAGTAGAAATGAAACAAGGTTTTTTAAATGGTGTATTTCGTAACATACAAGTGGCATTAGACTTATCGAGGCTAATGCTTTTGACGCATACATGTATTTACAAACAAAAGCATACATGTATTTACAAACCATTATATCATTGTTGTTTGCAGCACATGTACAAAACGTTGTCAGTGCATGCTGTAGATGCATAGCTAGATTTTTAGAAACAATACATTTCACATTCCTAAAATAAGATACATGGCAAAAAATGCATGCAACATTATCATGTCAAATTCAATAAATACTGATGATAACACAAGAATCGGAAAACCCATCCCTCATTTCGATTCTGCTCCTCAATGTTAAGAATGTTTCTACGGGTTTAAGCAGTGAACCTTTCTGTGTGATATATCTAACTATCAGCACATCTGTATTAATCGTAATATAAGTTAAGATCGTATAATAATCTTCAAAGAGCCCCCATCCACTTCTTCATATTCTTCATCTGCTTCAAGAGCTTTCTCCAGAATGCTTCCACAATTCAACCTCAATCCATTATGAAACCAGAGAAAGTAGTAGGGCATCGTACCCGGTTTTCTCTGTATCCGCTCACCTCTTTCTGGAGTATCAAATTAGCCTAAAGTTCTAAGGGGCGTTAATCAACGCAATCAACTTTCTACAAGGTGGCAATGATCGATGTCAATCTCGCGCTCAATATCGTTTGTATTGTGTGTCCAAGAATCTGTTCAAAATGAAGATTGACTTTCTCAGAGCAGATGTAAGAGATAAAGAAGCTTTTATAAACAACAGGCTGGAAACCTACGCACGGTTCCTGTAGTTGTTAAAGACTGATTTGAAGACAATCGCAGTACGGACATAGTTGAGTGCAATTACTAAATCGGTCACAAGGGTCATATGTGGATATCGATCTTGGGGATCTCATGAAGCACCAGTGTCGTTCAGCATTGGTAATGCTGGAGGCTGTTTAGCAAAATATTATACGTCAAAGGAGCTGAATACCTAATAGAAGAGGTAGACATGACAAATTCACCAACACAAGATGAGAAACACATTGTAAAAGAAGTCAGGAATGCTTTATTTCATCCAATGCGAGAACATTCAGGCATCTTCAAACAAATATCTGAAAGACTTTTCAACATGACGCCTGAAAGTATTCATGTAAGATATGTATCAGGAAATCGAAAAACATATGGAGAGAATGAGGAAATGGGGGTTCAGAAAAGCTGCTAGTGTAAAGGGAGGATACAAAGAAACCTGCTGACTGGAAGGTTTTTTGATGAACGATGACAACATGAGGCAACGTGTTCAATTAAAAAACTAGAAATAAAGTACCTAGTTATAGTCTACATTCAGTCCAAAAGACCGCTCAGTCGACTGTACACGTACTCCCCTGGTCAGTGAGTCATTGGCCTACACTATTGAGCATTGCTAACATATGGCGCAATCATGCAGCCGCAGTACCGGCTAGTGACCCTCACAGGTACCCACTTTAATCCCCAGGTGGAGAGGAGGTGCGGGTGGGAGACACTGAAAAGCGTCTCTGAAATTTCCGGGAGGGACAGGGATTTGAACCCCGGACCTCCGGACTGGCAATCAAGTGCGTTACCAATATACCACCACACCACACAAGTAATTTGTAAAGCATACAGTAAAACTGTTTTGAAGTCGACACAAGAAGAAACTGATATCAGGTTTTAGCCAGAGAACAAGACTGCTCGACTGTTCAAGTAAGAACGCTAGCCAACATTTTCATACTGTTTGATTACACTGACAGCTTCTAATGTGAGGATGCTATGTTGGGTCTTCATACTTACTTTGAGTCTACAAGTACATTGAAGGAAAAATGGTATGTATCCCCAAATCAAAACTCCTGGAAAGAGACCGAGATTCGTAACTCCACTAGTAAGTCTTGTAAACTTGGGATGTTTAAGCTGATATAATTGGTTAATAAGACTCGTTCACATGCACAATGTACGCTGAATTGAAACTTCTGCTAAGGGGACGCGCGAAGATAAGACAATTAATGATTCGCATAACATTGACATGGGATCTTTGCTACCACGTTGATTTGCTTAGTCCGACACATTTAATGGGTCAAAATCAGGTGCGAATTTGGACGAGCTCACATATAGCCTATCCAGTAATACCCCCAACCTCAGAAGCACATGACTGGAGCCATGCCAATGTGGATCTTGGACCATTCCATTATGAGTCTGCGATTACTTGCCCCTACGAGTCATGGTAGACATTCTGTAATTCGAGGCACATAGAGAAAATGAAAAATGGGGATATTTCAAGACACTGGTTATCATTGGGACTAAACATACAGATATGGTGATGTCTTTTTCTGTAAACCGGTTGAGACATTCTTTACAATATTCAGGGACATAATGATTTGTACATATACTAAGGCGACAATGATATAATGATTTGTAAATATGCCGAATAATACATGCTTCGATTATTGTATGAGGGATTGCAAAGATAATTGTATGTCACCAGTTAAACACCACTAAGCCATGATTTCTCTCTGTTACTGTCTATAATTCCACTTTGCAGACCTCGTTTCATTGCATTTTCTGCTACTAGATTGTAGTGTACAAGTCATTAGATAAAAATATTAGATTAGTTCTTGATTCAATATTTTGTTCTTTGGCCAAGTCATAATACAGCCTAAATCATTTCAAATCATTTCATGACCGTTTGTGATACCCAAATCATTATTTATAAATAAACAAGTAAGCAGAACGATTTAGATAAATCTTAATCCTTTTTTATTTGAACGTGGTTTAAATTTCCATATTATACTTGGGAATTGAAACAGTCTGTTATTTGTATTTTAATGGTTAATTTGTTTTCATACCAGAAGGGTTCACACTCGCACCCGCGTACGAAAAAGCAAATACCGGATAAAGACATCATCTTTTAATATAATACCAGCTAAGTCATAACTTAAAAATTGTTAAAAATATTTTGATGTATCTCTTACTTGTTTTGGTGTACTTGGAGCAAAACGGATCTTTAAGAATTTCATTTCTACATTTTTAATAATTTTCTTTCTTTTTTTCCATTAATATTCATGAATATGCTAATGAACTGATTAACGACATGATATTCTAAATCAAACACCATTATATTTCTTAAAATTATATTTGGTTAACATGTTGATAATGTTAGCTCCCAGCTGCCCAAGGCCCTGTGATATAACGTTTTTACCTTCTCTATGCGTTGACGCTGTCCGGACGTACATTTGCTATGGAGACTCTAAAACGCAGATGACCCATAGCGACATGTTTTTACATAGCATCAGCTAGTTTACTCTCAATGAGATGGTTTTATGTATAAGAACATATCTCTATCGATTTGGAGTATTACAGGTGATTTCAGTTCTAGTTTTCACAATTTCCCTGTCTTTTTCTCTAATTGTAGGGGGTTCTCATTAATATTCATGAATATGCTAATGAACTTATTAACTACAATACAATTTAAATCATATACCAGTGTATTTATTTTATGTTTGGTAACAAGTTGATATTGTTAGCTACCAGCTCTCGAATGCCTTGAGATATAATGCTATCTTCTCTGTACGCTTAAGCTATCCGGACGTACCTCTGCCATGGATACTCAAAAACGCAATAAAAATACCAATTAGCCATAGATACACGATTTTGTTTGAAATAATACACTCCTTGGGGATGTTTTATGTACAAAAACATATTTGGGTGTATTTGGACCATCACAGGTGATTTCAGATCTAGTTTTCACCATCTTCTAGTCTTTTTTCCTTCATTTTTCGGGTTTCTCATTAATATTCAAGATTATGCAAATGAGGTTATTAACAAAAACATATTCTTAATTAAAGACCAATGTCTAACCTTTAGTTTGGCACCAGTTTCAAACTCTTAGTGTCCCGAATAGCATAGATATACTACATTATAGCCTTTACTCACCGCCGTTGTCAATACCACTTGTTGCCATGGAAACAGTAGAACAACCCATAGCAGGAATGAGTTTTTTCATGGGTACGATTTTGATTTCCAGTCAGCAGACCCTACCAAACACCCTGGTACCCATGAAAAAAGTCAGACGGGGTGCACGGTAACCCTTTCTGGCCCCCGGGGTATGAGGTTCGCATTCTGATAATTCAAAAGGTGTAAACCCTTATCAGACTTCGCGTAAGACACATGATGTTTGATCTGGATCCACTGTTTTAAATGCCAATTTTATTGTACTAACAATCGAAACAGGCGCCATAAATAAGCAGACGGTTATTCTGGCATTTTCTCAGTATGATAAAGGTCATATAAGGCTAAAAATTACAGTTCGCCTTGAGTCCTTTTCACGCGGGCAAAAATGGTCGCATTCATTTTCAAAGTACAAAAATGAGTCATGCAGGAAACACCACATACAGAACAAACACTCGCCCGAACAGCAACACAAGGAAACAGCAAATGTACATAGGTAGAAAAAACAACAAGAGACGCACAGACAAAACAAACATACAATAGGAGGAAGATGGAAGTACCGCCTTGGAACGGTCAGTGACAAAAGTCCAAATCGCCCAGGTTGTAGAATATTTGCCCGTGTTCCAAACAATTTGCAGTTATTCGAATATAGCTGCTTGCAATTCTGTTACATCGCGCTTAGCCGGATTAAAGAACACTGGTAAGTGATCGGCGAAATTGTACAGACGTTTAGATTGCTATTTATAAATACAACCTGAGGGATTTGCACTTTATTGAATGTTATCATATTTGAGCAGCATAATAAAAGTACAGTTTCTATATCACAACAACTTAACCATTTCGCCGCCGAATTCTGTCGTCTGCTAACTTTGTCGTCGGCTACAAATTTTCATTTTTTATTTTTTTCAGTTTTGTTTCAAATATATAGTAACAGCAACAAACAGTTTGGATCCTGATGGGATGCCGAGTTACTCGGCGTCTTATCTGGATCCAAACTGTTTGCATAGGCAATCACAGATCCGGCATTGGCAGCGAAAGGGTTAACACTGCCATTCATTAGTACATGAGTAACATACAGTATAACCCCGCTAATGCGACCACCTAAAAGAGGTATACCTCTGGGTACTAGATGCAGGTGGTAGCTTAATGCAGGACAAAAGTAATACAGAAAGCTCCTAGAGGAGCTTTCTGTATTACTTTTGTCCTACATCAAGCAACCACCTGTTAATAAAGACATCAATGTTTATTCATTAAGTGGTCGCATTAGAGGGGTTCTACTGTATATAGTATAATGCTATACAGTATCAAAATAAATTGGGGGCCACTAAATATTATTACGAGTTTCAATCCGCATATAAAATTATTATTTTCAAAGCAAATATGTACGTCTTTGCCGTATAAGAAAACAGGTTTTAGCATATTCCTAAATGATTGGAAAATAAATCGCTCCATTTATCACAGTCTGACAATTTGGTCAATCTGACACGAAATTAGCGCTGCTGTCAAAATCCAATTAACTACGAGATCCCAGTAGACCAAAATCATTCATTTTATCGCTTACGTAGTATCTCGCCAGTGTCTGTTTGTTGTGGTGATAGACTTAATTATCTTGATTAGTATAAATGTTAAACAGTGAACATGGCATCTTTTTGAGTTGGTTCATAAATGGTTTTTGTGGTAGGAATGATAGCTAAAAGGTCAACATATGCGCTATTATTATTGTAAATAATGTCACTATGTACAGCACAGCAGAAACTAAACCAAACTAAGTCCGTTGTTTATAGACTTGAACTCTGACTCTATCATACTACATTACGCTGAACCCAATGTGTTGTAGAAATACTGATTGAGTATCAAAGCTGTTAGCATATGGCTTTTTATTTTTGGTCGCGAACGGCAGGATAAGGGTTAAATTGCTATAAATGTATTGACAAGACGCCACACTTGCAGGTATTCAGAGTTTTACCGTTTCAAGACATTAATGAGTAATTATGTGTTGTTTGGCAGTTAAAACATTAGCCTGCAATGAAACTTTGTACATGCGCAGTATATAGTCTGTGGCACTTTTAAAATTTTACCGATTTACAAAATGCTTTGTGAAAGTTTTGGACAAGTTTCATCAAACCTAGATCGGCATGAGACGCGAAGTTGCTTATCGTCTTATTTGGATCTATACTGTTTGCATATTTAGCACAGTCGCATCCAGCAGGCTAAGGGTGACCGGATGGGCACTGTTCGGGATTTTGACACGGTAATGTACATTTGGGAGAGGCTACAAAGCGGTATAATCAAATAGTCCTGAAACTTCTCAGGGTTTGCTCTATTGACATCCATCAGTTTTTAACCGTGCAAAAAAGTGGGGACTCCGAATGATTAGAACATGCAGCTGATTGAGATAATTACTCAGTAACACTAATTGCTTATTGTAAATAAATTTTAACAACGTTTAAAATTAAAGTGTAGGTGCGTGGGGGGGGGGGGAGGGGGGGGGGCACAAAGCGCATTTGAACGGCATGGCATTTAGTACATTAAAAAGCATTGTCTGTGTTTGTCGGAAATGAAGATTTGAAAAAAATATATATAACATTAGAGCGGATTAAGTAAGAGATAAAAAGCAAACTTGCTCAGGATTATGATTTGCATCAATAGAAACCATAACATGCTCTCTTGGACCTACGACATTGTCAACATTTGAATCAAACAGGGTTGAATTACTTTCAACTTCGCGTCTAGATTACGTTAAGTTAGACACATACAGTTGTGCAAATCGTCCTAATGCTCTTCTGTTCTGTTCTTGTTTTTATTTTTCATTAACTCAGAATAAAAATTGAAAACAATATGTCGGTCTGAGTACATAAAGGAGGTCTACGGGCTCATCTATAAGCTAAGCCTGGTCGATATTGTGAAGCCAACTATAGTTTGAAACCTGATGGGGGTCCCATGAACTCGACTTCTCAGGATTCAAACTACCTTGCCTGTACGAACAGGTGACACCAGGAGTCCCCCCACACACAAACACACAAATACTCACACACACACACACACACACACACACACACACACACACACACACACACACACACACACACACACACACACACACACACACACACACACACACACACACACACACACACACACACACACACACACACATACACACACACATAAAAGGTAAAGGTAAAGGTGAGGTTAATAGTCTGGAACTACATATAATGCACATATTCTCCCGACTTCACAATTTACCCCCTGATCACTGGGTTATAAGACGGCCATTAACACTCGGCGCCTAGGGCAGCCATGTCACATTAACTTATTTCCCTCACAGGTACCCATTTATACACCTGGGTAGAGAGGAGCAAACGTGGGATGCATGTTTTGCTCAGAAAAATTCTGAGAGTCCGATGGCAGGATTTGAACCGGGGACCCTTCGATCCCAAGTCTAACGTCCTACCACTTGACCACCACTCCCACATAAACAAATACTCACACACACACACACACGCACACACATAAACAAATACACACACAAACACATGTTTGTATTGCATGCGTCCTGAGGACGTTGGCTTATTTCTGCGCTGTGAGGACTCATAAGAAATAACATGTCTATGGTGTTACTACTTTCTCAACAGACTGGTCATAAGGGGTGGTTATTAGCCAACTAGATCATTATTTTGTTAAACTAATATTTTCTTCAAAATCCAGTCAGGAAGTTATGTCAACCTTATCAACCTTTTATGTTAACATAAAATAAATAAACAGGTATTTGATTTAGAATGTCTTGTTGTTTATAAGTTCATTAGCATATTCATGAATATTAATGAAAAGCCTCTTAAATTAGAGAAAAAGACAGGAAAATGGTGAAAACCAGATCTGAAATCACTTGTGATGCTCCAAATGGATAGAGATATGTTCTTATACATAAAACCATCTCATTGAGAGTAATCTAGCTGATACTATGTAAAAACGTGTCGCTATGGGTCATCTGCATTTTATTAAGTTTTAAAGTTTCGATGGCAAATGTACGTCCGGACAGCGTCAACGCATAGAGAATGTAAACACGTTATATCACAGGGCCTTGGGCAGCTGGGAGCTAACATTATCAACATGTTACCAAATATAGTTATAAGAAATACAATGGTCTTTGATTTAGTTTCTCATGATGTTAATCAGTTCATCAGCATATTCATGAATATTAATGCTTAAATTTAACACAACGAAAGAAAATTATTTTAAAAAATGTAGAAATGATGTTCTTAAAGATCTGTTATGCTCCAAGTACACCAACACAAGTAAGAGATACATCAAAATATCTTTAACAACTTTTAAGTTATGATGATTTAGCCGGTATTATATTAAAATATGATTTGTTTATCAGGCATTTGCTTTTTCGTACGCGAGTAATATGGAAATATAAATCATGTTCAAATAAAAAACTTGAAGGATTAAGATTTATCTAAATCATTCTGCTTACTTGCTTATTTATGAATAATGATTTGGGTATCACAAACAGTCATGAAATGATTAAGGCTGTATTATGACTTGACCAAAGAACAAAATATTGAATCAAGAATTTAAACCTTTAAACTTACATATTTCGTTTGCGTTATATCCTCATCAGTACATCACAGCAATTGTGATTGAAAAATATATTTCTATCAAAAGTATCAACTTTTTGGGGAGGTGCTTATCTAATGACTTGTACACTACAATCTGCCAGCAGAAGACGCAAAAAACATGTCTGTGTGATGCGCTCATTCATCACCATATCTGTATGTATTATACTGCAAGTTTAATCCCAATGGTAACCAGTGTCTTCAATGATCCCCATTTTTCATCTTCTTTATGTGCCATGACTTGTGGAGGCAAGTAACCGCAGACTCATAATGGAATGGTCTAAGAGCCACACTGGCATGGCTCCAGTCATGTGCATCTGAGGCTGGGGGTATTACTGGATAGGCTATATATGAGCTCGTCCAAATTGGCACCTGATTGGTGACCCGTTAAATGTGTCGGATGAAGCAAATCTACAAGGTGGCAAAGATCCCATGTCAATGTTATGCAAATCATTAATTGTCTTATCTTCGCGCTTCTCCTTAGATTGCATCAGTTTCAACTAGAGGTTTGTTTTTGTCACAAAACAGATGTCTCCCCCTCCCATCCTCTTTCAAATACACACGTGTAATGTCTGTAACTCCAAACTTATCAGGGTCTAATTTTAAGGCATCTGGGGCAATAACTCCAACGTTATCAGGGAGAGACAATTCAAAAATCCCAGGTACACAACAACACATGCTGGTTAACATTCCTGTGAAGTTTGGTGACTCTAATTTTAAGTTAATATATCAGAGGCAGTAACTCAAGAATTATCGGGGGAGACAATTAAAAAAAACCTAGGTGCACACTAACTTATGCTGGTGAACACTCCTATTAAGTTTGGTGACTCTAACCCTTCTGGGTTTTAAGATATGCATGACACAGTTTCTCTAAATTTAAGTAATCATATCAGGGGCAATAACTCCACAGTTATCAAGGGGAGACAATTCAAAAATCCCATGTGCACAACAACGCATGCCGGTCAACATTCCTGTGAAGTTTGGTGACTCTAGCCCTAGTGGTTTCAGAGATATGCACGACAAAAAATAAAGTTTGTCTAATTTTAAGTCATCAGGGGCGGTAACTCCAAAGTTAACAGGGGAGACAATTAAAAAAGCAAAACAACTCATGCTAGTGAACAATCCTGTAAAGTTTGGTGACTCTAGCCCTACTGGTTTCAGAGATAGGGGCGAAACAAAGTTTGTATCAATTTAAGTGTTCATATCAGGGGCAATAAAGTTTGGTGACTCTAGTACTAGCGGTTTCAGAGATATGCGCGACACAAGGTTTTTCTAATTTTAAGTCATCAGGGGCAGTTACTCCAAAGTTATCAGGGGGAGACAGTTCACACCCCCAGATGCACAACAACTCATGCTGGAAAACGTTCCTGTGAAGTTTGGTGGCTCTAGCCCAACTGGTTTCAGAGATACGCGCGACATAAGTTTGTGACGGACAGACAGAAAGACGGACGGACAGACGGACAGACAGACAACTCAGGCAAAAACAATATGTCTCCCCATAAATGGAGGAGACATAAATCAGCGTACATTGTGTATTATTTGGTTAAAACTTGCATTATGATTAATATAGATGTGATGATAGTTGAATATATCACACAGAAAGGTCTACCGCTTGTAAACCCGTAGAAACATTCTTAACATTGAGGACCAGAATTGAATTGAGGGATGGGTTTTCCGTTTCTCGTGTTATCATTAGTATTTATTGAATTTGCCATGATAATGTTCCATGCATGTTTTGCTATGCATCTTATTTTAGTAATGTGACATGTATTGTTTCTCAAAATCTAGCTATCCATCTTCAGCATGCACTGACAACGTTTTGTACATGCGCTGTAAACGACAATGATATAATGGTTTGTAAATACATGTATGCTTCTGTTTGTAAATACATGTATGCGTCAAAAGCATTAGCCCTCGAAAAGTCTAATGTCACTTGTATGTCACGAAATACACACGTTAAAAAGCATTGTTTCATTTCTACTTTACAAACCATGTTATATTACTTTACGATGTCCTCATCAATACTGGTAATTTACACGTCATTACAATGACGTCTCCTCAAAATATGATACTTTTAAAAATGATTTCATATATCATAATCATTGCTATGGTGTACTGATACGGATAACAACATCGAAAATACTCGTATATATGCAAATATTCAAATGAGCCGAGACATCAGCCTACACATACTCCGTTTAGTTCACTTAGTAAATTTAAGTTCTTGAGTCATTATCTTAATCTTTGCTTAAGTCAGACGCTGGGTAAATCATTTCACGTTTTTTTGTGAAACCCTACTCATTGTTATGAATATAAAAGTAAGCAGATTTTAAAGTCTCATATCACACTTGGAAATTCAAACGCTATTTTGTACCTTAACTGTTCATTTGTTTTCATACCAGAAAGATGCACAGTCATGCCAGTATAAAGAAAATAACGGATACAGACACCATAGTTTGATATAAAACCAGCTAAATCATAATTAATTCGAAAGCGATTGAATTATTTCGGTATACTTTGAGCATACCTGATGATTTAAAATTGGTTTTACTGTTTTTAAATAATGTCCCTTCTTTTTGTTTGATTTAAGCAGTAATATTTATGAATGTGCTAATGAACTGATTAACAACATGATATTCTAAATGGAAAAGTAGTAAAGTCAAGCAGGCAAAGCTACATACAAGACGTAACCACCACCAAAACACCGATAGACAGCATGACACACATACACACACACACACACAACCACACACCCAAACGCACACTCACACACGAGATGAACACAGAAAACACCAAAAGACACACAAGAACCAGAGACAAACGTTCCACATATGAACAAAATCACAAGCACAAAGGCGCAAGGCAAACAAAAGGAAGGGTGACGAAGAGAGTACCGCTTTGGCACGGTCAGTAGCAAAAACACCACTGGGGATTTAAACCGGTTTACGGACGTCCTAACCTCACACTTCTCTCAAAGTCATCCTAGCTTTACAAATAGTGTAAATAAAGGTATCCCCGCTGGACTTACCCACAACATAGACGACGGTGAACACAGGACAACATGTAAAACATAACATAATAACTGTGACAATCCGTCAAATATGTACCCCATGACTTTGCTGAAGTCAGAGCGGCTGCCGGGAAGCCATTAAGGACACGACAGGGAAAATGTATAACATGAGTCTGGTAAGCTCATCCTGTATCCAAGTTTAAGAGTATACCATCATAGAGTACTACCCTCGGCATGTAAATCAAAGACCATTGTATTTCTTATAAATTCTGAAGGGTGGTGAAAACTATATTTGGTAACATGTTGATAATGTTAGCTCCCAGCTGCCCAAAACCCTGTGATATAACGTTTTTACATTCTCTATGCGTTGACGCTGTCCGGACGTACATTTGCTATGGAAACTCTAAAACTTAATAAAATGCAGATGACCCAAAGAGACACGTTTTTACATAGTATCTGCTAGATTACGCTCAATTAGGTGGTTTTATGTATAAGAACACATCTTTATGCATTTGGAGCATCACAGGTGATTTCAGATCTAGCTTTACCATTATCCCTGTCTTTTTCTCAAATTTTTGGGGCTTCTCATTAATATCCATGAACATGCTAATGAACTTATTAACAACAATACATTCTAAATCAAGGACCAGTGTATTTATTTTATGCTTAGTAACAATTTGATACTGTTAGCTACCAGCTCTCGAAGGCCTTGAGATATAATGTTATCTCCTCTATGCGCTTACGCTGTCCGGACGTACCTCTGCTATGGATACTCAAAAACGCAATAAAAATGTATATAAGCCATAGAAGCACGATTTTGTTTTATATAATACTCTCCTTGATGATGCTTTATGTATAAGAACATATTTGGGTGTATTTGGAGCAACACATGTAATTTCAGATCTAGTTTTCGCAATCTTCTAGTAATTTTTCTTCATTTTTCGGTGTTCTCATTAATAGTCATGATTATACAAATAAGGTAATGAACGAGGATATACTCTTAATGAAGGACCAATGTCTTACCTTTAGTTTGGCACCTGTTTCAAACTCTTAGTGACCCAAATAGCATAGATATACAATGTACTACATTAAAGCCTTTAACCACCGTCGTTTTTTCAGACCACTGGTAGCCATGGAAACGGTAGAAATACCCATAGCAGGAATGAGTTTTTTCATGGGTACAATTTTGATTTCCATTCAGCAGACCCAACCAAACACTCTGGTACCCATAAAAAAGTCAGACGGGGTGCACGGTAACCCTTTCTGGTTCCGGGGTACAAAAGCACACGATCAACGAATAAGTTCTTTACTGTAATTAATATGCACATTGCAGTCAAAATGTATAAAATAGACGAATCTAAGGGTAATGACCATTTCCTTTGATAGTTGAACGTTTACACCACATTTGCATAAATTAAGTTATTGAATGAATAAACGTATCATTTTGTACGTTTCTATAGCTAATAATTATGCTTTTTCAAATGTCTCTCTAAACATATGTGTAACTAAATATGTGAGGAGAGTTTTTCCTATGTGTGTATCGAAGTTTCTACTGAAGAAACAACGTATCTGTATTTTTCTATCCTATCACCTTTACATGACATACAAAACAGCAAATCCAGATGGAAGATATTGCATTTTAATTTGTTAAATCAATGTCACCAAGTAGTATCTGATAATGGTCAAAGGGACTATCACAATATACGTTAATTTTTCATAATGCCACGTGTCATTATATAGTGCAAATGCACCATTACATATGAAAGTATGCCTGTTTCAAGAAGTGACAACTGGAAGGCTGTAGTATAAGACATTACTTACAGTGAATGTTGAACTCTTTCCTATTACCAGATGACAAATTTCTAGTAACAAATGTGGGAAGAATATTATGACCAATTTGATTTGTTGTCTTTCTGCAATTAAGGTATGAATTTTGATTTATGCTTAATTAATTGTCACGAACCTGTCAATAGTTTGAACTATTTCATCTGTTTTAGATATGCAACATTGAAGGTACATGTACATTATTACACATAACATACTCATTAGTAAATATAAATGCAATCTACGGATGTTACTGCAACACTGGATTTTTCACTTTGAAATCTATAGTGATGTTATCTACAAATTTCGGAAAGAAAGAGGAATGTAGAGAGACACAGAGACTGAGAGAGAGAAAAATATAGATTGCTTGGGAATTATGAAAGAGAGATAGAGTGGAGAGAGAAAAAGAAAGGAGGTCGGAGAGAGAGAAAGAAATTGACAGGAAAGAGAAACAGAAAGACAGAAAGAGAAAGAGTAAAGAGAATATGTATTGATGGGTAAGTGAGTCGATGAGAGACAGAGATAGAGGGATATGAAAGTAAGCGAGTGGAAAGTGAAGGTGATGCAGACAGAGACATAGAGAGCGAGAAAGATAGTATGGTGGTAAGTGTGAGACAGGCGAGAGGATGACAGAGAGAGAGAGCGCAAAGAGGGAAGAGATATGCTAGAATGGTAGAAAGACAGAGAGACAGGAACAAACATACACAGTCAGAGACAGAAATAGAGAGACAGAGAGGGATACAAATGGAGAAAATGGAGATGAAAGAGAGGAGAGCGCGATGGAGAGGAAAAAGAGAGAAAAGACAGAAAGAACTAGAGACAAACAGATAAGGGTGAATGGACTGGTATGTGGGTCAGGGATAGAGAGAGACAGACAGAGAGAGAGAGAGAGAGAGAGAGAGAGAGAGAGGGCGAGATAGAAGAGGGGAGCGAGAGAGATAGATAGAGAGCAGAGACAAGAATGGAGAAGGGAGAGAGGGAATGGGAGCGGTTAGGCAACAATATACATTGTAGATGTCTGTGTTCGTTGTACTTAGAACCTGTATTGTCAACGCAATATGACTGCTATGTACATGTTTTGCAACTAAATAAGCTAAAACGAATTTTCTGAAAAGACATACATAATGTAGAGTAGGAAGCTTTAGAATGGAAACTAATTGCTGGTTAAGACCTGCGTCATTTGAAGCTCGGGTTTCAGAAGATGTGCCAGTACTTGGAATATACCATATTTTGCTTTGTAATCGAATACATGCCTTTTCAGAACTTCACTTCGTTTAGATCAAATGCATCAACGTCGATGCAATAGTTGCAGCACGATGACACAGCTGCTGTTAATGACTAACATTAGTGTTCACAACGCAGGACATGAGCTATTTTCTCAATATTCTTCAAAGAATTCCACCAGCAGGTGTGCCCTTGCAATCAATTCTGGGTCTTGGTTTGTGTATGATATCTGAGATTAATTTTCTTCCGAAACCATCTATTGCCTCATTTATACAAAATCCAATGGGCTGTGATTGATTTTTCATAACCATCTAGATGTCAAATATAGTTTGGCCATTTTGCTCCGTAAATACCTCTTTGAAGACGATGTGCTTTTCTCGGTTCATCGTCATTTGGGTCTAGTGAGTGCACAATATGCTTTACACCATTGCGCTTTACATTTTCCGATGGTGTATTTAACGGCGGTTATACAACGACCTATAATCGATTTACTGTCCACTACTTTTCATTTCATGTCCATCACATCGTTGTAATATTATGGCGTTTGCATAGACATAAATACTTAAGCAGTCATCGATTCTTAGTATTTTTGATTAGCATTGTCACATGTTGGCATGTATGTTCCGAAAGTTTAATCATAAGACATTCTTGAGTACCCTCACTGGGTCACTAAAGTTTATTACATAGATATATAACTGGACATAGCGAAATCGTGATATTTTGGAGAGGGTGACTGTTAGTAACAGTGACTTATAATGCTCAAATTAAGATTTGTGTGCAAACTGTATGATAAAACTCCAAGGGAACTTCTGGTATTTCGTTTACTTTGGTTGTGTTTAACTTTTGCATAAATAAAGGAAACTTGCGGTTACCTGCGCCAATAGTTTGGATTTTGGGTCTACATGGTTCGAGGCGATCGTTGTAAACATATATGAATGGCGGTATAGATACTGGATCCTAACTGTTTGTTACTCTGGTTGATAGTTAGATCATATGTTCAGAGAATTGGAAATAAATGCTGATTTAAGCGTTTGTAATATGTGAAGACTGTCACATGTGACAGAAACTGTTGTTAAGCATGCAAATAATTCAAATGGTTTATGTAGAATGAGTAGAAGTCGATTATCTGGTGCCCATCTCCCTTTCCTATTTTCGATGTTTAGGTAAAGGTTGACTGGTACCCATTCCAATTTATTTGAACCCTTGCTTGACTCCTTTATTTGGAAGACGCACCGTGTCACGCCTTTGCAAACAGAAATCAGAATAGACAGGATCAGATCTGGGTCTATGCTTATAAAACTTTTTAGTTGAGTCTGAATTCGTTCTCAAGCTTTTGATTGATCAGATTTGAGTTCTCAAGCTTTTAATTGGTCAGATTTGAGTTCTCAAGCTTTTGAGCCAAATGCTCAAATCTGACCAATCAAAAACTTGAAAACGAACTCCTCAACTAAAAGTACAAAAATGAGTCATGCCGGAAACACAACATACAGAACAAACAGTCGCCCGAACAGCAACACAAGGAAACAGCAAATGTACATAACTATAAAAACATCAAGAGACGCACAAAGACAAAACAAACATACAATAGGGGGAAGATGGAAGTACCGCCTCGGAACGGTCAATGACAAAAGTCACTGGGGGTTAAATCGGTTTATGGGCGCCCAATCTCACTTATTCCATCCTCACCCTAAAAGACAAACAGTGTAAATAAACGTATCCCCTCTCCGACTAATCTACAACAACCGCGATGGCAAATACAGTGGTAAAGTTCATGTATAACGAAAACATTTAAGTAAACAAACTGTATCCACCTATCGCTAGTGTACTCAATGGTTGAGCTGCAAACAGAGTAACTGTAGAAAATTAATAAAGGGTACGACAAAAACGAAATAGTACAGATATCCGACGTTCTCCTTCAAGAAGTTTTATAAGCATGGCTACAGGATTTTCTCTGTTTGCTAATGGTATATAAATGTATATAAATCTGACTCTACTTCCTTGTGACTATTGTCACTCACCGTTCCAATGCGGTATATCCACACCCTTCTGTTGTTTGTTATGTTTTTGTGCGTCTGTGTGTCTTTCCATATGCATTTACATTTACTGTTTGTATGTCATGGCCAAACTATCCGGTTGCAATATGCCATTGTAAAATCAAGCTAATTTATTCATAAATAGCATTAGGTAAAGGGCTAGACGTTTAGATGAAATCAGAAAAAGGTGTTATTTAGTGTAAATAACAGTTACTTTTATTACTTTTCTTGAACACCGCCTTGTATTATCATGTATGTCTATATGTTATACTCCAAATATTTAGAGGATAACAAAATCCAGCTACTGGTATACAGTACATTAGTTACTTTACATTTGCATGCCTTGATATAGGATGATATACGCTAAATCAATTTCCATACAGAATGTGAATAATAAATACATCGACTCTAATTGCTTTGTCAGTTATAAAATTGAATTCAAATATCCGAATCCAAGATATGGCAAAAGTGTTTATGCGCAGAAATAATATAACGATCCCTGGAGCACGATTATGGTTTTCATTGGAACATTGTTAAACTGTATATCGAACTTGAAGATCTGACAGAGAATGGCACCGCCATTTCAAACCTAGCAGCCCTGCTCTTGGTATGACAAAAATTAAATTCAATGGCAGATAACTAAAACGAGATCAGATACCCCAATGTTTTTGACGTAAAATGTTTGTTATCATATGCTCTATTCATTAAAAAAGTTTTATGGAACTGTTTTCATTCGACGTGTCATCCCCCGTATTAATGATTCTACGTGGTCTTAAACACACATATTTAAGATAAAACGATATTGCGAGGACTCGGCTACACACAGATATTTATTGTCATGAAATTTTGGATTTACGAGGATTTAAAAATTTAATCGATAGTGTGAGGACTTGGGGTGAGCGCTCCGATTGGCTGCTTTCTTTATCTACCGGAAATCTGACCGGCTCATCATACACACATTTTATGAAGGGGAAGTAAATTGTGCATCAGGTGGATACACTTGCGACAACTTACCAACTTCATTAGGACCTATAAATTGCAGGTTATTCTTAGCATGGATCTCGTTTTGACAGCATTTGTGAAAACAACTTTCCGAGGGCCCGAATGCAAGTCCTCTTTATGCAAACCGTCCTCAGATCATTGGTGTGCATCAACGCTAAAGTCCTCAGGACGTATGCAATACACACACAAACATTTTAGTATTGTTGAAATAGCAGATATAAAATTATTGTCAATGCATCCTGTCGCAATATTTTTAGGGTTAGGCCTTCTCTACTGTTTGAGTTCAATAACATTCTTGTCAGAATGTTCGTCCGTGTGTACACGACCTAAAACAAATATTCTAACGCTATCTGACAATTTCCTGCAATCTGATTGGCTCATGTGACCAAATTTTAGGCATATAAAAAGTGTTTTATATGTCGAAAAATCAACCAATCGAAAACGAGCGAATGTAAATATATCAATGCGCGTTGTTTATCTCACACTTAAATCTACCGTAATGTTCCTTGTAAGCAATCCTCCTACATTGACATATATTCCCAGTGTTTTATGTTATTTTCATTGTTTACTTTGTCACGACTTGAGCGGTCTCTTTTATGCACATATGTCATGTTGAGAATTATTGAGTTACTCTTAGCGCTGTGTTCCAGATTTTTCCATATTTATTTTAAAATTCATGCATAACGTTATAACGTGACGTCATTGTTACAGACGACGTATTGGGGTGTGGCGCCGAAGACTAGGATAACGTTTTATTTTTCCCGACATGTGTATTGAATTAATTGAATATGTGAAATAGCTATTGCATTATTATTCATGACTAATGAAATAACAAATTACATCTGGTCCGGTGTTTTATTTTTGTATGAACCAGGGTAAAAAGTTCCAGTTAAGAAATCTGAGATAAACTGGTGCACTACTTCTTGCCTCATCACTCATTTAATCATCGGCGCGCGTGGGATAGAGAAAACTCGGGCACAAATGACATTAAAATCGGATTCAGCAATTTGGTATTTTTCGTGTTAAGATTGCGTTAGAATAGGCCTTCGGCGTCGCCATTAAAATAATTCAAATTACAGTAGGATTTACCCTATATTTGCTATCTGCAAATATATTACAGTAAAGCAATTAGATAGGTCTAATTCTGGGTCTGTATGGCAAGTGGTACGTTAATGCAGGTCAAACGTAATGCAGAATGCTCATATAGGAATGTTCTGAATTACATTTGCGCTGCATTGAGCAACTACCTGCGTTTGAAGACTCATGTATTTCCATATATGAAAAGCTGCTTATGACAGGTGCTACTGTCCATTAAATTCTAAACTTTTTTCCACATGTGTACATCGTTTTTATTAAAAGTAGAACGAACAAAAGTAGAACTGCCATTACGTGGTCTTTTACCATTTCCGTCTTCATAATGAATCAAGCTATTAATGGCGCAAAATTAAACAATGCTCAATTTAACAAAAACAGGTATTGGGAAAGAAAAATCTTTTGTCGCTCTTTCACAGATTTTGGGAAAGAAAAATCTTTTGTCGCTCTTTTACAGATTTTGCTCTAACCCATGGCAGTAGATCCAATGTTTTTACTTCCAGATGAGTTTTTTTGGAGTGGATGAAGTATCTCTAGATCTACAACCAAGAGAATAGAGTGAACCGCCAAAATTCATAAGCAGTGAATCTAGTGATCTTAGAAAACGAACATCATGTGAGGTTCTGCAGATCTTGATCTATCTACATATACATGTATACAGATTAAGAACACAAAATTGTAAATATATATAATTGCCTTTATAATGTGCATTAATGACGTAACCGTGGATTATGCGATGACTTCGAATAAATCAAAATTTGAAGCCTGAAGCAACGCAATTGCAATTTTAGAATTTAAAAAAAGTTCATTTCATTTTTTTCATTCTATAACAGGGCCGCTTATATAACTAGTGCAGTTTTCCCTAAAAATTAAAAAAAATATTTGAAATTTATTTTCCCTTTGCTTAAATGCCGATGTAATTGTTCTCTAGAATAATAGACCCGGCCTTTTTTCTCCTCTAACTGAAAAAGCCCTGTATTTGTACATGTATTTATCAACAATAATACATGCGTGGTATATAAATATATGTAATTTTATTATATATATATATATATATAATATTTTAAGAGGGCTTTCAAAATGATCATAGATGGGAACTGTTCAGCTCTATACAATTTCCCATTCTGCTTGTGGGATACATACATATGTTGGGATCTTTAGAATTGTTGCAACTCTATTTTGTGTCATTATTACAGCCAATGGTTAAACATATTATCAATGGCCTTTAGTCAAACAAATTAAACGACCAACTCGTGAAACTTAATTGATATACATGCACTAGTAATCGACAAGAAGTCAATTCTTCAAACTTATTGTAATGACCAAAATGAACCCTACAAAAATGCTGACCAGTTACTTTACCAACAGAAAATGTGGGTGTTACAGGAATATAGTATGTGAGAAGATATTCTTCATAATGGTACTTCTTTTAAACTATAATTGTGTTCTTTTTCAGTGGATAACATTGTTTGTACTCGAAACAGGTATTAAGTTTTATTGGTACCTAAGACGTTGATCTAGAGATTGGACCTCAAGAACATCATACACAGTTCGTGGCGTCGTCGTCCTAATGCAGAATGTTGCATATTATTTCTAGTTGCCTGTGTCCTTGACCTAGACATTTGATGTCGGTTAAAAAGTTTTGTGTGTTTGTGTTAATTAACGTCCGTTTCTGCTCACTATGGGTTAAAAGTTGCATGAGACATGTGACTTATGCTTTGTCCATTTGTAATGTCTAATTTGGTGTACATAGCAGAGTGTCATACATTTAAGTCTTTAAGTCCTTGACCTCAGAACTTGACCTCATTTTTGTTACTTTTCGGCCCAGAGTACGAGCGTATATATATAATGGCAGTATGTCAAGTCACTTAGGAATACAACAGTTGATGTATGCGTACTTCCTATCATTTTGGAGTGTCACATATCCTTTCTAGTGAGTTGTGACCTTGATCTTTGAGCTCAGCTATCAAAAAGCCTTGCCTGGGACATGGCGCCTATGATATCTTGCTTAAGGACACCAGATTTGGTGCGTATGCTCATCTTAACATTGCGGAGTGTGAATCCTTTACATATGTCTATCAATTTGTCCTTCCCTTGAGAGCTTGGAATTGCCATGGAAATTGTTTCACGATACTATCGTGACAAGTGTTAGAAATCGGTTGCGATTTTACTACTGATAATTGGTTCCGCCCAAGTTACTAAATACAAATAGTACAATCGATTTGGCCAGCATGCAAACGTATTACATTTATTGTTACATTGAGTAACATACGAATTTGTCAAACGTCTCAGTGGATTGCACACTTGTTTAGATAGTGTTTCAGTGGTGCTTTTAGGTAAGTTTTGGGTCAACGTTCGGCCCAAGTCCCTTTCTGAAACAGTTATTATCTCCAAAATTCCCCTCCCATATTTTTCAAACAATTGAAAATGTGTGTGTGTGTGTGTTGTGTGTGTGTGTGTGTTGTGTGTGTGTGTGTGTGTGTGTGTGTACACGGTTATCAATATCTTTAGCTTACCTATAATCATGTCGAAATATTGCACATCAAGAGTCTCTGCGAGTAATATATGTCCCGCATGGAATTCCTGCCTGGTTTTTTCACACATAAACTTGTATGACACCCAATCGGGCCTTGTTATTCCGCTGTGAATTATAACAAATATATACTCATATAAGGGTAAAGGGTGGTCGTATATATGCCTACATAATGATCATAACAATCGGCTTCATACATCAGTTTGTTTCCTTGCATAGAAAGAGTTAAAATCATTGAAAATAGTTTTGGAATTTGTCACAAACGTTAAATTTTACTCGAAACTGTCGTATCGTTTATTTACATGTAGCATGTCATTTTAATTTAAGTCGTATATATGTCTTCTATTTTAATCGTTTACCTAATGGAAACGTCATTACATACCTTTGCAAGCAGTGTAAACTCATATGAGACAGCTCATGTAGGAGCCGTCTGATCAGAATCTTCTCTGTTTGTTTATGGATCTACATAGATCTGCTTTTATAGAAAAAAAGCAAAACCCCAATCATGTGTTCGTGTACCATTACATAGCACATATCAAAGTACTGATAACCAACGAAACAGTCAATGGATTACTTATTTAACCTTTAGCATGCTTTGGGCGAATGAGTGATTACCTATGCAAACAATTTGGATCCAGATGAGACACCGAATAACCCAGTCACTTTTGTTACTGACCGTTCCAAGGCGGTACTTTCATCTTAACCTTATTGTATGTTTGTTTTGTCTTTGTGCGTCTCTTTATGTTTTGATAGTTATTTACATTTGCTTTGTTTTCTTGTGTTGCTGTTCGGGCGGCCGTTTGTTCTGTATGTGGTGTTTCCTGCACGACTCATATATGAACTTTTATGAAATCTACTATTGATAGATAGCAAATACAATTGGTAGAATCAACGACATACGAAAAAATCACCCATTTGCTTAATGAATAGACTATGCCAATTATGAATATCAGTTAATTTATATTTTACATCAAACATATAAAATAATAAAATTTATTGCCAATGGCAAAATAGGAGAATCATAAATTATCTTTAGCATATTCGTAGAGTAAAACCCAACAGAGAGCTCCTACAGGGGTGTCTACTAGTCACTAATTCCTTTGCGAACAGTGTAGACACAGACACGAGTGCTCATAGTAGGCACAGAATCTGACAATACGATACTTGATAATGATCTAAGACTCTGACCCAGAAGTATTATGAACTTGGACCCAGACGCTTTGTTCTCGCTGCAAATAGCAAACACATAATAGAAGTCAGCCTGGTCATTTGAAAATGCCACACGACAGTGCACAGCAACTCCAGAAGCAGAAATGAAATGTGCGCTCACACGACCTTCATAAACTGTCCATTTCAGCACAAACATCGTTTAGGACCCCGCGACACTAAAAATGTCACGTAGTGCCAAGTGATGTATACTATAAAGGAACTCTACAAAAATCGATGCCAAGCACATGAAGAGCGCTGATACACCCATGCTACACATGTACCATACACATAAAAGTGTATGCTGATCACCGATAACATATATGCAACATTAAACCAAAACTTATCACCATAAAAACAACAGGCAAGATGTGACTTCATGACAAGACATAACATCACAAAAGGCATTACTGAAGAGCATATATGGGACTGTGAACACCTTTTAACCCTTTCGGTGCCAAATTTTAACTGTCGTCTGCAACCCAATTTTGTTAAATCATATGGTTAAATAAGGAAATGAGATACATAAACGCAAATTTCAAAGGAATAGAGCACATATATAGAAATAGAGTTTAAGACAAAAAGTGAATTCCTTGATCAGACTCCGCCTTGAAAAGGCAGCGTCTGATCTTGGACTGCACTATTTGTTGTGATGCAATTTTTTCGACATTGGCGGTGAAAGGGTTAAATCAGTTTAGAGTAAACTTTATCCAAACATGTTGATGCTATGATTATATTTTAAACATAATAGAACGGAGTTATTTTTTAAAAAAAGGAGGCGACACTTTTTGCAGACGAACATGCTATGCAACGATTTTTTTTTTAAATATGTCTATTGCACATACAGCGGTATTGAACCGACTTTGTGGTTAACATTAACTTAGAAAATCTTATTGCAACATGCTGAACTGAAAAAAAATCGCTGGGGGTCATTTTGAAAAATCCGTCCGATTTATTTTATGTATATAGTCAACACTTCACTTCATAGAAACGCCTTTTCTAACCTTGCAAACATAGTAGACTGAGTCAGGAGTCGTCTGATCAGGGTCTGATTAAGTATCTGCAGTCTATGCAATGATAAAATACTCTCTTGCTCATAATGCATTATGAACATTCAGCTGATATATGTTCATATAGTTATGGTTTCTTACATGTATGTTTATTTGTAGCCGAGTAGAGATTGTGGTGAAATAAGTTGATAGGCTTTAACATGTAGCTCAGTCTTTTTCACCATGTTACATTTGGCGCCCAACGTAAATAACCCAAAGGTTAATTTGTATGAAGATAATTTGTAACAATGAGAAGCTCACGGAGTGTTCTTTGAGTAAGAAATAGGGACGAATTCTTGTGTAGCGGGTGTATGTGTAGCCGGGTAGAGATTGTGGTGAAATAAGTTGATAGGATTTAATGTGTGGCTTGGTAGCCCAGTCGGCAGAGTGTTGGCATGGTAAGCCAAAGGCACTCGGTTCGAATCCCAATCGAGTCACAACTTTTTCACCATGTTACATTTGGCGCCCAACGTAAATAACCCAAAGGTTAATTTATATGAAGATAATTTGTAACAATGAGAAGCTCACGGAGTGTTCTTTGAGTAAGAATTCGGGACGAATTCTTGTGTAGCGGGTGTATGTGTAGCCGGGTAGAGATTGTGATGAAATAAGTTGATAGGATTTACTGTGTGACTTGGTAGCCCATTCAGTAGAGTGTTGACATGGTAAGCCAGATGTCCTGGGTTCGAGTCCCAGTTGAGTCACAACTTTTTCACCATGTTACATATTCATAACATAAAGAGTTATAAGCCCCCATCCCAACTTTAAATTTTTGTTCGTGAACTGAGTTCATACAGCATGACAAGACTACAGGCAATTAACATTTCTGAATAATTATAGTTACACCATATAAACATATTCGAAATTAGTCCATTGGTTTCAAGCAGAACCACTAAGGTGCAAAAGAACAAAACTAAACAGTGGAACGTTCACGTAGAAAAAAACACTGGCTACATACTGAATTAGTTACCTAACGAATATATGAGTAAGAACTATTGATAAATGACTGTAAACACATCAGATTTATATCATTGCATAAGCAAACAGAGCAGATCTTGATCAGACGGCTCAATCATGATCTGTAGCTACTCTGTTTTCCAAGGCGTTAAAAGGTGTCTCTATTAGCAGAAGGGTTAACATGTGTTGTGTTATTTATTCACAAACCTAGCTTAAGACTTCCCCTCATCTAAACGTGTTTTCACGCACTTGCAAACAGAGCACACCCAGATCAGATGACTCCTATAGGAGCTGTGTGATCATGGTCTACTATGTTTGCTAATAGAATTTGATAGATCTGGATATTTAGTTTCTAATATGGATACACTGCTCTACCTTCCATATTTCATCATAACTATTTTGTGCATGGATATTCAGTAGGTATTGAAAATAGAAATAAACATAGAACAGGGAAATGGTTAACATGTAATTGACCGATTTATTCCCATACCATTTTATTGGAGAACTTTCCAGACCTTCTCTTGGACAAATACATTTGTTCATGTTGTGAGAGCACAGCAAACAAAATATTTACTGGTAAAAGCCGTTGACATTGAAGGGTTGAGCAAACAGTACAGATTCTGATCGGAGAGCTTCAGGAACCCTCGGATCTGAGTCTACACTGTTCAGGTGCGGATCCAGGATTTCAGATTAGGGGGCGTAGAAGTTTTTTGGAGAAGGGGGGGGGGGGGCGTAGATTTTTATGTTTGATGACATAAATAAATAGTGTGTTTGTAATACATGTTGAAAAAGAGCTGTGTTAAAGGCAGGTGGCTGCTTAAAGCAATGTGAAAGTAAAACAGAACGCTCCTATGGTTTTACTTTCACATTGCTTTAAGCAGACACCCGCTCTAAATACCAACTAATTAACACAATTGAGTGGTCGTTATAGAGAGGTTTTACTTTTTTTGGGGGGGGGGTACGCCGGCTCCGTCCCCTCTAAATCCGCGCCTGCTGTTTTTGCCGATGTCCTTTCTGAGGGACATTAGACACAACTAGGCCAAGTATTTGAGTATTTAGAATGAATCTCATTTTCATTTCGAGGATTCTTCTGTAAACAAAACCTATTGAATATTATTTGTGTATTATGAAGGGCAGGCCATGCTTTCTTCATTTTGAGGGATATTCCTTCGAGAATTATCTATGCAACTAATTTGTGAAACAAGCAGCGCGAACCATATCTGAATCCATCGGTCTGGTCTCTTTTAAGGGACATAGACACAACTTGGTTAACTAATGCATTGTTTTAAGAACGACGTATGCACGGACTTACTCAACGTTTTGTTTCCTCCATTGGTTTGAACCATCGGTGAAGCGAGCTGCGGGGGAGGTCGGCAAATAGAGCATCAGGGCCACCTCAAGGCTATCCGGAGTGCCACAGAATGCACGGAGTTTTTTACATCCTTGCCTGCACTCGCCGTAAAAACAGACACGCCCATCTGGACATAAACAATAATAATTCAAAATACATGTTTGAAATTCGAAATCCGAACATTGATTTCCGTTTATTCCATAATTGTGCAGAGGCCAAGATAAGATGCGTAACTTGGAACATTTCTGAAAAAATAGCTCTTTCTTCGAGACGATTAAATAGTGGTCACAGCATAGGTTTATGTGAAGAAATACCGAGTTTAGTATTTTAATATGCATCTATCCGCTGTACAATACGCCTGACAATTGCCGAAGTATATATCAGCAAGTTGTGGATTTCCGTTTTATACATCTGATACATTGGGTATATACAGCTTTACAGTGAACACTTAATGAACACTAAATGCGTTGCCGGATTTTAAAACATGTGGTTGGTTAATGCAGGACAATGTAATGCAGAATACTTCTGTCCTGCATTAAGCTACCACCTGCTTCTACGACCCAGTTTTACATCTTTGTTTAATGGTCACATTAGGGGGAGTTACTGTACTCTGAATATTGCGGGTGGACGTATATTCGAACTTTACAAGCCTGATGATGATCAACTGACATTTGACTACCATTTATCCATTCGCTTGCTATTCACGTCAATATACCTACCTGTAAATAGTGAAGACCCAGATGAGACAGCTCCTGCAAGAGCTGTCTCATCAGGGTCTGCACTATTTACAAGTTGATTGTGCAACCAGTGCACTCCAAAGCAGTGATTGCACAGCGAAATACTTGTACACAGTGAATATATATGTTATTATACAATAGGGCATGGGTAAAGAAGGAGAAATATGTATTTTAAAATTCAGCAAGCGAAGGGTTATTATTGCCGGTGTCTCTTTTTCTATGCTTTGTCTCATACATTATAGCTATCACACGAGTGGACATCGACATTTTCTGACAACGAGAATTTTCCAATCAGACTAGAAATTAAAGTGCGATTCCATATAATGGGTTTAAAGAAATCATATACCTTCATCTGTAAAGAATGTGTTTCGTATTGTTATCGGAGTTAAACGTTTAAACACAGCGTCTATATTGATACGACGTCCCACGGCTGGAGGTACTCTGTAGAATCCAAGAATTCTGGAAGAACATTATGAAAAGACTCGTGAAATGTAGTGTGTACGTCTGGTGACAATTGATAATTGCATAGAGTCATGCATTTGTGGCGAATCTGCAAAAATAAAACAGGCATTTCCCTATTATAATATACAGAAAAATCTCGATTGTCCAAAATTTTAGTGTAGCAGAATTTAAACCCTTTTAGACAGGTGGCTGCTTAATGCATGGTGAAAGTCATGCAGAATGCTACTAGAGGAGATTCCTACATGACTTTCTCCATGCATTAAGCTTCCACCTGTCTTAAAGATCGATAATGACACGTATTTGTTTCGAAAATCGAGATTTTACTGTACAGTCAAATTGGTATTAACTATTTACTTCATAGAGATGCATTTTCAGGTTTGTGAAAAGGGAGTATGAGTAGACTGATCACGTTCTGCTGTGTTTGCTTATGGTATTGTATTGATCTAATTCTACAATTTCGACCAAAGTCAACATTTATTTGTACATATGCCATTATCAGCTGATAAATATTCATGATGTTATTATTTCTTACATGAATAGTCACGAGGGAAAAGTTGAGCGGCAATTTAAACCGGTCATTTAAACAAGTCTAATGCTCGGTCGTCAACGCAGAAAGTGATGTATCTCTTGTACTGCCAATGTCGCATCTGTGATTACCTATGTGTGGATCCAGATGATCCGACTAGTGACTCGGGATCAATTGTTACTGTGACTATTATTCAAACCTGAAGAGCTATAAAATCGAAACTTGCAGCAAGCGACAAAGTTTGCGACAAACATATTGCAGCGAAAGAGTTGATGCAGCGCAAGCGTGATACAATCACAGAGGAACCAATAAATACTGTTGGCATGTATTCTGCAATCATCTGCTTTTTTCAGTTTCTTCAATTAATGGTCGGTGAATATAGATTTACTGTGGTTGTATTTACTCTTACAGTGTTCAGTTATAATATACACGTATGAATGAACTAATTAACGTTGATGTGAAAATATTCTTTTTCTGTACATGTACCATCCCATCGTTCAATCTATACATGCATGTTTTTAAGAGACCAATACATTGCAGAGCTACAGATAAAGGTGCGTACTTATATACTAAAATCGTCATTTCTCCACCAAACCCTGTGTTTTGGCCACTTTTGAAAATCGTCTCTTCGAGGCGATTCTAAAGAACGGTCACAGCATAGTGTTTGGTGGAGAAATAAAGAAGTTATTCTTGAAAATGTTTTATTTCACGGATCTTATCTGGAGCTCTGCTCATATGGAGGGCTTGGTGCAAAACTATTCTAACTCCTTTACAAAGTGAAGGAGTTAGAATAGTTTTGCACCAAGCCCTCGATATGGATTGCTACAATCGACGGAGCTGTTGTGTTCTTTGTAAATAGCTCGGTGTCGCATCAGGGGCCAAACTGTTTGGTACTTCATATTATATTATAGTATTACATATTTTAACCTTTAGTCTGCTGAGGAAAATTTTGTTTGGAGAAAATGTCTTCGATTTCAGTTTTCACAGTTGATTTATCTCGCATGCCTTTTCAACAGCACGATTAGAGTATCAAACAGTTCTATATTAAGCAACCACCTGCCTAAAACACACATAGTTAGACTTAGTTTTGATGGTCGCGTAAAACAGGTTCTGCTATATGTATGTAATTACCTATCCAAATGAAAGGCTGCGATTTCTGCAAAATGCCGTTCATATTGTTCATCTTTAAGATTATTTGCTGAGTCGTTCCTTGAGTACCTGCAAGTATATTTATTTAAAAATGCTTCAGCAAAACCATATGATACGCGTATATTTGTTTATAATATGTCGGTGATTCTACCCGGGTGTTGTTCTGAGTATAGAAAAATGCAATTTGTTCCGTATACGGAACCTCTGGGAGTTTCCTTCGCCTGTAATAAGCTGGACGTTGGGATATGGCTGACATACCCAAATCCTGATACAAGCAAACAAAAAATAAACAATAAATATAGTCTTATATTTGACTCAATATGTAGTCTTGCGTAAATATGGTACAAACAAACAATAACAACAGTTGTTTTCTTATATTTGACTCAATATGTAGTCTTGCGTAAATATGGTACAAACAAACAAAAACAACAGTGGTTTTCTTATATTTGACTCAATATGTAGTCTTGCGTAAATATGGTACAAACAAACAATAACAACAGTTGTTTTCTTATATTTGACTCAATATGTAGTGTTGCGTAAATATGGTAAAAACAAACAATAACAACAGTAGTTTTCTTATATTTGATTCAATATGTAGTCATTTACGGTTCAATTTACTGTAGTAACTGGGTAAATATTTGGCTGTTATTAAACTTGATAAAGCCACTCAATGTCTTGTCACGTTATGAAACAAGAATTATAGTACACTGGAAATAAGAGGTGTTTTCGTAAAATTACTCCATCATCATCATCATCATCATCATCATCATCATCATCATCATCATCGTTGTTATCGTGTTTTCTTAAAATCTCATTTCTCCCATTTCTCTTCAAAGAAAGAGTCAGAGTGTGAATTCTCGCTTCTCAGTCGTGCTAGATAAGCTGAGTTACTAAAAATAGCCGTACTAGAAATCCTTATCTGGAACACCCCGTGACTAGTGTATTCATACGCGCGATTGGGTAAAATCAATACAAGGGAAGGACTTCTTACAGAATTATACCAACATTTCTATAGGCAACAACCTTATGAATTGAAATTAATATAAGTAATTAGCACGAATATGCAATTCTTTTTATCATATAAACACTTTAAAAGCCTATTTAATTAACCGAAGACGTTGTTTTGTAGTCACTCAGTCATTTTTATCCAGTCACCAGGCTTCTCTAGTGACATAATAAAGGGGGTGCAAATAAACTTAGGTTTATTAGGTTACTTCCGGTAGTGGAAGGTTTATTAGGTTAGTAGATAGGCGTAATGATTCTATAACCATGGAACTATTTTAGTTTTCTGTAAATATTCATAAACATGTTGATGGAATAGATCTAACAGATCTATTTGGTCACCAGAAGAATTATTCAAATGAGAAAAAATAAAAATAATTGGCTACAGCTGGATTCGAACCCGCGCCTGATCCTACAAAAACTAATTCTAATCTCTCTAGAGACGTCGCCCTTACCGATTACGCCACTGAGGCCACATACAAAATGACGTTGATTTATCACTTTTATTAATTTAATCCACCGCTGGCAAAACCCGTTTTTGATAAAATCAAACCTGGAAGCAAAGATTGACAGATAAATAGTAAATGTTTTCTTTTCACTCTCATGATTATTTGATTGATAAACTCTTACAGGGGCGGTGATAGTCATAAACCTAAATATAGCCTGTTCAGTTCCATCGATTTCTGAGTGACGTTAGGTAGAATCTAAAAATAGAAACCGAGACTACGTAACTCGAATTTGACCAAGAATAGAGATCGTGTCTGTTTGAAATAACTTATCGACCCTCGATTCAAATCATCTTATTTTTCAAATTCAACCACGTTTTCCCTTCTAGTAAAACAAGTATCGAAACTATATTCCTCTGCGGTAGCTCATTAGATCTATTTACGTCTAAATGGAAGTGAAAAGGGAGGGATCCGTTGATCGAAAAACTGCATTTTCAATGTAAATTATTTCAAAAGTGTTATGAGTCTATAAAAAAGACATTTAACTATATTGACTGGATAAATCGAATAATAGGTTAGTGCCGTAGATGGGACGCCTTTATCCGACTCGGAGAGAAAACAGTTGAGGCTCGGCAAGCCTCGCCTCAACGTTTTCTCCCCTCGTCGGATAAAGCGTCCCATCTACGGCACTAACCTATTATTCTCTATATATTTACGCCAAAACGTAACGTTTGTGGTTGTCATAACAAATGACATCATTAGAGGGTTAATACACGTTTTTTCGGGCAATAACATCTGCAGTGTCCCGAGGAACAACATTCCCTCGGGACACTGCAGATGTTATTGCCCGAAAACAAACGTGTATTAACGCTATTCTTGCATAAAACCAATTTTCTGCTCTCCTGCATCAATTTAATTCCTCAAAATACAAGCAAAACAACGGCAGCAAAACTATACACTTTTTTGACACTTCGTCGATTTATGCTGTTTCCGGGCCACTGTTTTCTTTTCGACGTCAATTCATGATTGTATTAAATACCGTTTACACGGAATTCCATTCAATATGTCTATCACTAAAAACAGTTCATTGTCTGTGCTCCAGGAAATACTCACACCCCGGCGTTCACCTAGCTTAGGCCAAAACGCTGTAGCATTCGCGTCCATTGTTTACCTTAGGCCCGTAATAAGTATAATTAAAACCGGTCAACAACAGCGCGTGAGCACGAGAATCGCCTTGTTAATACATGGTCTAGCGGGACTACAACAGCACGTTTTATGCAAGAATTTGGTGTCACGCCTAAAGTTATGCTGCGGTCTGTTGCTATTAGATATGGAAGTCGTATTACGCAATGTAAAGTAGTACTTCACAAAATTCTTAATTTTCTTGGTTTTAGGGCGTATTTCAGCGAGAAAGAGAATCAAGCATGGGATTTGTTAAAGCCGGGGGGTTCTATACCCTCGGTTGGTCTGTTCCTATCGGAAACTCGCTAAAGCTCGTTTCCGACTGGAACAGACCAACCTCGGGTTGGAAACCCCCGTCTTTAACAAAACCCATGCTTGATTCTATTATTCTGAAGAGCCAATAAATATTCTTTGTATGGATGGTCGTAGAAGACCGTGTTTACCGTATATGTTTGCTTTCTCATGTTACCTCATAGGTTTCAACAGTGCACGTCCGCCATCTTGGAATGTCACCAACATCTTCAATTGGGTTCCTGTAGTAATTTCATCTGCAAAATGCAATTGTGTAACACTATGATGTTAATCTAAGCTACTCGTCAGTTTCCGACAAGCTCGGTAAAGGACCTCGTATACCTTAGTTCTTTGTTCTATGCATCATTTTCCCACAAAGCACAACAGACAACATTAGTTTCATTTACAGCTACATGTGTTGTAGTATGCAACTGATTATGAATAAATAGTCTGAGTGAGTTGCTTAATAAAACACATAATAGAACTCCTGAGATGGTTTCATATCAGACAAAATTAACAACACCATATATTTAGATGGTATGTAATCTGATGATTGTGCTTACTCTAATTTGTAAGCGTTGTTTCAAGCTCAGAATAAGCACCCCTATGTTCTAAATAAGTTGGCCGAGTGGATATAGTCTTCTACTGACAATCGCTTAGCCCCTCACCGCTGTGGATTGGATTTTTCATGTGAGGAAGCCTTCCAGCTGGTTTGCGGTAGGTCGGTGGTTCTACATGGATGTTCTTCTTTTTACGAAGCAGTGCAATATGTTCCGTGCACAGATTAACCCCAGGGGTCTTCCTCCACCTGTAATTATCTTGGCGTCGTGATATGACTGTAATACTGTTAAAACGTCGTAAAACCCGATTAAAACCCAGAACACGAAATTAAACATGCAAAGTGTTTATGGAAAGCATAGACGATGCAATAAAAAACCAAAGAGAACAAAAAAGCATACATGACACATTTACACTATTGAGTAATATATTGGGCAAAAACAAATCGATGCATAGCATCAAGGTTGCCGTATATAATGACTTTATTTTCATGTTTTAACCAACACAGTAGACCCAGATAAGATCAATCATGTAGGAGCCGTCTGGTCAGGGTCTATTCTGTTTGCTTATAAATATGATATATTTCACATTTCAGTTTCTATATATACCAATACTTTCTGTGTACATATGCCATCATTAAAGCTAATCAATATTCATGATTACTCACATGGATATTCAACAAAGAAAGGGTTTAAGGTTTAAATATCAAAGGTTAACTAAATCTTACCTATGTGTGTTATTGGCTGCGTTGACATGTCACGTAGCACACCATCAACAGCAGGATCATTCGGATCATAAAGTGAGTACTGACGAATGTTGCTCTGGAACTTGTACCAGTTTGGACTATTGGCAGTGCTGTAATGTTGTACAACATTTTTAGTCCATATCGGACCTGGAGCGTGCCTAAATATCACATGAACTGCGGGACCATTGTGTCCCCTGCATGATCGTAAGAGGCGACTACAAAGGGTTTAAACCTTTCTGCATCTCTGATTCTCCACTAGGTGTTAAGTGTCCGGATCTGGATCCATATCTCTAATATTTATCTCATGTAAATGAGATGAGGATCCTGTGATGGCGCCGTATAATATATGCAACTAGTTGCACGTAAAACCTAACTCAACTCAACTCAACAACATTATCATACACCCTGACATCTGAACCTGATAAAATAATGGCTTTATGAATATCATTTAACTGACTTTTTGAAATGGCATTTGGAACAAAGGAATGTTCGACAATAACAAAAACCGTAAAACCAGATCCTGATCACATGAGTACCGTCTAATCTGAGCCAGCACACTGCATAAAAAAGAGTATATGAGCCTCCACTTTAACTGGCAAATTTGCAAAGGGGTTAGGTGCAAATGAGACCCAGGCCATTCAACTTTAATGTATCATAAGACCCCATGCCATTCAACTTTAATGTATCATAAGACCCCAAGCCACTCAACTTTAATGTATCATGAGACCCAAACCACTCAACTTTAATATATAATGAGACCCCAAGCCACTCAACTTTAATGTATCATGAGACCCCAAGCCACTCAACTTTAATGCATCATGAGACCCCAAAGCCACTCAACTTTAATGTATCATGATACCCCAAGCCACTCAGCTTTAATGCATCATGAGACCCCAAGCCACTCAGCTTTAATGTATCATGAGACCCAAACCACTCAACTTTAATATATAATGAGACCCCAAGCCACTCAACTTTAATGTATCATGAGACCCCAAGCCACTCAACTTTAATGCATCATGAGACCTCAAATCACTCAACTTTAATGTATCATGAGACCCAAAGCCACTCAACTTTAATGTATCATGAGACCCCAAGCAACCAAACTTTAATGTATCATGAGGCACCAAGTCATTTAACTTTAATGTATCATGAGACCCCAAGCCACTCAACGTTAATGTATCATGAGACCCCAAGCCACTCAACTTTAATGTATCAGCTGGTTTATGGCGTGCTTATTCTGTAACCCTTTGTACGCTGGATTTTACAGATAGAATACTCTATCGGTGTTTAATCCTTTACTTCATAGGCCAGTTTTAGACCCAACCTCTTTGAAGGAATCTAGCGAAAATGAGTATTAACTAGAGAAAAGGAAACTTTTAGAATTTTGTAGTTTGAAACCATTGTGATGAATAGAGCATTTGCTCCTAATAGAGCAAATGCTCTATTTATCACAATGGTTTCACAAAGTGACTTTTACAGAGTCGTCAAAAGCCGTCAATATGAGGAAATGTGTTAATGACAGAATAAATTTAATATTAAAGGATATAATTAGATAGAAGATTCTGAAGGAGTCCTCTGATCTAGATCTAGGTCTACATTGTTTTAAAATGTAAGTATGCTGGTTCCCCATATTCAAATGGTTAATACTGTTCACCCAGAAGTTTCAGAATGGAATAGTTCATCATAGTTGAAAGGCGAATGAAGGGATATAGTTTGTGAGAGGAGGCAGTCCCCTATTTCAACGCCACGTATTGTCGACTGCAAATATTGTAGTCTGAGTCCCTTTTTATTTTGTAGTTGTCTTCAGTTTTCATTGACACTTCAGTGCTCCCTCTCTACAACGACACCCTTTGGGACACGAAGATTTTATGTGTTGTTCAGAGGGAGTTGTTATAGGGAGGGAAAATCATACATAATTAGCTTGTTTTTATATCCCCAGATAAGGTGTATTTCGAGAACTAAACCCGCTATGCCTCAATCAAACCCTAGGTTGTGACCACTCTTTAGAATCGTCACACAGTGACGATTCTAAAGAGTAGTCACAACATAGGGTTTGATGGAGGCATAAATAATATACGATGGAAAAAAGTTTTTTTTGAGCCTTGTTGTTTCGGACACAGTGACATGCGTTGTTGCAAGGAGGGAATCGTTATTGAGAGGGCCGTTGTAGGGAGGGAGCACTGTATAACCACAGTACCAACCAGTTTTGATCCGAGTTACTCATCGTCTAACGTGGATTCAAACTGTACATTAGTATAACGGAAAAGGAGCATTTGCTAAAGAATAGGCCACTTTTAGAATCGTGTAGGTTTGAATTCATTGTGATAAATAGAACATACGAGCAAATGCTCTCTTTATCGCAATGGTTTCAAAAGGTGACTTTTACAAAGGCGCCAAAAGGTGTCAATATGAGGGAATGGATTAAATATTCAGCATTAAAAAAGCTAACTGTATGTCTACCACGGTTGAAATGGTTATGCCGTTTGCAAGCAGTTCACAGCCAAATGTTTCATTAGGATCGAACGTGTTTAACATTTTTACGAAGCGCACAGTTGTAATACGATTGCAATTACTCAGTGAAACCTCGATACTACGAACACTCAGATACGTACCATTACTGATCTTTAACGCAGGCGGCAACATAATAAAGGGTTAAAGCCATGCAGCAAGCTCCTCTAGGAGCTTGTTGTATGACTTTTACCCTGCATTAAGCAGCTGTCTGCCTACAAAGACATAAATTCTACATTACTAAAATTTCGTAATATCGAGTTTTTACTGTACTCTGTGTTGGTTTGGTGTATTTGATGCCTCCTTTCAGACACCACTATTTTTTATAATGAACTTTCCCTCTTAATATCTCGCATACATGCTTAGTTTTCACGTAAATATTTGCGTTAGTTTTAGATAATTATCAGAAACGTGAAACCTTTACACTTTTAACGAAAACCAGATATAGTGTTTTGTTATGGAACTGCATTAAACGACCGCCACTTACTGAAAATATATCGTTACTTAATTTATTTGTCACAAAATCAGATAATTAACTAGACAAGAGTCATGTTTTCATTCATCTAAAAGTAGAAAATTGTATTCGGATGAATGTGGCATTAATGTACAAGGACAAATATATTTCGCTTTATCTATATTATAAGGTCGCAGTAAACGACACTAACATGTCATTTTCAATCGTTCATCTCATTAAATACTCACCCACGTGAATCTGTGAAAAACGGAAGTCTAGCTGACGCCTTTCGGTAATTTATAAGTAATTGTTTAGAGACATGTAACCCCTCTCTCGATAAAGTCCAAAATGACTTTGGGAAAAGGTCCTTATTCATAGAACTAAGGTTACTAATCATGAAATAGACTTCACGGTCTGTTTGGATCACATCCCCGATTTTTTTCAAATGTGTAGCTACAATATTGTGATAGTCTTTGTCCGACATTTCCAGAATGTAAGACTCTCTGTTTGTTCCGTGTAACTCGTGTAACTCGTGCTCTTGGGAAAGGTCTTTATTCGGAGAATTGAGCTTCTTACTAATAGTGAAATAGACGTCAGGGTCTGTTTGTGCCACATCTCCAATTTCTTTTGAATGTGTGGCTACAATATTGTGATAGGCTTTGGCCGACATGTCCAGATAGACAGATATCCTGTTTGTTCCGTTAAACTCAAACAGGGTGCTCACAAGTGTTAATGAAAACGTCACACATATAATGCATATCAAAATGACTATTCTGTTCAATAATTTCATTATGACTAGACTAAATCAAACTGCGTTCATAAATTTAGTATTATGTTTTGTTTTCTACATAGATCACTGATATATTTCTTATCAAAGTGCAAATATGCGCCATGCAGGAAACACCACATACAACAGCACCACAACAAGAAAACAGTAAATGTCAAGTTGAACCCTTTACCTGATAGACATGCATACAACAAGAGGAGACACAGATCAGAAGACTCATGTAGGAGCAGTCTGACTAGGGTTTTCTTTGTTTGCTTTTGGAATAAATGCTTTTCTGTTACCATAGTTTCTGCCATGACCGATAAACCGCATGTTCACGTGGCATATTCATATTCATTACATATTTTACGTGAATATTCATCAGGTGAAATGTTAATAAACAATTGTGTAATAATCATAATGACAATGCCCGTTTAGCCATTTTCTTCATATAAACGCTTTTTCACACATTTGCAAACAGAGTAGACCCAGATAGACGGCTCCTATAGGAGCCGTCTGATCAAGGTATGTTCTGTGTGCTCATATAGATCAGAAGCTTTTTCAAAGCAATACGTTCCCTTGAAACTTTTACATTTAAAAATTAAGCTTATAAATATTCATGATCACATTATTTCTTACATGATTATTCAACAGGTAAAATATTAACTTGCCCTAACACTATTTCTAGCTAATCCACCAGTACATGTCATCACTTACACTAAGCGCGGTGTGTCTCTGCAGATCTGGTGTTTATATACCTGACTCGATAATCAACGACGTCACCAGGTGCAACATTCGCTGTGTACATTACCACTTCTATAAATCGAAATTTAAAATCAGTGTCAATCAGGATCCTTATTACAAGCAGCAGCTTAGTTAATTGCTTGATCTCAGGGATATAAATTTAGTGAGTAGTCACTACAATGGCTTAAATGAAAAAATAAGTACACCTGCCCCAGAAATACTCCCCACGTATGAAGCTTTGCTAGAACTTACAAGTTTGAGATTTAATAAGGTTTCAGCTAACGTGTTCACAAATGTAACATTTTTAGCTTTTTACAAATATCTGTAATGGTCAAACTACTGTTTCTCCTCAAAGGAACTGGGTGTGTTACATTTGCAAACTTAAGTACACTGATTTTTAGGGTTTCGGCTTTGCCAAAATCCTTATAAAATGGATTGCGACTCAAATTTTCAAGGAAAACCCTATTGCACGAATTCTACCTAGCGGGAATTTCCCTAATTATTAATAGAAGGGAGATAATCGAGACAGCACTATGAGCGACTTCACTTGGGTCTATAGTTTGAACCATAGATGCCGCTAAATGCTAAACATAGAAATCAATGATTGTGGCAAGTGAACATGTGTAGCGAAACTATTGTCAACAAATGTAAACAAACCAAAACAAAACTATTATTGATCTTTTTGACGACGAAAATAACATGCAATACGTTACCGTACGAGTATTACAGAATAGTACATGTGACGTGACCCATCTTAAATTTTGTCGAGATCAAGATAATGTTAAATCACGCATGATGTTGAATAATCTCTTTAATTCTAATCAAAACTTAAAATACCACCTTTCAGTTTATCGTATGCCGCCATCTTGGAACTACAGCAACCAAGTCCTTTGGCGTGGTTCGACTATAGTTCGGGTAAAGGGTCATATGACCTAACTTTAGTCGCGATTATTCACTGTGGTAAATATTGTTCAAACTATAGACCTAAGCGAAGTCGCCCTATAGCTATATATGCGCATGTGCAATGTTGGCTTACTATCCGGTTCCGGAATCTTAAAAATTGCGCAAAAAGACATCACTGAAAGTTAAGTTGGACGGGATATTGAAATCTACAGTCACTTGTTGAATTTGTCGGACCAGTAACGTTACAGAGAAAAGCTAATGATTGATGGTCAGAACGTCGTTGATCTCTACACATTAGCAGAGACATATCTCTGACATTGGCACCCGAACAGATCTACTGCTCGAAATCGGAAATGGCCAGAAACAGTAGTTTTTAAACGATTTACAGGATCATGGTATATCACCCCATGATACCGGTGGCCTCACGATTCCGGTGTAAATATAAATCTCACCACCTGCCAATTGTTAACTTTGTCAAGCACTAGTAACTTCTGTTATTCTTTTGTGAAATTATTTTTCACACTATAATGGAGCGATTTCATGTTCATGAAAACGTGTTCTAGAGTCCGTGTCATGCGTAGAAGTAATGAGTTAAAGTGCCCACACTGTAAAAACAGTTAATTTCCATTTTGAGATTTTTTTTAATACTGTTAGTTAATTTTCCTGTTAGATTGATTTTTTCGGAACTTGAAAAAAAGATTAATAAGTTATGTGTGACTTTGAGCATATGTGAAAATGTACATTTAAAGCAGTGTCAACACGACTTTCCAGACTACGACAAGTTTTTACCATTGCACCTGTTACATGGAGTTGGTCCCCTTACTTCATTCAATATGATTGCTTTATTTTGACATTTCTCAGACTTAGTAATATAAAAGAAATAATCTGGTACTTGAGACAATTTGAAAGATTAGAGACAAGTGAAGGAAAGGCTTGCTGATTTTTTTCCAGTTAAATTATATTTTCTTTGTATGCGTGTTGAGTTCATTAAGTACACCGGTACCGTGCATGGTTTAGTCGCCATCCCATTACCATCGTATCTCAGTAGACCTGTGAGAATGACTCGCCATATGCACCAATTATCTTTCCGTCAAATACACATCTCTGTAAACTACTTTAAATATTCGTTTTTCCCTTTAACAGTGGTCATGTGGAACAGCTTGCTAGCATCTGCTATTATGCAGCCAGATCTAGAGGGGTTCAAATCAGTAGTATCCCCCTCTCTTATTTCAAACCGCGCTTAAAGGTCTGGAATCGAGTGTTTTACCTTATTTTAATCCTCACCTTGTTTTAACACCTATCTCACTATACTCTTTCTCTCTATCCCACTTTTGAAGTCTCACTTTCACAACTTTTATAGCTTTTATTCTCGCACGGCCTGCACCTTTTCATGCCAGTAATACGCGAAAGCGGAGTCGGGCATTATACAAAGATAGATAGATAGATAGATACATTTAGTTGATATTAATTGCTATCTGTTTTATAAGTGATGCTTGCTTATATGATAGATCACAATTGTGTACTTTTAAGTCTAAATGGTGATATCAAGCTACTTTTGGTTTTAACAATATTCCGGCAGACGGCAACCTTCAAAAATATTAGCATGCTGTTTTTAACAACTCATTGATGAGACTATGAGATGTGAAACTGTTCAATGAACACTTTCCCTGTTCTGTGTTCCAAATGGCAATACCAAATTTTTATTACCAACTGAATATATGCATGGACAAAATAGTAATAACGAAATATGGAAGGTAGAAAAATGTAGCCATTTTAGAAAGTAAAGAAATATCTTTCAAATTGCATTAGCAAACAGCAGACCCAGATCAGACGACCTCTATGGAAGCCCTATGATCTGGGTTTGTTCTGTTTGAAATATGTGAAAACATGTTTTGAATATGAAGGAAAGGGTTAAATGAGATCTTTTTATAACAATTTTTCTTGTTGTGTATTGATGATAGAATAATATATTTTCAGGGAATAGACTTTACTATTTACTCCATAAATATGCCTTTGCAAACAGGGTAGACCCAAATCAGATGGCTACTATAGGAGCCATCAGATCAGTCTGCCTTGTTTGCTTATAGAATAATATAGATGTTATTCTATAGTTTCTGCTGTGGCAAAAAATTCATGTGTTAACCCATTCCCTCATATTGACACCTTTTGACGCCTCTGTAAAAGACCCTTTTTGAACCATTGTGACAAACAGAGCATTTGCTCCATAGGAACAAATGCTTTATTTACCACAATGATTTCAATACTACATAAAGCTTAAATTTTCCTTTTTGCTAGTAAATGCTCCGTTTCGGTAGATTTATTCAAAGAGGTAAAGGGACTAAAATAGCTTCTGAGATAATGGATTAATATGCCATTTTGAAAATTAATCAGCTGGTAATTAATATTCATGACATCATTATCTCTTACTAAATATTTATGGAGTAAAGGGTTAAAAGTGTTATACCCAATAATTTTATAAAGTTTTATAATTGATTTGATAGAAAATCATTATTTATCTTTGTAATATAGATTTAACTCTATAATGACACCTTCTTTGAAGAAGAATCCATGTTTTTTTACATTTATAGACAGTCATTTGTTTTTTCATAAATCCTGATATTCTTTGAATAATTCAAAACGGCATCCAATGATTATCTATAATGATTAAGTCTGGAAATTTAAGGGACAACCTCAGTCAATAAAAAAATATAATTGATTGGTATGAACATATCAATTTTATTACAATAGATATATGATGATACCGGTGTGTGCCAAATAGTTCAGACCCTGAATAACAGCCACACCGAGGACAATGCAGCTGTTTGAGTGTCACTACGGCTTAATTTATCAGATCAAGACTCAGATATAAAGATAAAATAATGCTTATACATAATAACTTCACACTTTGTATCATATGTGATATATTCATATAATACATTCATTCATACAAATATTCTTACATATTGATACAGTCATGGATGTTACATGTTACTATATCATAAAAACACCTTCCTATTCAGTACCAACCTCATCATAATTACCGCCTCTGAATAATGCTATACGTATTGGTTTAATTTAAAAGGAATATCATACATAGAAGACAGGAGAAAGCTATCAAATGCTGAATGCAAACCGTGCAGATCCTGACCAGACATATTCTGAAAGTGGTATCATGAATTATCGTATAATAAACTATTGGATCATACCAGATCTGGCAGATCCGACAATATTTTCTGATATAAATAGAAGCATTGAGACCAAATAAAAGTGTTTGAATTGCTGTACCTCACTCATAGTGTTGTTATATTTTGATTTTCTGATCTTTCGAGTTCATGATTTTCAATGCTTTTTGAAATAGGTTTTGATTTAGCATGCAACCGGGTGTTCATATAAAGAAATGCACTCGCGACAGACCCAAGATCGAACCCGGGTCGCCAGGTTTGCATTCATGTACTCTACCACATCGCCATAAAAACACGCTTGTACTGCAAAGCCGTACAAGTGATGATAAACATACACACTGTGACACGTAAATATCCTGTTCGATCCATTTCAATTTTCTAATTTGTGACACAGGCTGAAACTGTCTGACCTGGAACAGCACTGGTTGCAAAATATGTGAATATTAAATAAGCCTTTGTAATGAGTAATTATAAGGGATACATTATGTTGACTGATGAGATGATGTAATATGGATGATAAAGTCTACTTAATTCTTTACGCCATGAATGTTCATGTAGTAAATAATTACATCATGAATAGTAATTAGTTTTGTTGTTATAATAGCACTCTGACACAGGTATGTTTGACCATGGCATGTATACTATAAGCACACAGAGCAGACTCTTATCAGCCTCAGGTGGCTCCTACATGCATGTATGGGGACTATCAGATCTGGATCTATTCTGTTTGCAATGGTGTATGAAGGTGTATTTATGGAGTAAAGGGTTATTTTAACCCTTTACTCCATAAAAACTTAATAAAGACTTGATTTACTGGTTGATTCTTTGATCTAAACCGAAACCTTTGCAAACAGAGTAGACCCAGATCAGATGGCTCCTTAAGATGCCATCTGATAAGGGTTTGCTCTGTTTGCCAAAGGAATTATTCAGATGTGATTGTAGCTTCTGTCCCTGGTGGAAAAATCAACTAATAAATAATCATAATTTGATAAAAAAATTGTTATTGAATAATCATCATGTAACTTTAGGGTTTTCTTTGATAAGCTATCAGCAGTATGGTAGCAATCTATATCTTTAGTTGTCCTGTTCATACTTTTTCAGATGGAGGCAAAACACAAGGTGATTGTTGGTGCAGCTGCTGCACCTGCAGACATCAGAACATTGACCATTTCGCAAGATGGTGCCACGTACATACACATTACGCTATGACCTCAACTATCTTCAAGTGAATTCTTGCTTGGATCAATTGTCAAGGGGACCAACTGCCATGTTTGAACCTAGCAGCAAAACAACCTTGAAGAGCACTAAGCTGTCTACTGTGGAGGTAAGGACAGTCATTCACATACATGAGTTATTCTTTAATCAGTTACTCTGTACTCATATACCTTTGCATACGAAGTAGACCCAGTTATAATTGATCCTGTATTTATTTACTGTACATAGCATTTAATATGATTAAGCTCTATAATACCTGATCGAAGACTGTTTATGCAGCAAACATGTCATAATTATTACTAATACTAATATTATATATTTCAAGACAAACTTGAAAATCACTTTAGGGGAAGGGACCTCCATGACAAAGAGGACAAATGTGCCGTCAAAATACATGAACATTAGCAAGACCCTTTTTGCTGTGTATAAGTTCATTGTCTCATCAGGGACATGAGAGAAATCTTTCTAGCTTGCTTTTGGACGGTCAGTAGTTCTGCCTTGATGGCATCTTTGACTGGAATCAGATATAGGGATCAAGTACAAAAATCACCAAGGTCCTTGCTGGACCTGGAATTAGCTGAACATTGTCGTAACACTGAAAATCCATGTTAAACACCAATAAACAATACATTCTTATGACCCCAGCATGTCGGGAGGCATATAATCATGCTCTTGTCTGTCCATATGTACATCACATAAATGTATGAACACAATTTAGAAGAATTATTTCAAACTTGCACAGGTAAACAAGTAAAACAATCTTGGTGTGCTAATGGACAAAGAGAGGGACATTTTGTTTCAGCCATTATTACTGAAGTTAGGAACTGAAGAATGTTCTAAATCACTACTGTAGAAAATTTGCTCACATCTTACAGTTTCGATGACTGCTGTCATTGTCTTCAAACAGTCATCGAAACTGTAAGATGTGAGCATATTTTCTACAGTAGTGATTTAGAACATTCTTTATATTGGATTTAACCTACTGAATGAACACTTTCAAGAATAGTACAAGTTTAAATCTGGGTCTGATAAGAAACGTGTTAGCTGAATGCAGGCCGAAATCAATGCATAAATGTTCTGTTGGAACTTTCTGTATTAAGTTTACCCTGTTTTAAGCAACCACCTGCCTTTTAACCCTTTCCTCCATAATATTGATGTATGAAATAATGATGTAATAATTATTAATCAGATTCATTTGTTATAATAACACTTTGGTACGCGATGTTTTGGCCATGGCAGAAACTGTAGAATAATATCAATATTATATCATAAGCAAACAGAGCAGAACCTGATCAGACGGCTTCTATAGAAGCCATCTGATCTGGATCTACTCTGTTTGCAAAGGCGTCTTTATGGAGTAAAGCGTAAATAATGTACAATACATAAATGGTACATGTAGTTAAACCGGTTCTATTTTAGTACAGTTATATAAGTTCCACAGTTAGCCGTTATTGTGTTGTCGAACCGTCTACATAAATCATTCGAAGGCATTGGACGATTAGTTTTAACATATTTTATTCGTAAATATTTCCATGAAAACTGTATTGATCATATAAATGAAACATGTTGGAAATAAAAGCAAGACTGCTTATTGTGTTTCTGTCCCTATTGTTCGATTGTATTGGTATTAGTAGGTTTATAAAATACAAGTGTACATAAATTATGTTTTAATTAAATTGGATAATTGAAGATTGTTGTTCGAGACAAAAGCATACTTAGTATACATGTATACGAATTCTGAAAGTATGAGACCCTTTGAAAGCAAAGGCAAGGGTAGCAATGGAAAACAGAGACAATTGCACTAATGCGTCAGTTCATAAGTAGTTATTTAATGTGCAGCACTACATTCTGGCATCGGCTTATGCGGTATTCAATTTTCATAACTAAAATCATTGAAACTGATGGTGTATAAGACTACAAATAATAACAGCACTGAGGATGAATTCTGATATTGACACATTAAAACATTAATTGACGTTTGTATCCTATAAAACACGTATCACAGCTGTTGATAATTCCAATGTGTTAAGAAGGTATGATTCAAAAGATTTGTATACGTTTTGTATGATACACAACACTCATTAATTGTAAGGCGACTTCTATGTAATGGTAACATTTGGTGACATTTACAATTGGAGCACTCTCGGTGAAAGGATATCATTTTTTTTCTTATTTGTTTTTTCTTTCCTTATTTGTTCCTCTAAATATGGACTCAACTGGATGCCGAAGGTCCCATCGATCCGCTCTACTCTATCTTTAGCTAAGCCAGTAAAAACGGCTTGTCTTAAATAGGTTTGACTATTACACAAATTTTGATAGGGGTGTGAGTAAAGTTTGACAGTAGATGGCGAGGACGCGTGAAGCGGCTTTCGAGGAGTATACACATGCACTGAATTTTATAGTTTACAGATGCAGCGAGATTCAAACAGTATATAGCTACGAGTACATCGAAATGCATAATGCATGTATATAATAGTACACATATGCAATGAAATTCGTACAGTATACAGATACAATGAAATTTATACAGTATATACATATATACAGTGACCTTTATATAGTATACAGATGCAATGGTATTTAAAGGCACGTGAGTACAATATGCTTTACAGTATATTCGCCTATTTTGTGATTTAAGTTCAAAATGATAAAAAAAATGCAATAGGGGGAATAAACAAGTTAAGTTCTAGTTACCTTCGCCCATTTGAAGCATCTTTCACTTGTATAAGCCCGATATGACGAGCAAGCTGTGAAGCAATTCACAAGGAATGCACCGAATAATAGTTTGTGTATTGAACAACACCAACGGAAGCTTATTAAGTGAAAATAAAACTTATCGTTCCAAAATTGCAATATAAAATATGTTTTATTTGAAAGTATAAAGATAAGCAGCCATGCACCACGCAAAACATGCACCGCTACAAATAGTGCAGTCCCAGATCAGACGCCGCCTTGATCAGGCACTTCACTGTTTGTCTCAAACTCTGTTTCTATATCTGTGCTTTATTCCTTTGGAATTTGCATTTATTTATCTCATTTCCTTTTTTACCGACTTATTTAACAAAATTGGTTTGCAGACGACAATAAGAAATATGACGCCGAAAGAGCTAATGGATAAAAACAGGTGATTAGGGCGAGAGTGTCAAGCTGTTATCTCTTTGATGTGTTCATGTTAGAAATAATGAATGTATGAATATCAGTGGTGGACTTTGGTCGGTTCAACTATGTGTCGCTGTCAATTTGGTTATCCATTGTTGATTGACTACGATCTGAATATATACAAGTTCTTGATCATCGAGAATAACGAATGATGTAAAACTATTGTATGCACGCTTTTAAAAATGCAGGTAAATCGTTAGATTTACGCTAAACCTAAAACACCTACAGAAATACACAGCTGTGAACTGTAACCACATTCAGACTGCTACTTTAATGTCATAATGTCTTTATTTAAGTATTTAACCTATACTACCTTTTAATGCCTTTGCAAACAGAGTAAACCCATATCAGACAGATCCTGTATGAGCCGTCTGATCAGGGTCTGCTCTGTTTGCTTATGATACAATATAGATCTGATTCTACAGTTTCTGACATGCCAAAATGTCCTGTGTTAGTATAGCATTATCTCAATTAATCTAATTAATGAAGTAAATGTTAAAAGCATCAACATCTAATAAAAAAGTTGTACATGTATACCATTTTATAATGTGTCATCAAACGGACATTCAGTATTGTTGGTATAACAGTCTAGCAAAGTCATTGATATGTTACCATTATATCTCACAGTAGTGACACCCTGCTGTGTTGTTTTTGTGTCATGACATCCAAATAGTATAAGCATTGACTTGTTTAATGAACACATACTCGTAATGTAATCAAGACGGGCCTAAGACAGGCAATGCACCCAACCAGGAAATAGGGTTATCTGCATGACATATACCACAGTAAGATACCTTTAGATTTCATTACATGTGCTCTTATTTCTGCGATTAAAGTTGGACTGTCCAATTTCAGCAAAATAAAACAAACTAATACAGCTTGGGTACTGATCATAAGCAGTTAATAAATATAGGCAAACGTTTGAATATATTGGATGATTGCATCTTAACCCTTTACCCAATAGCCTGTTTCTAGTTTTCAAGACATATGACCACTTAAAGCAGGTTGAAAGTAAAGCAGAATGCGCCTTAAGGCGCATTCTGCTTTACTTTCAGCCTGCTTTAAGCTACCACCTACTAGGATATAGAAAATATTTATTATGCAATATGTTCATGACTGTATGAATTTGAACTATTTTCTTCAGCGGAGGAATAAATCAAACACGCTAAAAGCCGCTTCTATCTGTTCTGTTTGTAAATGTCTAATCTGTGAGTCCATTTCTTGTTATTAAGTCATTGGAATTTGCAAGTGAAGGTAATGTCTTTCAAATAAAGTTGGCTATTTTCTGACTGAAACAATCCCCATTATTTTAATCTAAAGGGGTGCATCAGAATGATGTTTGTAAACAAACAGTGTTGATGCTTGATGCTGATGAGAGAACCTCTAGGAATCCACTCATCAAAACAAACACAGATATGAGAAACCCTAGGAATCCACTCATCAAAGTCAACACAGATGATAGAACCTCTAGGAATCCACTCACCAATGTCAACACAGATGATAGAACCTCTAGGAATCCACTCATCAATGTCAACACAGATAAGAAGACCTCTAGAAATTCACTCATAAATGTCAACACAGATGAGAGAACCTCTAGGAATCCACTCATCAATGTCAACACAGATTAAATAACCTCTAGGAATCCACTCAACAAAGTCAACACAGATGAGAGAACTTTTTGGAATCCACTCATCAAAGTCAACACAGATGAGAGAATTTCTTGGAATTAACTCATCAAAGTTAACACAGATGGGAGGACCTCTAGGAATCCACTCATCAATATCAACACAGATGAAAGAACCTCTAGGAATCCACTCATCAAGGTCAACACAGATGAAAGAACTTCTAGGAATCCACTCATCAAGGTCAACACAGATGAGAGAACCTCTAGGAATCCACTCATCAAAGTCAACACAGATGAGAGAACCTCTAGGAATCAACTCATTAATGTCAACACAGATGAAAGAACCTCTATGAATCCACTCATAATTGTCAACACAGATGAGAGAACCTCTAGGAATCCACTCATAATTGTCAACACAGATGAGAGAACCTTTTGGAATCCACTCATCAATGTCAACACAGATGAGAGAACCTACAGGAATCCACTCATCAAAGTCAACACAGATTAAAGAACCTTTTGGATTCCACTCATCAAAGTAAACACAGATGCGATAACCTCTAGTAATCAACTCATTAATGTCAACACAGATGAAAGAACCTCTTTGAATCCACTCACCAAAGTCAACACAGATGAGAGAACCTCTAGGAATCCACTCACCAATGTCAACACAGATGAGAGAACCTTTTGGAATCCACTCATCAATGTCAACACAGATGAGAGAACCTACAGGAATCCACTCATCAAAGTCAACACAGATTAAAGAACCTTTTGGATTCCACTCATCAAAGTAAACACAGATGCGATAACCTCTAGTAATCAACTCATTAATGTCAACACAGATGAAAGAACCTCTTTGAATCCACTCACCAAAGTCAACACAGATGGGAGAACCTCTAGGAATCCACTCATCAAGGTCAACACAGATGAGAGAATCTCTAGGAATCCACTCAATAAAGTCAACACAGATGAGAGAACCTTTGGAATCCTCTCATCAAAGTAAACACAGATGCTTATGAACACAAACTAATGCGTTAATGGTTTGGTTTGGTTTTGATCGGGGTTTACGTCGTTTTAACAGTATTTCAATCATATCACAAATTACAGATGGAGGAAGATCCTATAGGATCTTTGTTTCGTGCACAGAAGAACATCCGGGTATTAAGGTTCAGCATTTAAGATGTTTTTAGTTCATACACATTATCTAAATACTTTTGTTGATAAATCTCAAGAATCACTTCAGTAATGCAATGGCGATCAACAAAATCTGAAGATATCCGGATGTGGGGTCTACTCGGAGCGAGCGCCACCTACACATTGAATTTGGGGAGATAACCGTATAAAGTCACCCATTAGCCGATGTCTTTTATAATGGCATTATGAACATGGTTTTGCAGGTGACATAGCATAAACAGATCAGATCCTGATCAGAAAGTTCTCTAAATTTTCTACGCCTGCTTGTGTGTGTGCATGCGTGCGTGTGCGTGTTTGTGCGTGCGTGCGTGCGTGCGTGTGTGTTTTATGAAACAATCCTAAGTTGGAGGGCTTTTCAAAGCCCGTTCTGTAAACTACAGGGTCTTTTCAACAACGAAGATAGAGTTTATAACATTGTGGGATTTCATAACATTGTCGCATTTCAACCAGTTTTGTAATCATTTTATTACAATTCCGGTTGTTATTACAATTCAGGTTGTAACAATGTTCTGTTTGCTTATGAACAATATAGATCGGAGTCTTCCTCCGTTTCAGCTATGGTAAAAACCTCTCGTGTTAACCCTTTCGCTGCCAATGCCGGATCTGTGATTACCTATGCAAACAGTTTGGATCCAGATGAGACGCCGAGTAACTCGGCGTCTCATCAGGATCCAAGCTGTTTGTTACTGTTACTATGTTTTTGAAACAAAGATGACGAAAATCAAAAGAATGAAAATTTGTAGCAGACGACAAAGTTAGCAGACGACAGAGTTTGGCAGCGAAAGGGTTAAAAATGCTGTTATTATGCGACTAATTGATATCTGTACAGTCATTGTTTCTTACGAGACCGTTATGTTATACGATTTATGCACTAATGAATTAGATTCAATCGGTTGCAGCTGTACGTTTCGTTCTGTTATTGTTCTCGTTCTCAAATGTTCCGAAGTCTGACTGTAAAAGGTTCATTTCTCTATGTTCATCTTCACCCATTGTGTCATTGGGAATTGAAGCCATTTTCTGAGTTGCAGCTGACACCACAGCAAGAAGGGCGAATACCATGGCACAGACAAGTGAATAACTTCCGACGACTACAAACTGAAAGCATATGATTATGTTACTTTTGTGTTTCAAGTGTATAAACAATGTATATCATACATGTGTCCGAATTACAAACGGTTATTTCAAATCACAATTATATTGCCCAGCTAACAGTAACAAATGTTCATTACAAATTATTTTTATGAAACGATTTTACTATTATAATATGAAACGAGCTTTAGCGAGTGTAATATTCATTAAAGTAAACGAGTTTTATGAAAACGATTTGTAATGAACACGAATGTAAGATTCTTTTTTATTACATAGCCCTTAAAAAGTGCCATAGGAAGTGAAACCGACTATATTATTTATTACTATTATACAACAATCATATAGCACTCTTTTCAAACAGGATATGTACGTTCAAAAGTGCTGAACATGGATGAACTAACTGACCGGAACGAACCACATGATTATCTATCAAGGCAATAAAATATATATAATAAATATACAATAGATATACAATCACTAGCCGGAAGGAACCGCATAATTGTCTATCCGGTCAATGAAGGATATACAAACGATAAACAATATAGTTATATGAAATCATTAACCCGAAGTAACCGCATAATTGTCTATCCAGTCAATGAAAGGTATGCACTATATAAACACTAGACATTAAATCACTGACCGGAATGAACCGCATCATTGTCTATCCAGTCAATGAAAGATATGCGATAGATATACAATACATATAAAATCACTAACCAGTCGGAACCACATGATTATATACCCGGTCAATGAAAGATATGCAATATATATACAATAAATTTAAAATCACTAACCGGTAGGAACCACATGAATGTAATATATTTGACGGCTGTTTACATTGTTTACAGCGTAGTACAGCCGGCTTCCAACTGCTCATTTGCAATAAAACTGCACTAATTAATTCATTCCCATGATTTACGGCACTCTGTTTCGGCACTCCCACACGGCAGATTATGTGATAAATCAGTATAATACGTTTTGAAGTCAGTGTTAAGTAACCTCGTATAATTTAAGGAAACCCCATCAAGATCTTTCTTTGGAACACATCGTCTTTTTTCATGTTGAGGAGACACAGCAAACAACGTGTTACTGGTAGCAACCATTCACATAGATGGGTTCAGCACACATTAAACACTCTGACCAGAGTCTACACTGTTTGGCTGTGTCTCTTTTCAGGGGCATTACACACAGAGTGTTACACACAGATCGTTTACTGTAACTAAGCAGCAGATATTGTTCATTATTTCAGTCTTAACTAATCATTCGTATTCTCGTTCCAATTAACTCATAAATAGCAATACTTAATTGACACAATTTAAATAATCAGACATATTTGCTAATAATGGTGCGTACTCAAATACTAAAATCGCCATTTCTCAACTAAACCCACTATTGTGACGAATCTTTGGTCGAGATGCAAATGAATTTAACCCAATCATTCATAGTCTATTTTAGACCTAACCAGTTTGAATAAATCTAATGAAAAAGGGTCATTTACGAGAAAAAAGGAAACTTTTAGAATTGATTAGTTTTGAAACCATTGTGGTAAATAGATGTGTATTTATCACAGTGGTTTCCAAAAGAGACTTTTACAAAGATGTCAAAAGGCGTTAGTATTAGGGAATGGCATAACGAAATTTAATGCAAAATTCACCCATCATACTAAAGGTTAATTGGGTTAATCTATGTATGTATCAATTAAAATTCTAGTACATGTATATGCAATTATTCATATTTCGATTTGTTATACCTAAGAAGTAACCAAATGTACAGTAAAATCTATCTGAAGTGACCTCATAATAAACATAGATGTGTATATTTAAAAGAGAGTAGCTATTCAATAGAGGGTGAAAGCAATGCAGAAAGCTCCTATAGGTGCTCCTGTAGTTATATCTGCAGAACTTTGCTCTGCATTACGGTACCACCTGCCTCCTTTTTTAGGTCGCATTCCCTCATATTGCTTTTTGACGCTTCTGTAAAGGCTACTTCTTGAAACCAATGTGATAATTACAGCATTTACGCCAGATGAGCAATTGCTTGATTTATCATAATGGTTTTAAAACTCAACAATGTCAATGTCTTCCTTTTTGTGGTAAAGTTTCCTTTTCGGTAGATTTATTCAAAGAAGTTTGATCTAAACATAACTTATGTGGGAATGGGGTGAGAGGGTTTTTACTATTGAGGGTCCCTTCTTCGCTCGACACGGTGGCCAAGCGATACGCTCGACACGGTGGCCAAGCGATACTCTCGACACGGTGGCCAAGCGATACTCTCGACACGGTGGCCAAGCGATACTCTCAACACGGTGGCCAAGCGATACTCTCGACACGGTGGCCAAGCGATACGCTCGACACGGTGGCCAAGCGATACTCTCGACACGGTGGCCAAGCGATACTCTCAACACGGTGGCCAAGCGATACTCTTGACACAGTGGCCAAGTGATACTCTCGACACGGTGGCCAAGCGATACGCTCGACACGGTGGCCAAGCGATACTCTCGACACGGTGGCCAAGCGATACTCTCGACACGGTGGCCAAGCGATACTCTCGACACGGTGGCCAACAAACGATACGCTCGACACGGTGGCCAAGCGATACGCTCGACACGGTGGCCAAGCGATACGCTCGACACGGTGGCCAAGCGATACGTTCGACACGGTGGCCAAGCGATACGTTCGACACGGTGGCCAAGCGATACGCTGACATCATAACTAGTTTTACCTGTGTCCTGATTCCGATCCCTAACCCAGCCTCGTCAATTACTATCGCTGTGAAGAGGGACTCTACCACCAATGCTAGAAACATGTTACACCCAAACACAAAACCATACGATGTACCGTTAACAGCCTTTGCGATCTCCGCTCTAAAATATAGTTGATGTAAAGTAAAAACCCTCTAACACACTAGGGGCATCCATAGTCAAAACATAAATACAATGACACTTCTATATAGCGACCTCCAACATACATCTTATTTATTCGTGGAGGCAGTTTGTAATTAAAGCAGATCGAACGTTATGTAGAAAACTGCTGTAGGAGCTTTCTGTAATATTTTCGTCCCGCATTATCCCATTATTGACGCCTTTTGATGCCTTTGTAAAAGTCTGTGAAACACTGTGATAAATCTAAGGAAAATGAGAGTTTAATAATAAAAAAAAAGTGTTAAGACTTGTGTATTTTATAAACCATTGTGATAGATAGAGCATTTGCTCGTAATTAGTAAATGCTTTTTTATCACACTGGTTTCAGAAAGTGACTTTTACAGAGGCGTCAAAATGCGTCTATTTGACGCAATGGTTTATGCAGGACAAAATTGTAAAGAAAGCTCCACTACTAGGAGTTAAACCCTTTCCTCCATAAATACGCATTTCTACGCCTCTTTTAAAACTACTTTTTGAAACCATTGTGATGAATAAAACATCCGATCCTATTGAACAAATGCTCTATTTTTTCACAATGGTTTCAAAACTACACAATTCTAGCACTTTCCTATCTTCTAGTTAATGCTCCTTTTAGGTAGATTCATTTGAAGAGTTTGGGTCTAAAATAGCCTATGTGGGAATGGTTTAAGATGATCGGGCTTATTTATAAAGTGGTCATAATATATACGAATCTCCAAGATAGGTGGTTGCATTATGAAGGGTAAAGTTAATGAAGAAAGCTAAAATAATGTGTTTGAGGGGGTGGGTGTGAACAAACGAAAACAAGGGATGGTGATAAGAGGATTAATTAGGCACTGTATGCTTATGAGGTTTATACCCTGATGTCCGGTCTTAGCCGAATACTGATGACGGATATGTCAATGAACGTTAACCCATTACCTCATAGGCTATTTTTAGATACAATCTCTTTGAATTAATCTACCGAAAAGGAGCATTAATTAGAGAAAAGGATTTTTTTTAGAATTTTGTAGTTTGAAACCATTGTGATAAATAGAGCATTTGCTCCTATAGGAGCAAATGCTCTATTTATCACAATGGTTTCACAAAGTGACTTTTATAGAGTCGTCAAAAGTCGTCAATATGGGGGAATGGGTTAAACATGACCATGCTTATCTCAAACAATTGCGTCTAATCGTGAAAATGAAACCAACAAAATGGATATCTCAAACGGACACTTAAACGTGTCACTTAAGAGAAAGTTTACTATATCTTTACAATATAGTCTCTCTAAAGCAATCACATAATCAATTAGCACAGGAGTCTTAAAACTGTGGGTATGTTAATTAACCCATTACCTCATAGGCTATGTTTAGACCCAATCCTTTTGAATAAACCCACCGAAAAGGATAATTTACAAGAGAACAGGAACATTTCAGAATTGTGTAGTTTTGAATACATTGTGATAGATAGAGCATTTCTCTTATGAAGCAAATGCTCTATTTATCACAATGGTTTGGAAAAGTGACTTTAATAGATGCATCAAACGGCGTCAATATGAGGGTTTCAGTCTAACTCGGGTGTTACGTCGTTTTAACCCTTCGCTTGCTGAATTTTAAAATATATTTCTCCTTTTTTACCCATGCCCTGTTGTATAATTACATATATATTCACTGTGTACAAGTATTTCGCTGTGAAATCACTGCTGTGGAGTGCACTGGTTGCACAATTAACTTGTAAATAGTGCAGATCCTGATGAGACAGCTCCTGCAGGAGCTGTCTCATCTGGGTCTTCACTATTTACAGGTACGTATATTGACGTGAATGGCAAGCGAAGGGTTAACAGCATTTCAGTCACATCACGCTGCCTATCTAATTACGGCTGGAGGAAGACCCAATAGGTTCAATGCACGGAACAAGTTGCATTGTTTCGTGCACAGATGAACAGCCAGGTAGAACCACCGATCTACCGCAATCCAGTTGGAAGACCTCCTTAAAAGAAATATCCAAATGCCCAGACCGGGATTCGAATCCACAGCTAAACGATTGTCAGTTGAAGACCATAACCACACGGCCACGGAGCAAATGCTCTATTTATCACAATGGTTTAAAAACTTAACAATTCTAAAATGTTCCTTTTCTGTAGTAAATGCTCCTTTTTGGTAGATTTATTCAAGATGGTCGGATCTAGAAATAGCCTATGAGGAAATGAGTTAATCTGTCATGTACCTTATCCTGCATACCGCGACTTTAATCACGTTCGCAATTGCAAACAATTTGGAGCCATATGAAACGCCGAGTGACACCGTTTTGTCCAGAGGTTGTATCATTTCACTTACTTAGTAGATTTTCAAAAGTTTGATTGAATCGGAAGTAGTCTAAATTGAACAGATGCAAACCTGAGCAGACATTGTGTTTAACAGGAGAATAAGGCTTAAAAATCCAGAAACAGTCTTTGCCTATTCGTAAACTCCATAAATATGCCTTTTATGCATTGGCGAACAGAGTAGACCTAGAGCAGACCGTCTGATCAGGGTCTACTCTGTTTGCTTATGATCTTATGTAGATATTATTCTACAGTTTCGACCAAGGCCAAAACTTTCTGTGTCCATGTGCTATAATAACAAATTAATCTAATTAATATTTGTGATTTTCTTATTTCTGACATAAATATTCATGGAGAAAGGGGTTAAGCGGGCATTTAAGTACCTACATCTCTATGGTCAGCCCCAGTTGTACAACAACCTTGAGCAACACGAACAATCCATAGGCAGTCCAGATATTGCTCGTTACACCACTCAAAATGAAACACACCCCTTTCAAAATACAAAGCACCGTCATAATAAGTTCTGTTCTTTGTGCTTTCGTCCAGTCGGTCGGCAGAAATGCCAGAGCTCCGGTGAACAGAAATCCTGAAAAATGGAAATATTACCAAATCAAGATACCCCACCCCGCCTTTAGCATAATCACTATATTTGAATACAGTAGATTTTTGTTCTCAAGTGGTTATCAAGTCCCTACAATGAACGTATATTTTCAATAATGTCATAAAACTTGGCATTTGTTATGCTCAGTCATTATTATGAAGATTAGCAATTTGAACTTATTCCGAAAAATGCCCCTGTGATACAAACTAAACCGATTTCATCAATACGTATACTCTTTGTTCTACAACAAAGTATTATCGGCCTTTTCCGTTCAACTTTTCCGCGTTTTGCCGATGAGCATCCGATCCCTCCTTTGCTGATGTAACAGCTGTTTTCGGAGAGGAAGGGTGGGGGCTTCTGATCAATGTCTTGCCTGCTTGCTAGCATTCACCAGATCTGATTCTCTTTATTATAGCAAGAAAGTTTGATAAATAAAAAAGACGGGTAATAATTAGACTGATTTATGTTAAACTGGGCATGAATATTCATGGGGGAAATGGGTAACGAGTAACGTTTCTTTACTTTCTAAAATGACAACAATATTCCACCTTCGATATTTCATTATAACTATTCTGTCAATGGATATTCAGTAGGTATTGAAATTTGAATTGAACATAGAACAGACAAAGGGTTAAAAATTCTGAAGGGAGGTGATCCCCCGAGAGCAAAAATTGCAACACAAAAAGAGAAAATTGCAGACTCGGTTTTATTGAGTCTGTTCATGAACAGTAATTGAAAGTGCAACACTGCTCACGCCCCCTAGCACCGGCTTAAGCGGTATTCAATTTTCAAAACAAGAAGTACTGAAATTCATGATCTCGAAGGACTCCGTGAATATTCATGTAAGAAGTAACGGCATCAAAACTATTAAGTAGGTGGAGTTTTACAATGGTATAAGAACACATAATGTTGGGCCATGTCAGACAGTGTAGAATCGGATCTACCTTCATTACTAGGCAAATATAACAGACCCCGCTCAAATGGGCTCCTACTAAAACAGTCTATTTCGGACCTAAGCTGTGTTTACAAATGTGTTAAACTGCTTACCTAGGAAGTATAGTAGAACCTGTCTTAACCCTTTCCCTCATATTGACGACTTTTGGCGACTCTGTAAAAGTCATTTTGTGAAACCATTGTGATAAATTGAGCATTTGCTCCTATAGGAGCAAATGCTCTATTTATCACAATGGTTTCAAACTACAGAATTCTAAAATTTTCCTTTTTTCTAGTTAATGCTCCTTTTCGGTAGATTTATTCAAAGAGGTTGTGTCTAAAAATCGCCTATGAGGTAATGGGTTAAGCGACTATCAAACAGGGTATAATTATGGGCCTATAAGGCAGGCGGTTGCTGAATAAGGTCAAATATAATGCAGAAAGCTCCTATAGGAGCTTTTTGCATTACTTTTGCCCTGTATCAAGCAACCATCGGCTTTTTAAGACTCCTAAGTTAAATAAATAAAGGATCGCTTAAGACAGGTTCTACTGTAAAATGGTTAAATACTCACCAATAATGCGCTTATTTCCATTTTTATAAATACAGAAGTATAGTTCATCGTTAATGTTGTTTTCATTATACTCCTCATCTGTTTATTAATGCCTTTCCCAAATATGTATATTTCCCTGAATGCTTATTAACCCTTTCCCTGTTCAGTATTCTTGTATAACAAAATGACAGTATGAATGTGTATTGCCTCAATATTTGTAATATAAACATTTAATGGAATTTGTTTGCTTTGACAAAAACTGTAAAATCAGATCCATACCATGTCAAAAGCCATTAGAGCAGACTCGAGCCGTCTGATCTGAGTATACTCTGTTTGCAAATGCGTAAAAAAGCGTTTATATGAGGGAAAGGGTGAACCAGAATTATTTATTTACCTGAAATGCATAATTACCTGAATGCATACTTACCATATATACTTATTTACCAGAAATATCTAATCACTAGAGATATATATTTACCGGAATATACCATATGAATTAACAATGAACCTTTGACCTGACAAACTCGCATTCGCAAACAGAGTAGATTAGAAGTCTGATAGGAGCCTTCTTTGGTTTACCTATAGACTACTATACATAGATATGGTTCTACACTTTGTTTACCTATAGACTACTATACGTAGATATGGTTCTACACTCTGTGTTATTGTCAAACTTCCTGTGTGCATGTGTCATTAAAACTATTATTACTGGTGTCATTATGCAGCAGTATAGCAAAACCCTTCTAACGCGACCGCTTAAAAGATATCAAATTTCGGATTGGCAGAGGCAGGTGGTAGCTTAACCCTTAGCCTGCTAAACTCGACCTAACTGACATTCCAAACAGCTTGGATCCGGATGAGACACCGAGTATCTCGGCATCTCATCAGGATCCAAGCTGTTTGACACTCTGTTAATAGTATCTCAAAGGCTTGAACAATCACAAGTAAGTGACGACGGCAACAGATCGGAGCTTAAGCAGACCTCGTTTTCATTGCAGGCTAAGGGTTACTACAGGGCGAACGTCTCGCAAACAGTCGAGACTAAGCTGTCTGTGTTACGGTCGCCTGGCATTAACCCTTGGACCTACTGAGTAAATCAGTTTAGATGCTGATGCGGCGACTAATTTTGATCCAAACTGTTCGCAAAGATGGTTACAGACGAGTATATGCAGTAGGCTTAATGTTAAACAGTCTTGTACTTTTTAAAACCTTTTCCCTCATATTGACGCCTTTTGGCACCTCTGTAAAAACACTTTTTGAAACTGTTTTGAAACTATTGTGAAAAATAGAGCATTTGCTCCTATGGAGCAAATGCTCTTTTTATCACAATCTTTTCAAAAATACTACAAAATTCTAAACTTTTTCTTTTCTCTAGTTAATGCTCCTTTTCGGTAGATTCATTCAAAGAGGTTGGATCTAAAAATAGCATATGAGGGAATGGATTAAAGAGACTCGTGTTTATTTACTGAGTTGTTGCCTTATTGTACCCTACCTGCTATTGTTGCTGCCAGTTCAACAGCGCCGTTATTTATAGTGTCGGTTGATATCAGATTCCAAATATTCTGCGCGTAATTACCGATTTGAAAGTTCCCAAGAGATGCAAATACCCAAAAGAAAGACCATATTTTCACAGTACGCGGAGAATATGAACACATCTGATTGCGAAATGTACAAGCTAAAGAGTTATAGGTACTATATATTTTGCCTCTACATTCTAATATAATATGTCCATTTGGCACATAAGAGGCTTCCGTTTCGTTTTCTACCTCAGTATTTTCCCCTGTTCTTGGTAAACAAAGAGCGGTGATAAATGACAATGAAACATTGCAAAATGTGAAAAGCGTAAGTTGATCAAGGTCTAAAATTCCAACGGATATAAATAGCTGTCCGAAAAGGCTGGACAATATTCTCCCACTCAAGAGAGAACACCTCAGCATACTCGCCACTAGCGAGTAACGGTTCCTGTCCACAGCTGGATATAGGTAGGAATGATATCCAATTTCCGTTGCCATAGAAATTCCTATTAACACTTGTGCGATTGTTATTGTTTTGATGTCTGTTGTCCATAAAGTGAGCGCCCAAGCAACAATTAAGGCGGCACCACCAATGACAATAATGGGCTTGTATCTGAGGTAGTCCGTGAACAATAAAACCGGAAGCAATCCCAATAAGTATGCGTACGTATTACTTGGATATAAGCGGCTATTAACCGTATCCATGGAAATAAGTTTGTTGTCCGTAAAATACATTGTCAGGTAGGAATCAGTTGGCCTGAATTCTTTAAAAAGTCCATGGGTACAAATAAGCAATGTCACAAGTCCCCAGTGCATAGTGCAATCCGTGTATACTCTACAATATAACGGTACTGTGTTTCAAGAAGATTCAATGATGCCGTTTTAAACACCTTACACCGTTTAGGACATTCATCCGAACAATGATCCTTTGAATTACTAACAGTAACAATTGGATACCTCGAAAGTTTAGTAAAGAGAAATTTATGCGTTTTAGGTAGGTGGCTGCTTAATGCAAGAGGAGCTTTCTGCATGACTTTCAACCTGCATTAAGATGCCACCTTCCTAAAGAACGATAGTGATACGTGTATTAGTGTTGGAACTATCAGGGATTTAATGTATCTGTAAACTATTGTGGGATGTGGTAGCCTGGTAGGTCACTTACATGTATCTATTAACCCTTGCAGTGTCGGCAGTGTCGTCTGCCTGGTACATTTTCGTCTCTTTAAAGCGTTAGAGTGGGCGCATGTTCAATTTTCTTTATAAAATGAAATAATAAACAGAGTGACACACAATTTGGATCCTGGTGAGTTGCCGAGTTACTCGGTGTCCCATCGTAACCCCAACTGTTTGCATAATTATACTGTACTCCCTCTCTACAACGACACCCTTTGGGATACGAAGATTGCATGTGTTGTTCAGAGGGAGTTGTTATCGGGAGGGAAAATCAAACATAATTAGCGTGTTTGCAGATCCCCAGATAAGGTGTATTTCGAGAACTAAAACCGTTATGGCTCAATCAAACCCTATGTTGTGACCACTCTTTAGAATCGTCACAAAGTGGCGATTCTAAAGAGTGGTCACAACATAGGGTTTGATGGAGGCATAAAGAAAATACGATGGAAAAAAGTTGTTTCTGGAGCCAGGTTGTTTCGGAAACAGTCACATGCGTTGTTGTAAGGAGGGAATCGTTATTGAGAGGGCCGTTGTAGGGAGGGAGCACTGTAGTATTACATACCCGTCTTCATGGCACTGAAGGGGTTTATATTAGATATGATGCGTTCGGCTTTTTACATTGGTACATATCAATATCTGGTTTTACTGGCTGCTAACCAGTTACATTGGAAAATATTTACTTTATATTCTTTCCTATCACTATTAACAAGTCAAGTAAAATAGATTTTTAGATACTGCTATTTGGTATAAATAAATTCAACGACACAAACTTTCCCATGCATACATTATGCGATCAATTATGTGCATATCTTACAATTGAAAATAATACATGTTTCCTAAATGAAGCTACAGTGTATTTTGGCCTACCCTGAGGGCGACTTTTGTCGTCGATATGTATTTCTAAATGAGACACATACAAGTAATAACTTGGTGGTAATAATCGATATCCAACCTAGTTGACACTCGGTCCAGCAGTAGAAAAACAACAATATAGTTTTGGTATCTGTTTTAACCATTTCCCTGTTCTATGTTTATTACAAATTTCAATACCTACTGCATAGTCATGTTAAAAGTGGTTACAACGAAATATGGAAAGTAGAACATTGTTTCCATTTTAGAAAGTAAGGAAAACGATTTTTCAAATTCTATAAGCAAACAGAGTAGATCCTGATCAGACGGCTCACATAGGAGTCTACACTGTTTGCAAATTCATGAAAACGCGTTTATATGAGGACAAGGGGTTAATACGAAACAACCTCGATTTGGACGGTAGATAACCGTCCAGCAGGCTATGGATTAATAAGCAGCCTGAGGAGTATGTAGATTGATGTACATGTATGTACAGTTGAACTCCGATATCTCGAACTCGGATAACTCGAACTTCGGAATAACTCGAACTAAAAGTTCGGTCCTTCCAATATCTTACAATACAGAATAGCTCTAAAATGTATCACTACTCGTATCTAGAAACAAATTTCACAGCTTAATGTAGGTCTACAGTAATGCTGAAAGCTCCTACAGGAGCTTTCAGCATTACTGTAGACCTGCATTAAGCTATGAACTTGAGAAATTGTCCAGATTAGAAATCGGATAACTCGTACTTCTGTTATCTCGAACTAATTTATATAGTCCCTTGTAGTTCGAGATATGGAAGTTCAACTGTATATTGATGGTTATGTGTTTACTCTATGAATATTTCATGAAAAGTAATAATTACACTATGAATATTTCATGAAAAGTAATAATTACTCTATGAATATTTCATGAAAAGTAATAATTACACTATGAATATTTCATGAAAAGTTATAATTACTCTTTGAATATTTCATGAAAAAGTAATAATGTTATCTTGAATATTAATCATATCAATTTTTATAACACGATACGGAAACAGGGAGTTTTGATTATGGCAGAAACTATAGAATCATATCTATATTATATCAGAAGCAAACAAACCGGTCCCTTGTCAGACGGCTCATACCGAATCCGTCTGATCTAGTGCTGAACGGTTACTGGGAATTTGTAACCGTTTAATCGGGATTATTACCGCGATAAACCGCGATAAACTGGCTAATCGGGGCTCACAATCAACGAGTACACCGTAAATCTTTGTACTAAAATGCGACTGCATATATCAACATATAATGAAAGAGCAATGAGAAGGATCATTGTTATAATTGATAAACGCTCATAATTATTACCTAATTTTAATATGTTTCTGCGCACAAGAAATGTCACAGATGTTCAAACTTCAAACACATGTATTTCTGCCATTGTTTACAACTATCAGCTGAGAATACGGTACATATGTAATGGCTGCAGGGAACTTCTCAAAATACATTAACTATATTGCGGGAAGCGCTAAAGCTTGTGTTATGCATAAACCGAGCGTGACTTCAAACTTGAGAAAAGAAATAGAATTTTGATGACATATGTTATCATTATAACGTCTTATCATAATCAAGTTAATCTGTTATTTTCGTCACAATTCATTCGAAATCTTTCAAACCAACGACTTTTAAAAATTACTACATGTGAGAAATAACTATAGTGAAGAAGAAAATCGATCCGTTTGATGTGCTAATCAGAACAACCAACAAACAAATAGTTTTGAAGCAAATACATATGCTTCAACAGTTTTATTGAATATGAAAACAAATTTAAAAGTATGTTTATGACTGCTGTAACCTTTAGCACTCTACTGACGAACTAAAGGAAGTAACCAGTCCGGTCAACCGGTTACGGATTTTGTAAACTGTTAATCGCCATTTCGTAATCGACAACGGTTAAGCGGATATCGTTTCAACACTAGTCTGATCTGGGTCTATTCTATCAACACTAGACTGATCTGGGTATATTCTATCAACCAGACTTTTTCATGGATCCGGTTTACCTGCATAAAACTACCACCTGCCTTATATGTCCATAGTTACACCCCTTTGCGGGTCGCTTAAGACTGGTTATACTGGACTTATATCTGGAAGTATAAACAATTATGTAACCGAGAGAAAGATTTTAAAAACAGTATCGCTTTACATGAAAACTGATTTCAGAGATACACACAATACACGCCTGTTAATACAACAGAGCAACACTGAAATATGGGTCAGCCTTGTGCCGTATTTCACATCACAATTATAAAGAATCGCCCTCTAGAAACACGACCATTCTACTGATGACAACATTTGTAACCTAGAAATAATAAGACGACACTTAAAAACGACGTTTAAAACAATAAAAATTGTATCAATATGACAAAAAATACACTTCGTTTTGAATGAAAGGTATGTCAATTCAAGCGCGTGTGAAACGTTCTGAATACGTTTTGATAATGTCATTCACGTAACCGCTTCAATGCTATAATTTGCTCATTTTCTCTTCCCGTTTTGGTAATGGTTTTCAAATATTTTAGTTTACTTTTCCTTCCCAAAATATACAGGAATGCTTCGGACCACTCTCATTAGTGAGTAAAATTCCAAAGGACACTATTTTTAACCGCTTAACTCCTCATCAGCATTTGACCTAGATTCAAATTTTGCTGTATATAAAATAAGCGATTAAACATATGGATCCGCCTATGGTTCATTAATACTCAAATGTTAGATCGGACTTGGCATTGGTACGATTGTTGAAACCGATTTGCGGTACTACTATTAATAAGGATAATAATATTAATAATAATAATAATAATAACAAATAAAGTTATAATAATGATGAAAAATAATAAATCTAATAATGATGATGATAATAATAATAATATAATGATTATGGTGATGGTGATGATATTTTATAATTGATTTTTATGGTCTAAGGGAGAACATTCGTACTTTACTTTACTAAAAGGAAACATATAAGAGTTCTTAACCATTTCCCTGTTCAATATTCATGTAAGAAATAATGACATCGTGAATATTTAATAGGAATTTGTATAATGTAAATTTTTCCATGAACTTTATTGTTTTGACAAAAAACTGAAGAAGTAGATACATATCATGTCAAAATAAAACATAGCAGACCCTGGTCAGATAGCTTCCATAAAAGCCGTCCGTTGTGAGTCTACACTGTTTGCAAATTCATGAAAAAGCGTTTGTTTATATGAGGGAAAGGGTTAAAGACGATAATAATACTTGTTTTAGTATTCAAGTCTCTGGTTTTTTTGTACTGTACATGAATGTCCCAACTTCACGTGTCTGTGGGTCAACTCGGCCTCGGGTCAACTCAGCCCCTGATTCAACTCGGCCTACTAATTTAACTAGAATTATCACTGAAGGTGATTAATACCCCCACAAAGGTGACTGTCACAAGTAAACACTTTGTACAATTCGAAGCGGCATAACTCTTTTATATAACTCTTTTATAACTCTATTTTATTATTGCACGCGCATCTCCCCTCCATGATAAAGTTTCGTACGATTCCAGCCAGCAGTTGCTGAGAAAACATGCAGAATAAAAGTCAACAGACAGACCAACACAAAACTTTTAAACAAAGGGGCATAACTTTGAAATTAAGCAATCGGCTGGAAAAATATAATTGGGTGCGCATGTCCTCCTTATGATAAAGCATCATGTCATGTTTTTTTTGGATTCCAGTCAACAGTTGCTGAGAAACCGCGCGGAAAAAAGTCAACAGACCGACCGATAGACCAAAACTCAAAGGGACATAACTCTGTGAGAAAATAAATAAAATGTAATACTGTTATTGAATTCGCATGTTCTCCTTACGATAAAACATCATGCCAAGTTTAATTGAATTCCATTCAGGGGTTACTGAGAAACCTCGCGGAATTAAAGTCAACAGACGGACCAACACAAAACTTTTAAATAAAGGGGCATAACTTTAAAAGAAAATCAATCAGTTGGAAAACTATAATTGGATGTCCATGTTCGTCTTATGATAAAACAGAATGTCTTATTCATAACATTCCTCTCAGCAGTTGATTAGAAACCGCGTGGAAAAAGTCAACAGACCGACTAATAGACCAACATTCAAAGGGACATAACTCTGCAAGGAAATATATAAACTGTAAAACTATTATTGGGTGCGCATGTTATTTTTATGATAAAGCATCATGTCAAGTTTCATTGGATTCCAGTCATCGGTTACTGAGAAACTGCGCGGAAACAAAAGTCAACAGACCGACCGACCGACAAGCTAACTCCTGTATAGCCCCAAACTTTGTTTGATGGGGCATACTTATATACATTTTTATACATTTATTTATATTGTATATTCAGATCAACTGATAAGGAGGTGTACCTTGATCAATATCATACATAAATCTTATGCATCTCCACCAAACCCTATGTTCTGATCATTCATTAGAATCTTCTCGATGAGACGATTCTAATGAATGGTCACAACAGAGGGTTTGGTGGATAAATAGCATTTTTCTACGCCAACCTAACAAAGGTGTTCGTATATTGGCGTGGCCCTGTCCGTACGTCCGTCCGTTCGTTCGTCCGTCAACATTTTGTCTGTCCACTGTTTTCTCTTGAAATATTTTGTCGAATATTAATGAAAAGTCACACAAATATTTAATGCATCATTTAATGCATAATGATCTGAGGTCCATTTGATTTGTCGTTTGAGAGTTATGGCCCTTGTCCTAAAAATAATGCAAATATTGCAAATTTTAAATGATATTTACTTCAATTGTTTATATGATTTGACCTTATTATCGACCTGCACATATATTGCGAGTTTTTGATATGTCAATTTATTTATAAGGTATGACCCTTGAACGTTGTGCGTTCGTTACATTGTTTGTCGGTCAACTTTTGGTTTGTCTGTTGTTTTCTGGGAAAGCTATTATAAGGATAATAATGAAATTTCACACAAATGTTTTATGCAATAATATCTAAAGTGCTTATTTTGAGGTTCATTCAATTTGTTGTTATAGAGTTATGGCCCTTGCACTTTACAAAACATTGCAAATACGAGGTAACTTTTTTAATTTAATAAGACATTCACTTCATTTTTTATATAATATCACCTTAACATGGAGATCAAGATCTGAAGCACAAATAAGAAAATGTCAACACTTATAAGGCATATTGAATCAGAGAAAGTTTGCATGTGGGCGTATCATGTACCGTATGCGGTACTCTTGTTAGAATTTGCGTACGCAAACTTATCTGTAGCTGTGAATTAAAGAAATTAAAGGTACAATAATAATAATAAAAAATTACATCATGATTATTTATTATCTGATTTTTGTAATGGGATGAGTTAGAATAGTTTTGCACCAAGCCCTCGATATGTAAACAAGGTATTTTTGTATTGGTCGAAACTGTAAAGTCAGAGCCAATATAAGTTCATAAGCAAACAAAACAGATACTGATCGGATGGCTCCTAGAGGACCCGTTTGATCTGGGTCTACTCCATATGTAAAAGATGAATCAAGGTGATTATATGAAGGAAAGGGTCAAATGGGAAAAGGTCCAGTGCAAATATTTAAGTAATTATTGACAGACTGTATCATCAACATAATTATCTTACACGAGATAGAATTATTCTTCAATATGCAAGTGAATATTTTGACTTCATATTCAGGCAACTTTCTATCGGCGAATCTGTCGTATGTAAACGGCAACAAATATTTCATATAGTAATGCATTGTCTAACTATTTCGGTGCCAAAAGTCTTATTGTTGTCTGCAAACAACTTTTGTTAAATCATTTTCATTTAGTTAAAAAAGGAAATGACATAAATAAATGCACATTTTAAAGGAATAAAACATAGATACAGAAATAAAATTTGCGCCTTGCATAGGCGTCCTCTGATCTGAACTGCACTATTTGTCGTGGTGCATTTTTGCGACATTGGCTGTGAAAGGTCTAATAAACATCTACATTATCTGACACATTTAGGTTGAATTTTGCTTAATACATTGACAATTCAGCATTCAAACCATGCGATTCACATCAATATCAACTGAAGGAGTAGTTTGATTAGGGTCTACATTATTGGCTAGTCGGTGTAACCCTATACTCGATGAATAGTCATATAAGAAACGACGACGACACATGAGTCACATATCATAAGAAAATAGAGCAGACCCTAATCAGACGGCTCCAATAGGTCTACTCTGTTTGCAAAGGCATAGAAAAGCGTAGTTATGGAGTAAAGGTTAATTTAAAGTTATTAAATCAGTGCCAAAACGGGAACGCGTTCAGATCACAAACCCATGAAGAGGGGAAACTAGATGTCCGAACATGTATGGTAATTCGGGTCTGCAAAATGCCCATTTCCAAATGGAGGCCTAGGTACTCGGTGTCAACCGTCACTGTTCAATTAATAGTATGTATTAAACCTTTCTCTGTTCTATGTTTATTTCAATTTTCAACACCTACTGAATATTCATGGACAAAATAATTATAATGAAATATGGAAGATGGAACATTGTAGTTATTTTAGAAAGTAAACAAACAGATCTATCAAATTCAACTCGCAAACAGAGCATACCCTGATCAGACAGCTCCTATAGGATCCGTCTGATCTGGGTCTACTCTGTTTGCACATGCGTGAAACGCGATTATATGAATAAAAAAGAGGTTAAAAGAAATGGGAAGAAGTACTTGATTGCTTGTTTTAGTTGGGGCTTAGTGCAAATAACTTGAGCATGTGCGATAAAAAGTCGATGCTTCGAAATTTTAGCGAGGCAGAACTGGTGACTTTTTAAGCAGGGGCTGTTTAATGTTGAGTGAAAGTCATGCAGAAAGCTGTTAGGGGAGCTTTCTGTGTGATTTGCACCCTGCATTCAACTACCCTGTCTTACATATCAATTATGATAACGTATAATTTGCGTTTGTAATGTATATAAATCCATGGGGGAATTCACCATATGTACAGACAGTCACAAGACGTCTCATCAACATCCAATACATCTGTCATTATACTCGTTTTTTTAGAAAATAAAGTGAAAAAACCCGTAATGTGACCACGAAAACAGGTCTAACTTTTGGGTTTTAGAGGCAGGTGGAAGCTTAATGCAGGATGAAATTACATACAAAGTTGCTATATAAGCTTTCTGTATTATTTCTGTTCTGTACTATGCAGTCGCCTTCTTTTAAAGACATCCGTTATTATGGTCGCTTTAGAGAGATTCTACTGATATTAACCTTTTACTCCATAAAAACGCCTTTCTATGCCTTTGCAAACAGAGTAGACCCAGATCTCACGTCCCCTGAAGGAATGGTCCGATCAAGACCTGCTCAGTTTGATTATGGAATATTAGAGGTTAAGAGGATCTTACATGTACATGAATGTTCATTACAAGCAGTTAATCCTTTCATCCATATATACTTTTCTACGCATTTGCAAACAAAGTAGACCCAGGTTAGATGGCTCCTACAGGAACAATCTGATCAGGGTCTGCCCTGTTTACTTATGACAACATATAGACTTTTTTCTGTTTGTTCCATGACCAAATGTTCGTTCATGTGTAAACATTAAGGAGCAAATATTCATGCTATAATTATTTCTTACACGAATATTCATGGAGTAAAGGGTTAAATGTAGAATGGTTGGTCCATCATCATTTAACAATAGAGTCCATCTTCTATGAACAGCTGATCTGCTTGAGGATTGTAATGTTAACTAGTGCAGACCCTGGTGACGTGGCTCCTCTAGATCTGTATCCTTCTAGTCAGTCCTGACTGGTATTTGCAAATAATTTAGATCCCAATGGCTTTATAAACGGTTTACTGTACTGGATCGGTTTGAACATTACCTTTTTTGCACGAGGACAAGGGTTAAGAATTTCCAAAGGCTTAAATATTGTTCAGGAATGATAGTTGTATGCATCAATCGGTTACTACCGGATCTCCGGATAAGAGCTCAATTTTCAGATGCAAAAGCCCTAATTTCATGCAAAAGCCCTAATTTCTTTAAACGGAGAATAGACTATTTTACCCTTTACTTCATATAAACGCCTTTTAACGCATTTGCAAACAGAGTAGACCCAGATCAGTCCGCTCCTATAGGAGCCATCTGATCAGATGTTTGCAAATGTAATTTGATAGATCTGTTTTAGACTACTTTCAAAATATCATTATAACCATTTTGTCCATGTATATTCAGTAGGCATTGAAGTTTGGAATAAATATAGAACAGGGAAAGGGTTATGGTTAGGTGTCGTTACCGTTAACAATTCCTTTCTAGACTACTTTTACACCCAACATCGTTGAATAAATTTACAGAAAAGAAGCATTATCAGAGAAAAGGAACATTTTAGAATTGTGTAGTTTGAAACCATTGTGAGTAAATGCTCTATCACAATGGGTTCAAAAATATGACTTTTACAAAGGTGTCAGTAGTAGGGAATGGGTTGAGGGAACACAACTGCTGCTGCGAAACGAGTACATAATATGGAACTGCGGATACTACAGCATTGCTCTTCGTTTTGCTGCAGCTTGACAGAGCTGATTTTTATTACTTTCCAAACTGTTCGGGACCAGGTTATCCCTTTCCTTTATATAATTGCATTTTCACGCATTTGAAAGCATAGTAGACCTAGACGGCTACTATAGGAGCCGTCTGATCACAGTCTGTTGTTTGCTTACTGAATTATAATATATCGGACATGAGTTTCGTTTCTCAACTAATAAATATTCATGATGCCATTATTTACTTCATGAATATTCAACAGGTAAAGGGTTATACCACAAAGATATAGTGTAGAATAAGGTCAGTTACCTGATCAGCATTTCAACTGATAGCAGGGATCGTGAAAATAGTGTATACCAGGTGACTACTGATCTTTGTCTATATTAGTTGCAATCTTCGAATAAACATTTTGTCCAATGACATCCTTACAGCATGTACGTTCAGAATGTTTGGAACGAAATCCAGACAAGATACCAAGTAACTGTTGTTAAAGGCATTTCGAAAGGAATGTTGACCCATTAACCCCGTGCTGTGTATTTTGGGACTTGACTGTCAGGCATCTGATACACAAACTGATAAGACGGGCTACCATCACAGAGGGTCAATGTATAATTGCATAACTTTATCTCTTATGGCTATGGACCCTGACTGGACACTGCAGGAGCACAGCTGGATACTGTGTATATGGGGGTCACTTATATAAGGAGCTTTGAAATGCCTTTAACTAATAAGAGCTACACCATCATTCCACCAGGACCCAAAGAGTGGGACAGGAGCAGGCCATATCCATCTGGACCAGCTCATGTATAAGCTCAACTGTCCACACTCTTCCCCATAACAAAAATGTCCTACCTTATCTTTTGCTTAGAACAACTCCACGAGCAATGTGAATGTCTTCTGCTACACAACCTTTGGTAACTTTTGGCAACGGAAGTGGAGACCAAACATGGCACAGCAGGCAGTAAAAAGCCTTGTCTTTTCCCAGGAAGCAATATGAAGCAAAGCACCATACAAAAGATATTAGTCAATAAACTACTGTACTTTAACAACCAAAATGAGAAAAATACAGTAAAGTCTTTTTAACACGATCACTTAAAGGAAGTATAATTATAGATTTTAAAAAAGGTGTTAGCTTAATGCAGGACAAACATAATACAGGAAGCTCCTATAGGAGCTTTCAGGAATATGTTTGCCTTTCATTGAGCAACCACCTGCCCTTACAGACTCCTATAATTATACATTATATGGTCGTATTAGCGAGACTCTAGATGCCACACACTGCAAGGTCGCAAGCTATTTGCTACACTATATAGACACTAACTATTTAAGACCACTGTCCTTATTAGCAGCGGTCCAGATAAGATGCGTATATTAAAACATTTTGAAGAATAGCTCTTTTGTATCCCTATACTGTGATCAAATTTTAGAATCCTCTCGAAGAGACGATTCTAAAGAGTCGCACAGTACAGGGTTTGGTGGAGAAATGATGACGATTTTAGTATTTGGGTACGCACCCTTATCCATAGCTCTGTTATTAAGCTCCATCTAGCCAATACAAATTCAAGCCTATGTGTGAAACTCTGGACCCAAGTAGGTACAGGCGGAACACAAAACAAGTACAGGTAGGACCAGCATACATACAGGGAGATATTGCAAACTAAAATGCACTAGTAGGGATGTTGTGCAACCATTATTTGACTAAACAGGTTTGGTTTGCTGCCGGTTGACACATACGTAGGGATGTACGGATCGACAGTGACATGCTGCAAAGCAACAATGTACACATTAGCGGCTATTCACCACATTGAACAGGATCCCAAACTGTTTGACACTTTGACCACATTGCAAAGAAATGATTAACCAATATGTTAAGAATTGAAGCAGACGACAATGGATACAGACGAAAAATTACTGTGCAAAGAGTTAGAAGTTGAACTTGTTTCTGATTACTAATGATGGAAGAAGCGAGAGAAGGTAAGCGGAACTGTTGGTTTGCTTACAAATTTACTTGGCGTCTCATCTGGGTCCTAGCTGTTTGCGAGTCAGGTCGCACTAAGCTGGATACCGTTTAACCCATTCCCCTAGACCTACATGCACATTTATTCTTTGATATATATTTATACACACTCGCATCGCTCAACCCGATATCGAAATTAATACTTTTATTAGATATATAGTAGATATATAACGCATTTAACTTTAAGACACATACTGATTTTGATATATTTTTACTTGCTTTTTAAATCTGTGACTTGTGATCCGTCCTATGGTACTCATGCACATTTAGTCTTTAATATATAATTTTAAATACATATTCGCATCGCTCATCTCGACATCGGAGTTAAAAAAGTGTTTTATGGTCGGACCAGTTAAAACACTTTATAATATACACTATATACTGTAACGCGCCGCTGATAACAATGTATAGTAACTTATACTATATGAAGAAATGCTTTCTAAATTTCTAGACCCTGAGGTCTTCATATTTGGAACCCAAAATGCATTTTTGTGTTGCTACACAAGTCATATTTTGTATTTTGTATCAGAATGCATCAACGGAATGAAAAGTACATACAAGTATATTGAATTTGTGCTGGTCATTTATCACATTTGTTTTAAAACTACAATTCATATTAACAAGTTCATGAGTGAAGTTAAACTACAGGAAGGCTTAATTTCTTATTCAATGCATGTCAATTCTCTTTGTCATTGAACACTCATGAATGTGTCTTGTTCTGATATATGCTCAGTTCATAAAAAGAAAGATGTGGAAACTTTTTGAAGCTTATGTTTCAAACTAATTTACACTATGATATAACTAATTAAAACAAACATTTAGCATTATACACTCTACACTGTAGATCTATAAACTGGACTGTATAACAAAGTCGTATGGCAATGCCACTGCCGAACAAAATAATGCATGAGCTGGATTATTTTTTCCTTAATATCCTTCATTTGGAAGTTGGTACTCAAAGAGACACGACGTGTTTTCCTGAGCTCTGTCTAGTTGTAACATCTTTGAAACTAGATTACACTTTACATCTCTGATGCTAGTGTATTAAATGCGTAAGTGGGCACACGTTTTTGTACTTCAAATTCAGTAAGTTCCAATTTGACTTTGATGGTATCAGATATGTTTCGATGCTAACCAGATTCGCTAAATTCATACTATATGATGTATACTGTGTTTGAGATGTTTTGGATGTTCCATATAAATTCTGAAGGGAAGTGAATAATAAATTCAAAATCAAACGATATGAATGCAATAGATGGTTTATTTTTTACAACAATGATAAATGAACATAATATAAAACAAATTTTGTATTTCCCTTCTGAGCAAATTAAAAGTTTGTGGTTGGCCATTTCAATACATGTAACCTCCATGCGAATATTTCTTCATAGAACTACTGCAAAATGGGAATGTCGTTTGTGCACTCGGAATATTGTTTCCAAAAGTTACTGTCTTGGTCTGGTTGCTACTGTTGCTGGTGGTATTGATGTTGCTAGTGTACACTTTGTTCTGTCGATCATACCATGGCTCAAACATTTCACCATATTCAGATACACACAAGTTCATTATTTCTCATCATGACTTGGCTGAGAAAACTCACCAGGCTTCTGAAGCCATAGAAATCCAAGATATCCAAGAAGGCCAGAGTAGCTACCGTAAACGAGGAGACGTAAACAGAAATATTGCCTCAGCGACGAACGGGTGAAGACCTACTAAGGCAACTGCACCGGGAATCCATCAGGATGGATTTCTATAAGAGGTGTTGAATGGCCAAGCCGGCGGTCTTTGGCTTGGGTGGTAAAGAGGAAGAACTTATATCCAGATTTGTCGGAATTTTACTGACAAACTGGTATAAGAACCAAAGGCCCTTTTCAGGACCAACCAGTTATTTCAAAAGAATGTATGTCATGAGTTATGTAATTTAGCTGTAGCTCAAGCTGTTAAACATGCTATAATGAGAAATATGAAAGAAAACCCTTTTCCTTTTAATGTCTGATATATTACCATCTATTGTAAGCATAAATATTTGGTCAACTGACTTTTGCTATTGATATGGTGTAAATAGTCGGCTGATATCTTAAACATTTGTTCTCAAACATGTTGTACACTATACAGTGTATAGTGTGAATCTTTAATGAACCTGGTTAGAGCATGAAAAACACACCTGATACCATCACACTCAAAGTTTGGATATCGACTTCAGTATGTGGTAAATTGTTTAGGCTGCTCTGAAATGGACAAATTCAAAAACCTTTTCATTTGTTCAGAGTGACAATATATAGTTGGTTCATATTTTGTTCATATATTGCATGCATATTTTTTGATTTTGTATTTCTATTGGGCATCAAAAACATCAGTTTGAAAAGCAGACACTACACAGATTGAAACAATAGGATATCATTTTCATAAATTGTTTCGACAAAGACAAGAATCTATAACAAAATATTCATTTTTCATTTGATTTTATTTCATGAAATTCAATTCTAAACATGATCAGCATGTTTAGGTTCACAATGCATTCCCATCGCTGTCAATCAACTCATCTTCTATATCATTCCAAGTGTCAATTATATTGTTTATCATAATACACCTACCATCATCTGTATACATCATGGCCTTTTCGACTCTAAAGAATCCTTATTTGTATTCTGGGCAGTTTGTTACTAAAAACTTGAAGGGATACAAATGTAGTGTTGTTTCGTCTGTTACCTTTGGAGTTCGAATACCGAGATATCTTAGTTCATAGAAAGACTTATCTAGTAAATACTTCGTTGCCAATATGTCGCAAAGCATTAAAACTCTAACATCGTTTGGATAGCTTGTTAGAGCTTCATGAAACAACTTGTTAGCAAAGCTAGGATCTTCTGAAATTATGTCTGATCTAGCAGTTTCAAAGATCTGCTTACATAAATGACAATTTGCTCTTCTGATGGATTTGATGGATCATTGTTAACGAATAACAAACAAACCGATGCATCTGTATACTCAACGAATTCAGTTTCGTACTTTTGATTGATCAGAACTTTGCAGGGAAAACACTCGAACATCGTTGTTTCACCAGAGCTGGACAGTTTTTAGATATATAGGTTTTCACATTAATTTCATACTGTGCATGTAATTTGAATTTTGAATCAAGCATCGCAATCAGCAACAACAGTCTCAGGTCTTGACGCAAGGGAATTTTTTCAAACCTAATCCGTATAACTCAAGCGCATACAACTTCTGGGCATCTATGTCTTCTTCTTTATTTCCTAATTTTATGTCATCTAGACCCGCATTAGGCATGCCAGTAATGCGATATTTGTTCAGTTTGACATATATTTTGTCACACAAATCTTGTGTTTTCCTTCTATCGAATGCAGTTTCACTACAAACGACAAAATATGTGCCATTGTCTTTGCATCTCAAAATAGCCTGTTGAACTTCATCTAAGAAATCAGAGTCAACTGTGAAAGTAAACTCCTTATATCGGAATGTAAATCTGTCAATGCCATCAAGATCTGATAATGCCTTCGAAAATTGTTCGGCCATCAGTGACTGATATCTTTCATTGCCTGCATGGAATCTAGACAAGTTGATTTCGTTTCCATACAACATCGTTTTGATACAATAATATTATTCAGATAACATATTACATAATAGAAATACTCTTATATCGTCGATAAAGTCTAATCCGCGGTTGAACAAATCCAAAACATTTAGTTCGTTGTTTTCTTTGACACTTGCTCTGGCTGCATGGAAAAGTTTGTAACACAGCTGGTTGACTGTTTCTTTCCCTGTTGAGAAAGTACTTCGTATGTATTAGAGATTGTAATATTGCACATTGATTCGTGTATCATAGAATGAACAGCACATCGTTTTGCTGTCGAAGACATGTTTGCTAACTGACGAAAGAGTTGAAAAGAAGTAGTTTATATATCAAATATATTGAGAAAATAATGCACGTTACTTTAGAATCTCAATCAGGATACCTGTAATCTATTATACGAAATATGTCAACTGAAAAAAAGGTTTCGTTTTGTTAACTTTTAATGGTTTCATAACTCTTGATATCATCTTTCGAAAACAACTGTGTGGTCCTGAAAAGGACCGTTGTTAATGACTGGCAGCGTTCAGTGTAACGGCTCAGTCTCATTATGTTGATCTTCATCTTTATCATTTTCAAGTTCATCTTCTTCAGGACACATCAGGCATGACCCTTCGTCCTCATCAAAGAAACCCTTTTCTTCATCTGGGCAATTATGCTTTTCTCCCAAGTACGAGAGAACGGCAAAGCACTTGCCACATTCTGTTAGACATGGTTTAGAACATACTGCACACCTTGAAGTCATCTTGCAAATGTGAGATCAAGAGCAAATCTTATATTATTTATAGAAGTATCCAACGTGACCATCATGTTGATTTCAAATAGTATGAATAGTATTAATAGTAAATAAGCAGTTTTACAAACTATTTTACCATGTCTTCGACGATGGATGATCACATTCGAAACTACTACACTAATAGTGTATTGAAATACCATATGCTTAAACGGTCAACGTTATGCTCTCATTCCGAGTGTGAACAAATGAAAATTATAGCCGCAATTCCTGTAAATAAACACGGGAACATAATTAAAAATTTAACAATCGGGAATGTTGATAGCGCAATGTTTCAAAACTGCGATAGGATAAAAAATGAAACGATATTAAAGAAAGTGAATGAACCGGTATACAACTCGTTTGTGTGGCAAATACCAAAAGCCATTCTGTATACCGGAGAGAGTCTGAAATCACCACAACTAATTATAAACGATTACGATTTAGATACGGCATTCAAATTGAATTTTTTACCTAGAAAGGAAGCAAAAAATACTTGGACTTCACTTTATGTGAAAACTGAAGAGCACACAGTTGGCCGGGTGGATGTACCAGAATAACTTCGGTTATTCTATAGGTATCGGCGTTAATTCTGATCGCATGTCAAGAAAGTTTTTAAAAAATCAGAGTTACCGTGAGACGCAAGCTAGATGGACATTGGACTTTGATAATGATGATGCCTGACGCAAAAAAAGTTTTGCACCGAGCACCGACACCCCTTTTAATTCCGTTTACTAAATAAAGTATCTTATGTTACATTCAAAGCATTGGTATATCTAAAACTGTGTATAAAAACTTCCTGTTGTATGGTTTGAGTTTGAGTTATTCGTCCTGCTATTTCTATAAACCGGCATCTCGAAACAACTTATTAACATTGCAGACTTGTTTTTAATATTATCACAGAGTCAAAGCTTTAAAAACACGTCTAATCTCTTCAAACTCAAAGATGCTAATGAACGTTTTTGAGTTGAAAATTTGTCCGACTGACGCATTATTTTTCAGACATTCGCAAGTGCAATAGCTATCATGGTGCATACTTTTTTTTAAACAATATCATATACTTAGAGCTTTAAGAAAACACGTCTGGTCTGTTTAAACTTCAACCTCTAAATGAAAAAAGAGTTCCATGAAAACGCCCGCAATCCAACTTTGCTCGTTGATTGGTTGATGTGCTTATGAGTACATGAAAATGTTCCTCTGGCGGAAGTAGGCTATTCATCTAGTATATAAGCTGGTGACATGCATTACTTTCAATATCTTTATCATTCTGATCCAAGATTTCAGAAGCAAATATGAACTCTACCTATGATATATATAAAGATGTGGATATTCGACGACAGGCTTTTAGATCATGGCCAAAAGAGTCAACGATCAGTTCTAAAGACTTGGTTCAAGCGGGCTACAGATTTACATATTTTCAAGAAAGAGTGAAGTGCAACACCTGTGGAGTGAAAGTACAAGGTTGGCAACAGGACTCGGATCCGTGGATAGTTCATGTCAGACATTCGCCGATGTGCTATCATGTCATTTTGGAAAAAGGACTGCAGTTCATTCGAAAACATCGAACAAACGAAGTACCTCAAAGCAGTCATTCTACGATAGTCTACTTGACACCTTACATTACAGCGACAGTTAACCCTAACTGTTGGAATGGAAATTGCATCAGTTTGACAACGGAAAAAGTTTGTGATACACCAAATGTGACACAAGTGCGACAAATGCTAGAAAGGAAAGAGACTGAACAATTACATTCCAGGCAGGAACAGCATGATGTTAAAACTCAAATTAACTCTGTACAGCAAGTTAAACGCAAAACCTTGAAATACACGGACAAATGTAGGCATTGTTTCCTACGAGAAAAAGATGTTCAAATCTTACCTTGTAAACACACATGCTGTATGGTATGCATAAAGAATATGAAAAATTGTTTCATCTGTAGGAGACAAAAAATACTTCAGATTTGTATGATTCAAAGTAAGTTTTTATTTCAGTTGTTGTCTTTTGTTGTAATTCGACACAAAATACCTGCTACAGAATGTTAAGATATGTTACAATATAATAAAACTGAAAATAAAAACTATAGTATTGAGCAGAATCTGGCTTTTTGTTTTTCAGATATCCCAGTTTCTTGATTTTGTACATCGTGCTGCGTGTCTTTGCTATTTAAACAAAATGCTGGTAATGTCAATACTTGGTTGTCATACTCACGAACGACATACAACAATTTGGTATATGGATCATAATCACTTCGCCAAGTTTTGAACGCATTCAAAGATCTCAAGTGTGGGTTGTATTGATCATAAAACAAACAAGCTGCCTTTTTGGTTTTGAAAATAATGTTCATGAATCCAACGTGTCGAGCAGTATTGCAAGTTTCATCGTCAAGCTTTTGAACGTCCAATACACACAGCTTTGTTTTGTTGGGTTTGTTGGGTCTATGTTTGCAAATATTTTGTTTGATGAATTCACCAAACTTTGCTTTTTTCTTGGTGGGTTCACAGAGAGGTTTTGATTGTTCTAGCTGATTCTGATTATTAAGTTGATTATGGTTATTAAGTTGGTTATTCAAAACGTTAATCAACTCATCACTTTGTGTTTCAGCTGATTCACACTCACATATATCTGAATTTGTAACTGTGGCTATTGATGAAAACACTTATTTAAATACTTTTTTGCATTCAAGGTCGGTAGTAAAATGAATGAATAAGAATAATAAGAAAGGACGCTATTTTGGTATTCCGTTTATTTTCTACAAAAGTGCATTCATATCAATATCAGAACCTTCAGCAAATATTTTGACCGAGATATTTCCAATCCTCTGAATTGTTCCAAGGTCACATAAGTCCTTCTCATAATTGTCTAAACACCCGTCATAATTGTCTAAATACCCGCTCAAAGGTAATCTCAGTGATAACTTATTTCCATTACCAAATAAGTTTCTGACTTCTTGATTTGTCATTTTCAAGTTGGAAAGAAAATACCCGAACAACATTTTTGTTTTACATTTCTTTTAGCGTCAGGTTTACATCTGTCGTATACAACAAAACAAAGATCTTGCTGTTCATTAACATATGAAATTATCTGCTGGTAACACTCCCATCGAAAATCATGAATCGCGACCAACCACCGGGTTGACGTTGGGATATTGATGGCTTCGTTCGTCAGTAGTATCCAAACATGTGACGCATCCATTTTGAACGACAGCTTTCGCCAATACCCATTTCTTCAATACTTCGATTCACGAAAGTGTCCATGACGTACGCTTTTCTAGATTGGCCGCCTTGTGTGAGGAGCTGTTTGATTTTGCGGGAATGCATTTCAACCCATTCTGTTGCGGTTTCAGACAATGGCCGTAATAGTCCAGTCGAATTTTGAGTTTTGCATTGAAATGGTGTGGTCATGTTTATAACAAAATGAATTTACTAACGAATATTGAGTGGTGATTGCTTATATACAATTATTCCAATATATATATTATTTCAGTACTGGTTTTGCTTGGGTAAAGAGATTCTCAAACAAATGTACAATATCATGAACAGTATCATTAACGGCATTCCAAGTGCGACTATGAGAAGAAAAATCTGTCTTGATTCGAAGGAACCCGAGCAGCAATCTTGAACGTTGAAATCTTGTGCTGGGTTAGTTGAACTGACTTTAGTCGGCGGTTCACTATCCGGCTTCTTAGATGGGATTCGATGTCAACCAGCTGCTGCTTCTTTGTGGATGTTGGGAAGGGAAATGTTTTCATGATAATCTATTCAATTGTTTGAATGAAAGTGATCGTTGCACTGTACTTTTGTACGATTCTTTCATGAAGAAAATAATGTAAAATAATGATCGAAACTGAATTTCTATATTTTTTTCTTTTGTCCAACGTTTGAGACTGACACAAAAAATTCTGTTATCTCGAACTAATTTGTATGGTCCTTCGACGTTCGAGATAACGGTGTTCAACTGTATTCTTGAGTTATGAATTGAGCCTATTTGATAAAATAAAGTAACCAATTACAATAAGCGTCGGAGGATGTGAATTTAGAAATATTTTCCTTTCAACAAGTGAAATTCAACACTATCAGTGATCATGGTAGTTATGATCCAGAGGATTATCCTATTAATTTGGCGGCTTATCAGTGTCAGATAAGATCCCGACCAAATGACTCCCGAAGAAGCTCTTTGGCCAAGGCCTACTCGATTTTCATCAGCAGCTATTTTTGAAAATGTATTTCTCTTTGTCAATGCATTTCTCTTTGTCCATGTGTATTATCTGGAATACTTAGACAGAGCTGCAGATAAAGGTGTGTACCATATACTAAAATGCCATTTCTCCACCAATTCTAATACGATTCTAAAGAGTGGTCACAGTATACGGTTTGGTGGAGAAATAAAGGAGCTGTTCTTGAAAATGTTTAAATTTACGCATCTTATCTGGATTTCTTCTCAGAATAAGGTCTCTTTTTGGTGGGCGATATAGAGAAGCCATACTGCATTTTTATTTCATATCTTAAACAATACATTTATATGTCTGTTTTGTATATTTATATGCAATCTTTTGCTCTTTTCAAATCATTGTCAAGTTTACTATATACATAATACATGTATATTTTTGTGAAATTCAGGTCCATAAAAGCCAACAACTGTGCGAATATTTAAATCACAAAATATGTTCAGAGTTGGAATAGCCAAATCTATTGTCCCTTTGTTAATAATTGTTGTCATCTTTCATATCCGATGGTGCTTCTATTTCCCGAACTGTGTTCCGTTTTTGCTTCCATGAGGCAAATATCAGGAACATGAGCTCAAATACTTCCATGAGAGACAAAACCGAAAAGCCTGCCCATAACCCAAGAGAACCGCCTAAGTCGCTGACAAAATTCACCATCTGAAATCAAATATATAGAGGGATAAAAAGGTGTACTGTTAACTTGAAATATGTTGAAAATGAAAACAAAAGTTATTGGAATGGTCGATTTAACAAAATGTAGACATTTGCGCAAACTGGTCCACAGGTAGCTGTGTTAGATGGTGTAACTGTTCAGTCAAGCTCACAAACTATGGGACATGAAAAAGCTATAACCCTTTGAATACAGGAAAAGAGTGTTCTGGCATTTGTAAGCTGTGTATATGGAAAAATAGTCAAACAGGGAGAGCCACACACGGAATGACACCGCATCAAACACCATCTAACGAGAAACGATAAAGCCACAAGACAAAACAAAACAGGACGCATATCAAGACGAAACACATTAAACATTAGGCATATTAAAAAACAAAATTGACCGTAGGGTGAAAGCAGGAGTGCCGCCTTGGAACGGTCAGCAGCCAAAAGCAATAAAAAAATTGGCTACTGGGGGACTTGAACCTGGTTTATGGGTACCCAACCTCGTCCTTATCCCACTTTCACCGAAGTCAAAATGTAAATAAAATTCCCCCTCCAGACAACACCACAACATGCGTAACGATGTATGCCAAAATGAAAATGATTTGAAAATGAACGTTATTAGAAGTAAACAAGCGACGTCATCATGTAAATGACGTCATAATTTAAAAGTACGGGAAAACAATTTGAAACACTTCTACTGCGACCTTTAAAAGATCAATCGCAAGAAAATACTCATGCCTGCCCTGGGGGCCTCCGTGGCCGAGTGGTTATGGTATTCGACTGACAATTGTTTAGCCCCTCGCCGCTGTGGGTTCGAATCATGGCCTGGACATTTGGATTTTTCATGTGCGGAAGCCTTCCAGCTGACTTGCGGTAGGTCGCTGGTTCTACTTAGATGCTCTTCTGTGCACGAAACAGTGCAATTTGTTCCGTGCACAGAAGAACTTCTGGGGTCTTCCTCCACCTGTAATTAGCTGGACGTCGTGATATGACTGAACTACTGTTAAAACAACGTAATACCTGATAAAAACCAAACCAATCATGCATGCACTGTTCGTCATTCAATCTCCTCTTGCAAGTTATACTGTTTCATACCGAATGAACTGTGTAAACTATGAATACTCTGACCAGGGTCTGTACTGTTTGTTATTCATAACCACCTGACGCAACGCTAAATCATTTAGTGTAAACATTGTTAGGTCACTCCACTTTTACATTTCAGCATTCAAAGGCTTAACCCTTTGAATGGATATGCATTCACTGGCATTGGTAAATGGTGTAGATCCTGATCTCCGAGAGGAACCCTCTAATCAGGGTCTGCACTTTCAGTCATTCACATTGCTCTAGCAAACTTAGGCTTTTCATACTGTGTTGAATTTCTGGTGTAAACCAGGATCGTAGCTGAATCCAAATGTAGTGTACGCAACGTGGCTATACGGGGGGAGGGGTGCTCCTTATAGTGGAATGAATTTCTGGTGTAAACCAGGAGCGTAGCTGAATCCAAATGTAGTGTACGCAATGTGGCTATACGGGGGGAGGGTGCTCCTTATAGTGGAATGAATTTCTGGCGTAAACCAGGAGCGTAGCTGAATCCAAATGTAGTGTACGCAACGTGGCTATACGGGGGGAGGGGTGCTCCTTATAGTGGAATGAATTTCTGGTGTAAACCAGGAGCGTAGCTGAATCCAAATGTAGTGTACGCAATGTGGCTATACGGGGGCAGGGGTGCTCCTTATAGTGGAATGAATTTCTGGTGTAAACCAGGAGCGTAGCTGAATCCAAATGTAGTGTACGCAATGTGGCTATACGGGGGGAGGGGTGCTCCTTATAGTGGAATGAATTTCTGGTATAAACCAGGAGCGTAGCTGAATCCAAATGTAGTGTACGCAATGTGGCTATACGGGGGGAGGGGTGCTCCTTATAGGAGCAAATGCTTTATTTATCACAATGGTTTCAAAAGGTAACTTTTGCAGAGGCGTCAATAGGCGATGGAATGGGTTAAAACTTCAATGACAAGACAGAAACGTTTATCAAAGTCTATCCACCTTTG